>JAVKLA010000049.1:18811415-18838849 GCA_034782735.1 Sagittarius serpentarius | reverse complement strand
CGCGCCGGAGCAGGCTCCTGGCAGGACCTGTGGCCCCGTGGAGAGAGGAGCCCAGGCCGGAGCAGGTTTGCTGGCAGAAGCTGCGACCCCGCGGGGGACCCGCGCTGGAGCAGTCTGTGCCTGAGGGACTGCAGCCCGCGGGAGGGCCCCACGCTGGAGCAGGTCGTGGAGAACTGCAGCCCGTGGGAAGGAGTCACGGTAGAGACGTTCATGGAGAACTGTCTCCCATGGGAGGGACCCCAGGCTGGAGCCGCGCAGAGTGTGAGGAGCCCTGCCCCTGAGGAAGAAGGAGCAGCAGAGACAAAGTGTGATGAACTGACTGTAACCCCCATTCCCCGTCCCCCTGTGCCGCTCGGCGGGGAGTTGATAGAGAATTCAGGAGTGAAGCTGTGCCCGGGAAGAAGGGGGGTGGTGGGAAGGTGTTTTAAGATTTGGTTCTAATTTCTCATTAGCCTACTCTGGTTTGATTGGCAATAAATTAAGTTCATTTTCCCCAAATCGAGTCTGTTTTGCCCGTGATGGTAATTGGTTAAATGATCTCTCCCTGTCCTTATCTCAACCCACAAGCCTTCGTTATATTCTCTCTCCCTTGTCCAGTCGAGGATGGGGAGGGAGAGAGCGGCTTTGGGGGGCACCTGGTGTTCAGCCCACCACATCACCTTAGCTCTCCCTAACACCACGTGACCAGAACTATCTGGTTCTTCACAAGCACCGAACTTCTGGTCCGTGGATCTCAAAGCACTTCACCAAGGAGAGCATCAACATTACGTTGTTTTTTTTACCTTTTAACCAGAGAACAAACAAGAGGGGAGTAGCTCGCTAAGGCTTTCCCTCATAGCAGAACTGGAGTGATAGTGCAATCTGTTCACTAGGACATTTTTAATATTCCAGAATCCTGGCAGAATCACATCTACAGTCCATTCCACATTGCGAGTTTTGCTCAAATTACACCTATTGGAAAACCAACTTTCTTTTGCACTCAACCTAACAAATGACAGAGTGTGCACGGAGAATAAATAAATACACATATAAAAAAAAAATTGTGAACCATGTCAGAAAGCCCACAGTATTCTATCTTAAATCTCTCCCTTTGACAGACAGTGGATTAAACAGAAAATGAGTTACATCTCCCCAAACCATATAAATGTGAGTCCCACATTGCAAGGTAGCGTGACAAATAGCTGCTGATATATAAGAATAAAAATAAACCATGTCTGAGATCAGTGCAGGCATCACTGCTTGTATCTGCCACGAAAATCAACTCAAAACCTTGGGATAAGAATTCGAAGTGCGTGGTTTCACTGGCATAAAAACTATGAAACCTTAAAGAATAAAGAAAAAAAAGGAAAAGATAGTTCATGGAAAATTTTTTTTTTTACTCTGACAAAACAGCTCAGAAAAACAGGCCTGTTTCAACTGTTTCCAAAGGAAGAAATTCCCAGGAAGTTAAAAAAATAAAAAGCAAAGATGTCTCCAGAGGCACAAATGACTAATTCCAAAAGGAGACCTGGACTTCTTATAAAGCATTCCAAAACACATCCTGTACCTCCCAAATTATTCAAACGCAGGGATGGAGTTTTCTTCTCTTACTGACAAAACTTATACAATGAAAAACCCCGTCACCCAGCAATAGAAATAGCAACCTAAAACCTAGGGCTCCTAAATTGTAGCCCTTCTCACTTAAGGGGCCACAGACCAAGTTAGCGTATCCCATTAACAGAGGTCTCTGCCTTTTTGTCTGGTCACCGGAGCATAAAAATCTGTGACAATGCCACTAAGCTAGGACTCTCAAATCGCGTTGGAACTGTCTTCCCGCTTCATCCGCGGACTTGCACCCGTAGCGATAAAAATGGCAACTCCTACTTCCCAAACTGCCCCAAGACTGTGGTCTGAAAGACTTTGGACCTGACTTGGGATATCACAAAAGAATTGCTTAGAAAGGGGCTGCCAGAGGTGCGTGCAGCTGTATTACTCCAACACCTTATCTGTCCCGATGCAGCACCAACCCTTGCCAGCTCTGCTTCTGCTCATCTGCAACATCATTAACACTGGTGCAAAGGACTCGGCCAGGTTGTCAAAGGGTCATCCTGGATGCTGAATTTGAGATGCTGCAGAAGGGGCTGGTCGTGAGGAAGCAATAAGCGTTCACCATCTACATCCCAGGTTGTCTTAAAGCAGCTTAAATTAGGTAGCTAAAAAATGGCATGTCACTTTCGATATCAATTTACTTGAAATATACTCATTTTCTTTGCGGAAGAAAACACCCGCAGTACCCAGCAGCAGAACCTATACAATTTTACGATCGTTGTTGGGGTTTTTTTTTCTTTTTTTTTTTTTTTTTACTAACAAGGCAGGTCTCCGATGCAGAAAGCAGTCTGACACACCAGGCAGTAGCACAGTGGGCTTTATCGGTGTCTCTGGCCTCTAGAAATCTTTTTCTTAATTCCATGTCATCTTCCCTCTTCTAATCTTCTTTGACAAGTGCTAGCTAAATGCAGGAGCAGGGAAAAAGACAGTTTTCACTGTTGGAAAGATCCGTCATAAGCACTTCAACCTCCTCCTGGTGTGACTTCTCACATGCCGCTTGCTCTTGCTCTGCGCCTGGAGCTGTGGCAGGTGAATCCTGCCCGGTGCTGGGCCAGCGTCTCTTCCAGCGACCGGAGGAGGGACTGAAAGTAGCTGTTGACACTTTGCAGGATCAGGCCCTCACAGTCCGCACCCAAGCATTGCATCCCTTTTACTTGGAGATTTTTAACGCATTAGAGCACAAGTAACTTTGCCAGCCCGCGTGAGCTTCAACGACACGCACGTTGGCGGACGTCTGCTCAAGCGCAGCACCTTGTGCGTGGCAGGCTAGAGGCTGTTGCTTTCCAGGATGCCTTGAGATTTGCTAGACAATGCTGTGCCCGTGAAAAGCCCAAACTTGCCCTCTTTCCAAACAGCAGGTCCTTTTACACTTGCCAAGTAACTGCTCCCTGAGGCAGGCGGAGGGTTATGAGCCCCGAGAACGAAGCTGCGGGGCTGGGCTCCTCCTTCTAAAGAGAAGGACGTTTAATCTGAGCCGAGTTATGGCCACTAGCTTTTTACCAGCTGAAGTTCGCAGTACGAACCCTGCCTTGCGTGGTCTGCTTAGACGGAGAGGCACGAGGAGACATTTTGGCTGCGTGTGTCCTGATACTCCTCCTCTGTAACAGCAGGTCTCCGTGCCCTCCCCATAAATGACTCTCGGATCTAAAAGCACTTGAACATTGCAGCTGACTCAAAGGCACAGAAACCAGTGAAGTACTTAAGGGCACTGTAGGCACAGCATAATTAGCCAACAAGTTACAGGAGGGCATCCTTCTTCCCCTGAATAATTAAGGCGCTTTCCATTTCTGAGAGTGGGACATGGGGATCTGGAGAGAAATGTTTGGAGGCAGAACAGCAAATCCTCTGTTTCTCGTTCCTCTCTGTTACTGCAATCTCCTCTTGCTATCTGTCTGGGGATGCTGCTAAATGAAAAGGTTTATGACAGCTCTTCAGCACTCAATCATATAAAACACTCTCTAAAAGATGTTCAGTAAGTTAAAGGAAGTGCCAGCACTTTTTTTTTTTTAAATCATAGATTGGGATTTTCACAGAAGTAAAGAAAGTTTACATGGCTAAATTCTGCTGGGTGTCAATGGGACTTGATGGGAACTAACTTCCTTAGGTTTCTGCAAAAATCCTTGTCTTACTCTGGATTTACATTTCATCTGAGGTAAGAATAGCTCGTGGTTAACGCACAGAAATAAGGTTAAGAATACTTCCAAATGAGCAAGGATTTGAAAGTCAATGAGTTACTCCCAGTTTACACCAAAGCAGCTAAAAGCAGAATTTGCATACCTCCTTTTTTTTTTTTTTTTTTCCCCCAAATGGAACAAAGTTCCTGTTACAGAAGAAAGCTAACATTTATATTGAGCTTACTCTCTGGCAGAGACTGTTTTTGTCTAAGCAAAAATAACTCTTCTGGACCAAATTCTACTCCCACGTCAGCTACTGTAAGCCTCCAGAGACTTCAGTGCAGTTGCTCTGGATTTATCTGGATTTAGGTGCCCTGATCCTTGATGATGAATGGAGGAATTTAACATTCCTGGGCAAAAGACGGCCTCTACACAAGGTGCCTGTTGCCCTCCGCCTACTAGTGAGGAATCAGCCGAGCCAGCTGCACGCACTCCCCAACGCAAACTGCTGCTCACGTGTGGTGTGAAAACGCACATCTCCCTAGAAATTCCTGCTTACAAGACAAGGTGTAGGGTGGGGGGAGCACCTCCGTACAGATCCTGTTTCCGTGAAACAAGCGGCACCAGACGCTACTGACTTCAGCGGTAGCAGCATCAGGAATTACAAAAAGAAGAATACAGCAGGGTTTCTGACCCATTTTAAGCAAGAGACAGAGACATCATGGGCTCGCTTCTCTCTGGTACAAGACAGGTCTTTTGGGGCTGAATTCTTCTCTCGCATTTACACTTGTATAAACCTTGAGCAATTTTTTTAAGTCACTATTTAATCTGTAGATTTTTCCAGGAAGAAGATCTGATCTACAGAAAATCTAAATCAATATCAGCTGGCTTTAGGTCAGAGACCTCAAGCATTAAGTATAGCTGTCAGCTAGATATATACAGACATATACCACAGCCTGCGTGATAATTACCTCCTATTCCCCCAAGGCAACTAGCGGATAAGTAAAATACAATTAATTATTCTATTTTTCCGGCCTTTGATAACAAAGGTGGTCAAGTCACTTGCTTATTTTTGCTCAGCATTGCCATAACCGCTTCATTAAGAAAGCAAAATTCCTTTCTTTCCTTTTCTTCTCCATGTGGCTGAGTTTATTCACACAGAAAGGGACGTGCCAGGAACCGTTCCACTGAACGCAGTCGAACGCAAGAGACAACCAGGACTGTCACAAATCTACAAAGCATCCTTCCCCTCTGATCTGTCATTCACCTCCCAGTTGCTCCTGCTCTCACATCTAACATATCTTCCTTGCTGGCAAAAGAAATGCTAAATTAACTTTGTCGGCCTTGAAATGCACAGAACTTTGAAGGCCTGTCAGATGGGGAAGATGTTAAAAGTCGTGACTTGGTCCCCACGATCTCCCCTCTACCCAGACAAAACCTTATCTTAACCAAAAAAACCCCAAACCAAACCAAAAACCAGCTGCCCTATCAAAACACTTGCAAAACAAAAAATCCGGAGTTGACATCCAGGTAGGACTGTGCGGCTGTAACTCTCCCATCACCACAGTAAAGCGCACTGTCCTTTCTATAGGCTAGACCTAATGTTTTTACCTATTTATACCAATATTACCCGTGAAATGTCTCAGAACTATGTCCTGATGATTAATACACGAACCTGGGACTTGAAAGAGTTCAGGTGTGGTTCTGCCATGCCAAGAACTTCCCCTGCCAATGTGGCCCAGTCTTCAAACGATACATAAATACATAACCGTCGGTTGCCTTCAGCAGAGACTCTCTCATCTCTAGCACGGGGATAAAAACTTCTGCCTACGTCAGGTGTTTTTTTGGAGGAAAAGCACACTGAAGCGATGTGCTCTGCAAAGGACTGCTCTCAGATAATGGCTACATAAATACCTATGTCCGATTTTTTTTTTTTTTTTTGGTTCCGCTCAGCAATTTGAATACGATCCACTGGATTATACTAGCGTACAACCAACAGCCGTGAATCTTTGTATTCCAGCTTTGCCCCTCTCTGCCGTAGAGTTACACGAGGGATTCAATACGGCCTTTCATCTTGAAACATGCCTAGTTGTATTTTATGGCTCTTGTTTCCCTTCCCAGTCCGGAGTGGGAGTCGGGGGGACAAAGGGAGTTAGCACCTGGCATTGAGAAGTCCAGAGCGTCATGTGCCAAGAGGAAAAATTTATTTCGTTGACGATTGTTTCTGACTTTCACTTCCCCCAACTGGCTAGAGATGCAATTTTCAGATCTGCCTGAGGCTATCCTCTCTGTTTAGAGAAACAACAATAAAAATCCCCAATGCAAACTTAACTGGTATATATGAGCACGTTCTGGGAGCTCACATTACTTGCAGCTAACACGGTTTTAGGGAGCTCATCGACTAATTCAGAAGCTAGCAAGGTTCATTAGATAAAATGGGCAACCGTAGTGAAGATCTGGAGGCTGCTCATGCAACGTTTGGAGAGGGGAAGGAACATCTCAGACAACCACCAGACTATTCCTGGATAGCTAACACAAAGCTTGAATTTATTCTGACTTAACAGATTTTTAGATTTTACTGGGAGCGCTGTGTAAGGGTTATCGAGCTGGCGTGGGACCCTCTGGAGATCGCCCCAGTCCAACCCCCCGGCTCAAACCGCTCCGATCCTTTAACCATCTCCCCCGACGCTGCGTTTGCTCCGGTATGTCCACGTCTCTCTCGTACTGGGAAGCACAGGACTGAAGACAGTGCTCCGGATGAGTCTCGCCCGCGCTGAGGAAAGGGGAATAATCATCTGTCACCCACCTATGCCGCTCTAATCAGGCTTCAGGGTGCAGTGTCTGCAGCTGGTTTCCCCAGCAAACAATCCTGAGGCACTTTCTGTCATGAAGAGACAAGCCTTGCAGAAGATTCATTTTCCGTACGTCAGGGCCTGGGAGCTCAATTTCGCATCCTCTCATCTGCCACGTGACCACGGCGCGCAAGGTGCTCAACCATCACAAGGCAATTGGGTCTCAGAGAAGGTTCCAGAAAGATTACTGTCTGCTTGGGCTGTTTTCACTGTATATTTCCACTAACCCATTAGTCACCATCACAATTCCCGTGCCTTTGTAGATATCCATATTTTAGCGCATTATCTAATTCACAGAGGTCTATTGATTCCCAGCTTTGCTCTGAAGGGCAGTGACTCATCTTTCAGTGCACACAATAGAAGAGCTGCTAATAAAAAAAACATTTAACATTTAGAGCCAGAGTATCTGGATGAGAAATGCTCCTACATTGCAGACATCCAGGCACCGTGAGCTGGGTTCAGAATCGGCTGGCTTTTTCCCTCCTGCCCTGCTGCTGAATACACGCGCGCTCCCGACGTGCTCGTTTTCTGGGGAGCTGGATTTGCCCTCCGGATTAACAGACATTCCCCGTGATGCAGGACCTCAAGCAGTTTACAGGAACCTTCTTTTTGTGTGCGTGAATGGGTTTCTGGAGAGGGAAGTTTACCTCCACCCACAAGAGGACATGACCGCACCGTTTTTGTTCTCCCTAAACATTCAAACTGGGATCTGAACGAGACTGAAGAAATGCACAGACTGATTCTTACAAAATGAGTCCATAGTCCTAAACTTCCAGAACCAATTTTCTTTTAAAGCTAAAAGGATGAGAAACTGACTGCAGAGAGAAAACTGCATACACAAAAAGGGAGATACTGCTGCTGAAAAACACAAGAATCATCTATCAGTCACTAATCGATAATGCCTGAGCAGTACCACTCTCAAAATGCTCATTGATTTCAGTAGGAATCTTATTCAAAGTCAAAATCTTACTCGATCTCAGTGCCACCTGTTGTGATGATTTCTCAGACTCACGGCAGTTTTTCTTAATAATTATTAAAACATCTTTCATTTTTGTTAAAGCCAGTCTGCAGGAGCCGTGAGGTTAGGTGTGCATCTCAGCTTCTCAGCCAAGTTTGTCTTGCAGCACACGTGGTTGCAGGGAAAAACCTCAGAGGACTCCGAACAGGGCTCACAACCCAGAAGGCAAACTGTAAAAGAGAAAGAGCTATAACGTTGGGTATTTTTGATACACACCTCCTTTTCTTCCTCCCGTGACCTCATGAGCTCTTCTGCCCAACTTTGACGCATGCAGTATGAATCCAGACAGATTAAACACGAAGGTGTGGCGACTCCCATGCCGGACGCGCTGGGAATACAGCATTCCTTCTCTCTGTCGTAAGCGGCAGCTAGCCATTTGACTCATGTGGCACCTCACATCATAAAAAGAGCAGAGGTAAACTGGTTTGATACATTATAGGAAATGGGGCCCACAGTTCGATGTGTACTTAAGCGTCTCCTTTGGCCTTTTTTTTTTTTAATTATTTGGACTTGGCTATTTTTCAGCTAGCACAGTTCACTGGGCAGCCGCACAAAGAGCCGTGCCGTGCCGTGCTGGGTAGAAATAAGTGGTTGAAGAGGAAGGCAAGGACAGGTGCTTTTTCAGCAGTTCAAACTGCAAACATTTCTGTACAGTTACAACAACTTAGCCTCTGGTTTGACTTCCCAATAGCGCTGGGGAAGTTTAATACCTACCTACGAACGGCGACTTTCTATCGGAGTGCGCAATGCGCTAAACTGCCATGGTTTAAGTGATGCACATAAGTTCTGGAAGAGGCTACAATCAATTCAACCTGCAGCTTTCCTAATCTAGGACAGAAGAATGTAAAAAAAAAAAAAAAAAAAAAGCGCTTTAAGAGTAGGAAGCCAGGGAAGCAATTTTGCTTGCTTCTCTGCGGGACTGACTCACGTGACTGATAAAGCGTGTGTCACAACGCTGATGCTAATGCCACTTGTGCCGAATCCATCAATTCACAAAATGTAAGGTCACAAGGCAATATTACAGGTCTTCTCATGCGACCCACGTGGCGCAGGCCAGAGCATTTCATCCTCTGCTTTCTTTATCAAGCCCTTGATAAAGAAAAATACAGCCCTTGACACCAAAAACATAGCTTTCGGCAATCCATCTGCCACTAGAGGTGCATTATCAGAGTCCACCGCTGTGTCTCCTCGTCTCCCTCCGGAGAGGTGCAGAATCTCGCCCTCCTGCCCTACAACGCATGCCATCCTTCCCAAAGTACTGCAGCTCAGCGTTTGTGCAGAGACTTGGGGGACGGCGTTTGCTTCTGAACTTACGGGGTGGATCCAAAAGCCCTTCCATGAAGCTAATTTTCCAGCTAGCGGAGCAACCTAAATATCTAAGCGTTTTTAGTTTGACACTTTGTTGTACTTCACAGGCTGTCAAACGGAAGCCTTTGCCACGAATAAACCAAGATTTGTTAAAGGAAATGAACCTTGATAGGGTCAGTGTGCTGTCTCAATCCTTCAAATACTTCCCCTGTTCTCATCTGCCTTCACAGAAAACTTGCTGCTCTAGGAGACTTTTGATACTTCTTGATCATAAAGAAGTGACGTTTACAGAAATACCAACTCTGCTGAAACTACTGTAATAAAAGAAACACTGCAATACTGACTGATGCTATTCGTTCTAATAGAGGATGTGAAGTGAAATTTTTTACGAGTCAAATCAGCTTTGCAAATTGGGGACGGTTATGCAAAACTTTCCCAATAGCTCCACCTTATTTAATCAAATATCCAGGCCAGCAATTAAGCATGGCAGGAACAGAACTGAGAGTGGGCTTCAGTACATTTTTTAACGAGGATTTTTTCCAGGACTGGGGCCAAATGAACCAAAATCCATCACTGCTCAGAGGTAAGTGTAGTGCTGTAAAAGGGAAAGGAGAATCATTAAGTTTCCTATTTGGACTAAACCCGAAGCATTAATTAGGACATTAATTTAATTTCCCTTCCTATGTCAGCTTTTAATTAAGCGTTAATTTACCCTCCTGTGTTGGCTTTGGGGATTGCATGGAACTGCCACGGATTCCGCGGCATCCTACAGAGTGTTGCCAGCGCCGGGTCCGGGTGGTGGCTGGGCAGAGGGAGAGAGCGAAGGGAAGGGGGCACTGCCATTACCGGGGCACTGCCATTACCGGGGCTGGTCGCTCAGGCAGCGGGAGAACGGGGTCTCCAGGGCTGCTAATCTGGCTCCGTATCTGAACGCAAATGCTCAGATCCTCCGCCAGTGTGAAGCTCTGCAGATGCACAAATTTACTCCCGTTTCAGATCGGGCTCTAAAATTAAATCAGAAAAATTACTAATGGTGCCTTAGTTAAATTATCTCTCACTTAAATTCAGCTCTTCAAAATGTAGGATTAAACTAACAATGCCTGGTGGCTCTTAATTCATTACTCCTCTCTTTCAACTTTTTAAGACCTTCTTTTCATTTCGGGATATTAGATTTGATATAACAACAATGGCCTCAGTAGAGGAAAAAACTTTTTCCTAAATAATCTTGTGCTGCTTCAGAAAGATAGCTCTTCACGAGCTTCGTTTTCATTATACGCTCGATTCCATTACTCGTTTCTATTTTGCACTAGAGTCCAAAGAATAGCCGCAGCTACTCAGAAATACAGGGGAGCTCAGCTGTCCTCTCATTTAGAAGCTTTTAGGGAATTAGGACCTTGCTGCGGATAAGCACAAAATTGGGCTGGGTAATCTGGATTGAAAACCCGTTTCCGCCCCAGTCTCCCCGGATGACGCCGGACAAGCCATTTCATGGGTTTCTTGTGAGAGTGGAAGAACAGTTTCTAGCCCCAAGTGACTGCTAAGAGGATCCATTCATAATCCTTGCGGAATGCTGGAAATACTTCTGCCTCCTACACAAAAATACTTATGCAACCAGGAAACAGAAAAGACACTGTATGATCTAACTGAAAAGGTTTGCGACTGGGGAACGACCGGGGAATGACACACGCTTCCCTGTTCCTGCAGGGTTACTGCCAGAGTCAGCACGGCGAGCCGGATGGATTGCTGGTCTTGTTCGCTATGTTCTTATGTAGCTGGTCTGACTCATGCCAAAATTAATCATGGGTTTCGGTTCAACCAACCTTATTTACGCGGCGAGTACAGGACTGGGTGTTTCAGAAGGGCCCCACGAACGGCAAAGAGCTCCCGCCGCCGGCAGGGAAGGCAGAACGTGGCTGCGGGGGGTCCGGTGGGATGTGGGAATTACTCAACGCGCAGGACTGCAGAGTGAGGTCTGCTGCGAACAATCTATGGGATTAAATTTCACCACAGAAATTACCAGTCCAATGGTTGCAAAAGGCCTATTTGCAGCCAGCAGAATAAGCTCAGGGGCAGAAAACCGCTGCTAAAAGGAAATGCTCTTTTCAGTTCGGAAGAAATCAGTCGATCACCACTGGGGTACTTTGCCAGCCCATTCAAATCGGTAGGAATCCGCCACTGAATTTAACGGGGCTAGAATTTTTCTCGTCACATTTCCACGGTTACAGTAAAGAGGTTACTGAAGTGCACAAGCATGATTCAGCAAAGTCCCCCTCCATCGCCACCCTACTTCCAGCAAATTTGGCCAAGCGCAAACTCTGGCAGGGGGGTTTGGGAGGATATTCAAGTGAAATATATTTTGTCATATTAAATTAAGAGAGGAATCAGTTAAAAATCATTTTAATCAAGGAAACAAATGGAAAAAGAAATGGAATGATCCCTTGTAGACTGCTTTTGGCATTTGTGGATTTGTTTTGTATTCCCTCTCACTCAATAAACTGAAGGATGACTGAGTTCATTTCACAGAAGATGGATTGTATTTTCTTCTCTCAGCTCGGTGATGTCCATCGAATTCAACCAGAAAAAAAAATTACTGTGCTTTAAAAACTCATGATTCTTACATTATTAGAGTCAAACTGCACACCTGGGGCAAGGGGAAGGAGATGAATATGATCTCCACGTACGATAGCTGTGATTACCCAATAATGGCGGTTAATATTTGGGGGAACTTTTAAAGCATATATGCACTACGACATATCAATGAAGCCAAAACTGAAATGCTTAGCTTATATATAGAAAGCCATCACCCAACCCAAACCGCTGATTTTTTCGGTGCGCCGGTTTGAGGCTGGGACCCATACCTGCTCACTCACTGAAAGCAAGCAAAGCAAACGGCAGCAGGCGAAAACAGGTCAAGAAAAGACAGTAAGGGTCAGTTCTGGCCAGCTGGAAGGGGCGTTCTGCCCCCCGCCTAACCCAGAAAGGTCCCCACCACAGGGCGCTCTGCCTCTGGGCTCAGGAGGCTTTTAAGTATTCTGGGGAAACTGGTCTTTATTATCTTTCCACATCCTTTAGTGGTCCAGCATAAAGCAAGTGGTCTGTGTCAGTGCAGCTCCTCTCAGAGGCAATGCCTCTGCAGCGACTTATATCAGCTGAGGATCTGGCTTGATATTTTCCCAGGAAAGAGCAGCAGAGAAGGAGGGTGAAATTAAGAAAGGAAAAAAAAAAAAAAACAACAAAACCAAAACCGAACAAAGCAGGACAGACAAATAAATAAAACTAAAACCAAAACCTGCCTATTGCTGGCGGAGACCGAAAACAGGGAGAGGGAGCGATTGTTCTTACACCCAGGAGGTTCTTGTGTGTAACAGACATGGGCACCAGTTTAAGACACTCCGTAAATCTGCAGCCTGGATAAGAGATCTGCAATACAGATTGCACAAGACACATTTTCGCTTGAGGATTTGGGCTTTTTTTTGGTAGATATGGAAGACAGACGTTAACCCTTTATCAGCAGAATAATCAGTTTTATCGCCTCTCTTTAAGCCTTTGTGCTTACTTTTAAGTCCTCTGGTGTTTAAGGGCGCTAGTGAAACACGATGATGCCATTACCGTAGGCACAAGAGAGAGAGCATACAGCCAAAAGTAAATCCCGATTCTAAGTCTTGGTTCTACAATTTCAGCAGCGCACAAGTGACTCCAGTCTCTGTGCAGAATATCAAACTGTAAAATGTGATCAAGAACATCTCCTCCCTGCCTTTTCAGTCACGTAAACTGCCCACCTCCACACACGCTGATCTTCTCCCTTCAGCAAAGCCAAAATGTCAATAAAAAGATTTCCATTAGGTTTTTTTCCACCAGGATTTCTTCATTATCTCAGAGGTGACAGGTGCAGATTGTGCAACAAGGAAACTGCCTACAAGCTGGGTCATACCGCTGCGGCCTACAAGCCTGCACATGCAATCCTTCACTTAGGAATTTGCAAATTGGCTTCACTATTTAGAATGAGAGAAGGTTGTTAAAGATTTAGCAGACCTATTGCCAAAGAACTACTTTGGGAGATTGTTTTTTTCGACTGAGTCTGTCTTCCGTAAAGTCTCATTTGAATGCTGTTAACACACATCACAGACACCGACGACGCTGAATTATTCAATGCGACACACCTACCTCAGGTGAAATCTTGCAGCACAAAAGAAAATGTTTACTTCAGTTGGGCGCAGTTTCTTTACGCACAATACATGGCGATGAGACAGGCACTAGAAAATATTACGGGAACCACGTATTACGAAATTAGTATAAATTCCTCTCGGCAGTCCTTCTCTGCCTCTTGCACACCCGATTCCCAGCCTTTTCTGTCCCCTGGTAACACTGTCAAACCTGCTGACATCCAGGCTCTCAATTCACTGACTGGCGTCCTTAATATTATTCCTGCTCAAGTCCTCATGTGTCTCGGTGTTTACTTCTTTTGCAATAATAATAGCCGATACGGTTATCTACAAAGCAAACAAAAGGGCTCTATTTTCTCCCCTTGTTCAATTGAGCGGATGATTCAGAGAATTTGAGACAGAACTTTGCTCGTGGGTAATTGGCCTTCATTCCTTTCAGCCTGACAACAACCTAAAATGGTCACCGTCCCATGTCTGCTCCACGTGAAAGGAGCTTGCAATCTTTGTTCGCCGGCACCTGAAATACTAAATTAAAGTTGAATTAAAGGTTCAACTGGTTTTAACTCCAGTATTTTACAAACACTGGAGATCCTCCCAGTTCTTTCTTCAGGCAGCTAAAAACCATGGCAACAACGTCCACGCAAAAAGTAAGTGGGAACTGTCCTGTTGCCCCCATTCCTTGATGGTTTGGATATCACACGGCGTAAGATTGAGCTAAATGGGCAAAGAAATAGTGCTAATGGAGCAGCTGTGAGGCTGGAGCTACACCTTTGGCACGGTGTCAAAATTTGTCCTCTTAACTCCGTGCGAGTGGCAAGAAGCCTAAAGCCTTCTGTAAACAGAATGAATCTCGGAGTCGCTTGTTCCTCCTTTCCTTGTCCTGGTCAGCCTCAGCAATGAGCATCTTGCGATCCACGCACCAAAACGACATGAAAGCATGAGTAAGGATAAGGCCACAATCAGAGCAAAACGCTGCACTTGCCTGCTCTCTCGGCTTCACCGGCCTCCCGTCTCCTTCCCGAGGAAATGCAAGGGCACAGGTTCAATCTGAAAAGCCCCAGCCAGTCTGTGATCAAGCTGCCTTCTCCGCCTACTAAAGCAGAGGTGGCAATTAAGTACTTCGGGAGTCTCTCTGACACACAGACTAGTTTCAGACAGGATGCTACAGCATGGAAACCTGTTAGCTTGAGAAACGCAGTTTTGAGATCACAACAAATGCGTCTCCTTACTAAAACGCAGCGAAGTGAGTTACAGAGACTTACTTGAACAATTAATAATTTCAGGAGTATTCCAGGCCATGCTTTTAAAAACCTTGCAACCAAAATTAGGACTACGTATTCAGAACAGTACACGCTTTTCACCGGCCAAACAGACACTTTCGGAAGCATTCAACAGCCAATGCACTGAGCTAGTCAGAAACCTAAAGTTCTTTTGTGAGTGCAAAGTCAGGCTGAAGACCTTGGCTCAAACGTCTTTATGAAGGCAGATGCAAGACCAACGGACTGACACACACAGGAATTAATTTTAAATATTCATCCTCATCATCTAAAGTCGAAAAGCGTCTGTGGAACACACGTTAGCACGAAGGCACTGCTTTTATTATGTTTTGAGAAAAAACTCTCCTATTGTATCTCCTGTCTTTGGATGCCTTGTATCATCCACTAGAATCCATGTAAAGCCAATTAAAACCTATTTGTCAAAGGGTAGAACTAACATCATAATACGCACGGTCTGCTCACAGCTCACTAGCTGTTACTCAAAGTCACAAATCACAATAACTATTCTGTTGAAGTTGTAAAAGAGAAGCTAGAAATCCTGCTAAACTCAATGAGCCATTAAATAGTTGACAATATTCTTTATAGGAACCTAGAATAGTTAATTAGTCCCAAAATACAAATGGTGAGTGTGAATAATTACCACCATAGATTCCAATCAAGATATCCAAGGCTAGATCTGCAGCCACCATAAATAGACGTTGCTTCACGTACAATGCCAGCTCACACCAGCCGTGAGACTGGCCCTGAAAGGCTGGTCTTGTGCTTAAAATATGGGGGTTCTAGATGAGAACGCCTTGGTTCCGTTCCCAATGCTGCCACTGGCTTTCCATGAAATCTTCAAATATTTTTTCCAGCAGCTTACTTGCTTGCGTTGCTTTTGCCAGCACAGCTCTCAACAGATACCAAAGGATTTGTCTGTTCCTCTGTCTTCCTCACCACAGCAGCTTCCCCTGCCTGCTCTCTACCCTTGTTACGATTCCTTCACCTCTGTTGCTCTGGGTGCTCCGTTCCCTTCCCTCTTCTGTCCTCTCCATTTCGGCATTTCCAGGCTGGGGTTCCTCTCTTCAAACCAGTAAGGCTCTGCTTATTGATGGATAGAACATTTTCCCCAGGTTTTGTACTGATGAGATGTGACATTCAGAAGTTACTGCATTATACAAAAACAAACAAAGAAATGCCATCAAGTTGAGTGCAGGGAATTTCTCAATCAATTAATATTTGCATATCCTTGGATGAAAGATATCGGTTGTACAAAGTATTATTATTAATAAAAGCCCACCGAGAATCGTCTGTCAGGCAAACACAACTAACGATGTGTCTTGCTTTCTGTCTTGGCACCCCACCAGGTTTCACATGGGTTTCATGAAATACCAGCTTCTTGCTCAGCCCACAACGTCTGGCAGAGTTCAAAGGGGTTGAGATGATCAAGCTGGGAGACCAAGTTCTGAAAGGGGGAAAGACACAGCACACCTCTGTCACCGCAAAGATGTCACGTCTTGACACGGTGCGCTGAGCGTGACAGCAGAATTATCCCTTCCCTGAGGTCCCTGCCTTCATTTCCCTTACCTGGTCTTGACCTTGAAGGCGACTTTTCCGAACCAAGCTGCTCAGCTACATGAAGATAAGATAAACTTGAAGGTTTCACGGCTCAGGATCACGGGACTTCTCACTCCTTAGGAAATTCATTCTGCATCCTTTTCGACAGGACCCTACAAACAGCAGAACGGTGGCCCTGATCCTGCAAACGTTCACAGAGCGTTAGGGCTACTGACATCCAGCTTCCGACCGGACTGTCCTGTCTAGCTGGTGCCTGTGAGCAATCTTGACGGCGGAGATTTGAAACATAGCCTTGATCAAATGAAAAAATGCCTTCTATTTAGTTGCAGCCGCTCAATGACCTACCATGCATCTTTGTCTTTCAAAATAAAAAGAGGTGCTTGAGCAGGGTATATTTGAGGACTTGTAAATGGTTTCTTCCCCTTTTGCTGCTGCAGCAGCGTCCACAGAGAGCCAACTGCCAGAATGCGCTTGTACAAATATATTTGCTACAGTAAACAGCCCAAGGCAATCTGTTGCACCCAAGGACCTTGTGTTGATTCTGCACTACTCCTTGGAGGATTTGTTCCTCCTTGCAAATTTAAAGACGCAAACCTGGGAGGGACCAGAACCTTGTTCCTGTACATTTGCCGGCCTGAGGCCAGCCATGCAAAATGTATTAATAGACACTGACAATTTTATACGGCTACACCAAAAAATGAGAGTGACAAAAACGTCTAAAGCAAATAATACTTGGAGAAAACCGGAAAAAGGGCCAACCATTATTTCTTTTCAGGGGTGTTCCATAGCATTGCACTTTAAGAAATAGAATTTGTTGAGTTTGGTGAATATTTGAGAAAAATAAGAAATATCAAGGAAAAAAAAAAATCTGCAGTAGCACTGACTTACCGCCCTCAACATGGAGCATGTGGTTCCCAGTCATTTCAATAGAAGCATTCACGTGGTTAAACCAAAATGTGTCCTCAAGTACTTCATTCAGGGCCTCGGGGAGAATGACAATGGCCTTAGGGACGTCAGAGGTCAGGAGCCAACCGCTAGCACGAACTGTGATCTTAGAAACGAAGAGACTGTCCACGATCTCTTGCCAACATTGCAGTGATAAATGGAGGCAGACAGAGTAGCTAGACCCGGTTTTGATACAACCACTTGGCGTTTTCAACAGTCAACCCTCTCAGTTCAGGCTCCTGAACGTGCAGCCAGTGAGGGACTCTGTTTTCATGTCTCCACAGCAGCTCACTTTCAGGATTAGTGTGTCCCTTGCCCCCTCTTTTTTTCATTATCACCTGTTCTACCTATTCCCACCTCTCTAGAACCTCTCCGTTGCTCCTCTTGCAGCATCTGTACCAAGGTGGCACCTTTCAGCGCTACTGAAAGGGAGTGGGAAACCGTGGGTGACCGAGTAAAGCGTCTCGACCGCCGCAGAAAGAGAGGATGACTTTGTCGCCTCCAGCGAGCAGAAGGGCTCAACCCTGCCGTAACGGTCCTTGAACCGACGGGCATAAAAAAAGAGGATAGAGTCACGAGTAGGGGTATGGGAGACAGAAGGCAGAGAGGAGAGCAACCCTACCGTGGCTCTCTCCACCTTGCACAGAAGCGAACCAGCAGCATTAGCAGAACAGGTTCTCCCCAGCGTACAACGGGATTGGTACGGTAGCCGTCCTCTCTAAGGTTCTTGAGGGAGCCGAATCTACAAAACCTCCAACGGGTAACTCCACCTGGACTCCAATGGCACACTCCAGTGTGGCTTCATTAACTTTAGTGGCAGCTTTTGCCACCTGGGTGAAGTCCACGTGGAAGACTACTCTGATCTGCTGCTAGAAGCAAGGCCGGAATCAAGCTTTAAATCAAGTGTTTTATTTGAACTCTGCTTACCAAGTTCCCAGCTTTCTGCTGAGGCTGGCAATGAGTAGGTGACAGTAGCAAGAGTTTCCTTGTGGGTACCCGACCTCAGTTTCTCCTTCAAAAGACCCTATCATCTTTCCCCACTGAAGTAATATCAGATAAGCAGTATTTAAGGCTTTGGTAGCTGTGAAAATAAAAACAAACAAACAAAACCTCGGTGGCAACGCTGGGACAGGCTGAGCCAGTCACTATTATTGCTTTGACACGAATTCAATTAAAATCTCGAGTCGCACAGTGATAAGTTCCTACTGAAGAACAAGGATGTCAGTGAAATTCCAGCAAAGAGTCTTAAACAAGTCAAGGGGCTAGCTTCAGCCCCTCGTCGTCCTTGAAATAACGCAGCGCTACTGATTCGGCCACGGTGGTTACAAGCTTTGAGTATCATACATAGCAAAACAATGTGACTTTTCAGAACAGATATCCCTGGAGAAAGGGCTCAGGCAGAGGGAAGACATTAGGATGACATTACGCTCTAAATGCACAGAGAGCAACAAGCGCAGTTGGATTCGAACCGCTACTTGGAGACTTTGGCATGGGAGGGACTTCAGCAAAGTTTACCTGCTTTTTAGGGCATCAAAAAAGAACACAGGTTTTCAAGAGGCACATAAAAATGTAAAAGAACTCATCTGGTCATAAGACCCCTTCTTCTAGGGTTTATAACAGCCGCAGGAAACTCTCAAGTCATGCCTGCAACTTCTTTTTTGATCTACGCAGCTCTTGACCTCAACTTAACTGAGCTGTACAGAGCAATAAAGCGGTGTCTCGGACACAGCCCACTTAGCTCTGAAGAAGCTGATATGTCCAAAAGAACAGCACATATCCATGTGGAAGATCAGCTTCTGTCCCAGAAGCCCAGTAGCTACAACACTCCAGCATCAGTTTGGAATAATTAGTGCAATGCTGTTTGCAGCACAGAGGCCGGACCTCGTATCCCTGTGCGATTTGCATCAGACAGTATCAATACAGCTCAGTGATAGAGAATCTGTCAGGTTATTTCCAGGGTTAACAACTCAGACGGTTTAAAATATAAATTTCATGTCTAGCCTGAACTTGGCTGCTTTCAGGTTCCCACTCTTGGGTCTTGCTATGCTTTTGTCAGCTAGATTAAATAGTCTGCTATGATCAGAAACATCCTCCCCACATGGGCAGTGATAAACCATGATCAAGTTACCTTTAGAAGGATTTTCCTCTTCAAATTAAGGTAACAGGGACTAAACCACACTGGGGCTTCTTCCACCACGAAGCGAACCTTAACAGAGAAGGTTTTCAAAGGCACAAAGGACCATTTAAAGGCTCGTTTCCCACCGAAAATCACAGGCTCCTGGGTGTCTTACTCCATTTGTAGAACTTTGAAAGTCTCCTCCCTTGTCTTGGACAGCATTAATGGAAAATAATAAAAATAAAATTTAAAGATGGGAGTCTCAGAGAGGTGATTCAACTACCAGCCCTAGCTACCACAGTTGTCAGTAAATTAGAAAGAAAAGAAACACAAAATTATCCTTTTCCGTTCCCTTTAGTTACGCCAGGATGGTTTTTCCCTCCGATGAGCGATTTGGAGAGCCTTTCCCATCAGCCTCTACCGGCTAGAAAACTGCTCAGCAAGGCAGCAAGAGAATGGGGAAGGGGGAAAGAAGGGCAAAACAGGACATCCTAGCTCTTCAGCAACGTTTGGCAGGACGCAGAGCGGTCTGTTACTGGATGTCTGGTCACGTTGGTCATCCAGCAGCGAACACGCTTGATACAGAGAAAGGCAGGCAAAGAAGAGAACGCAACCCGTCCCTCCGCTGCACCAGCTGTTCCTAGGGGACGGCAGTCAGGGACCGATAGTTCCTCACAAAACCCGCAGAGGAGCAACAGACATGGCAGAAAAACAAGCGAACAACAAAAAAGATGTATCGCAGGTGCACAAAATAAAACAAAATCTGATTTTAGAGGCGGCGGGGGAGACCTCTAAGCTGCCATGACAGCCCTACCTGCTCAGGTGCATTTTAAGTCTCTGGATGCGTCTCACTCAGTCAGTCCCACCAGTGTATTCATTAAGTGCAGTAGGATGCCTGTTGTTACACACATTCTTAAGTAAGGGGGCTTCAGTATTTTCCGTGTTGCAACCGTGAAGCCTTCCGCTCTGAGAGAGGGCTTTGGAATAGGCAAGTCCAGAGCCAGGACTGGACTTAGCCAGAAGGCACGGCAGCGAGGAAGGAAGCCAAGGAGGCAGCAGCGCATGAGCTAGCTGCAACTTGGGAAATTCACTTCCTGCAACCTTGGGTTGATGCGATTCCCATTTATACCACCGATTAAAGAGCGCTTTCTTAATTTTCAGACCAGAAAACAGGAACCCCAGAATTACCTAAGAGGGAACTTGTATTTAAATGTCTCTTAGTGAACAGGCATTCGCTCAGGGCTTCGATGTTAATTTCTGTAAAGACACCCAGAGAAGCGTAAGCACGCACCTCGCTAAGGCCCCTTCAAGCCCCTGAGCTAGCTAAGGTTTCACCCGGTGGAACCCTCTCAGGACAAAGCACTGAGCTAGAAATGCCACGTCGGGGTGCTAGAGCTTTCCAGCCTCCGCTCCCTCGGACGGCCGCCCGGCGCCCTGCACGCTGCAAAGCCGCACTTCCTCGTCGCCCTTGCCTAAGGAGCCTAGGCAGTAAGTAATCATACAAAATACAATTACCTCAAACCTCAGCAACCCTCCAACCAGCCTGAACGAGGCTTGTTTGCTCTGTTTCAAAGAACACCCACGTGACAGGAATTACAGAAAGCCCGACGAGGAAAGCATGTGAGGCTTTGATGCCATTTCTCGGAAGCTTTCTGATCTCCTCTCTCGCTCTCTCTCTCTTATTCATACCTGTGATTGTTTCCCTTTCCAGCTGATTATTATACCTCTCTGGTTCTTGTTAGCTGACCTCCAACCGGCATGTGTTAGGAGGGAAGCACGCATGAATTTTTCAAAACCAGCTTTGCTCCGCTCCAAGGAGAAGGCCAGTACCTCAATGGCCGCCACTGCCTACAACTTTATTGAGAAGAGGAAGCTTTTCTTTCTAGGTTTTTTGATCTCCGCAGGATGTCTAAGGTCCAGGCCCAGCGCTAGTTAACAGAGGGGGGGAAAAAAAAAAAGCTCTCTCACTCCACAAGACAAATGCACTTAATTAGGTAGCACAGATCTAATGCCCCCAGCGCTCTTTGGTTTAATCTTCACAGTTGTCCATTTTTGATGGAAAATTTGTGCTGATTTCATGGTGGCTGCTTGGAGAGAAGTCACCACACTTCATGGTTATTTCATAGCTGGGGGGCGGGGGCGAGTGGTGAACAATGATTTGATTAGGTTTCTGTAATAACGTTTCAATTTCCAAATGGCTGCCCATATGTATTAGCATGGAATTATCTCAATTACTGTGTTTCCTTTAATTCTGTGACTTTAATGTTGATGGAAACCGAGAAAAGACTGACATCATAAACCAAACCAGAAACTCTTTGCCCGCAGAATATGCATGACATCCATTAGAGCAGTTCACACGTCCTCTCTCTGCAGCTGCATCCACATGCAAAATCTGTGTCCGTATCTAATCGGTGCAAACACTCGTATTAGTGACAATGCTGCCGGATCAAGCCCGCCGTTAGAAAGACAACCCTAAAGACAGGAGTATCCTGATGCATAGGTCAGTTAAGATAACTTAGATTGCAGACTAAGGAAAAGCTCAGCCAAAAAGCTTGTGGCATCCTCTCATTCTTGACTTCAACCCCCCCCCCGCCATCTTCCGAAATCCTATCGATGTAAAATATCTGCGTTCTACCAACACTCACACGGCTGCACAAAATAGATGGTGCATTTTGCCTGTGAATTTCAGGAGATGGCATATATGCAATTTAACAAGTCTTGATGATCCATCTTGTCCATAGGACTGGGTCAGACTGTTTACGGACGTGTTACTGTTGACATAAATAAGAGCGCAAATAAAACACAAATAGACCCCCAAAAAAAACCCAGTCGGTAGTGTCTGCCTTCTAATTCCTCATTAGATAGAGTGTCAAAGCCTCAGCTAATCTCATCTTACTGTACAATCGCTCCATCTGTTCCAGTCTCTAATTTCAATAGGAACTGAAATAAACATAATTCCTGAAAATGTAAAAAACCATCTCAGATTTCCAAGCTCCTTTGTCTCTTAGCAAATTTTATACCCTCCTGTTTGGCACAGTGAGCTTTTCAAGTGCTACCAAGCTGATTATATTAGAGAATACTACAAATTGGATAACTCAAAACCCTCCTAGAGAGCTCTCGTAAAACTCCATGGTTGGATGGAAACTGGAACAGATGGGCGAGCTCCACCAAGCGCTATATTAACCCCGCTGTTCTCTGACTGGTGGCCAATAACACATTCAAAAAGTACAGATCTAAAAATAAGTCTCCAAAACAGAAGATGATCCAAAGCTTTTAATACACGGCGGCAAGACAGATGACCACTTGGTGACATACTTTTGCTATGATTACAAACAACAACTTCCACGGAAATACAAGTATTTCAGCATCTCAGTGTCTAAAAGAGAGGAAGTATTTAAAAGGGAAAGGCAAGTTTCAAGGCAAATTAGCGGCCATTCGTCCATTACAGGTGAAATACTTCGACTGTCACCTCATTACATACAGAGTAATAGCAAAGAGAGCGCAACAAGGGCCGTAATTGGACGGGAGAAATGGAGCAGGAGTCCTGGGGGGAGATTCGCAATGCTCCAGTCAGTGCTGCTCTGTAAAAATATCTCTATTTTTGCTGCTGAGTACACAAATTCCCATTAGATTCAAAAGGAGCTTTGGGTGCTCAGTCTTTTAATCTCAGCCCATTCGAAGTTTTAAACACCCATCTTTCCTCCGTGCCGCTGGCGAGTTGAATGACACCTTTTCACAGCTGGCCTGTGAGTTCTTAGATACCACAGGGCGAAGATTTCGGAGATGTCAAAGGAACTGAGACCACCCCAAGACGCTCTGAAGGGATCTGATGTGGAAAACATCCTGTCTCTATAGCGAGGACTCGACTCCTTCGGAAGCGGATTCCTTCCTCAAGCCACCCGTGCAAGGCAGCGCGCTCTCATCCCAGAAGCAGTGGACTGCTGCAGAGCCTTCTCTCTCACTCCCACTCCCACAATATTATTCAAAGACCTTCCAGGTAATATACTCAGCTAAGGTATTTACTGGTGGGCAGACGCCTGAGTGCTTTGCACCAGTAGCACAAGCCAAGCCATGCAGCACCGTCTGCCCTCGGTAGCGTCCCTACGAGCCAGCCCTAAGGGAATAGGCTAGTCCTGGGGGAGGGGGAACCAAACAAATGAAAAATCCGTTTAAAAATCTATTGCTTTTCCCTCACGAGGTACCAAAACGGCTCATCCTGCAGTGAGCTCCAAACGAGCAGATCCCCGCACTTGTTCGTAGATGCAGTTTGTAGGAAGATCATTCCCCCAAACAAACCAACCAAGCTCTGTTCTTCATTCTTTATGCTGACAAGCATGAAGGCTAATTGTTTAGAATTGCATTTCAAATGTCCCAGATGAGATAAGTGCCAGGAGGTAGAGGTAAATCACACAACTACCCGCTTGGTGCCTCAGAGTTTAAGTAAATAGAAATTCAGGGCTAATTAATATTTAGGAAATGCAAAACTTGTCATCTTAAATCAGGCTGAAACACAATAATCACATTAAGTGCTTACTTCAGCAAAATACCACTGAAATGCTAAGTGTTCGTGAACTATGTGTGTATTTATCCACTTAATTGACTCCTGGCTCTGACAGAACTCTATTACCCAGGAGTTAGAAGGAAATTTAATTCCAATCTGTATGTTTGCACTCAAGGACTTCTGTTTGACTTCAGCTTATTTTCAGTGGCTGAGCTGAAGGGCTACATTTTTCCAGATGTAATTCTACTAAGTTGAGCAACAAATGTGACATTTAGCTTTTCATGCGATGACCTTCCACTCACGTTTTGGAAATCTTTTCATCCTGTTCTACTTCAGTTTCACTTCCAGATGTCCTTTAAAGAAAGAAGCTACCTGGTGCTTTAGCAGACACAGAGTCTGATAGGAATTACTAACGCAAATAGCCAACTACAGTCCCTCTTTTCTTAGGTTAAGTAGGCAGAGCCTTGCTTTTATTTGGTACCTAAATGTTGTAATACGCTGCGCCACCGGCATGCAGACGTCAGCTGCCTCATTCTGCACAACCTACTCGTGCTAGAAAGGCTGCACGGACTAAACCCGAAAGCGTTACAGACCTACGCAGCAATTGACTGTTTGACCGTCGCTGCCTGCACAGGCCACGGTTACGAAAACCCAATGCCCCTCCATTTTTTGCAGGGTGGATGGCAGCTCTTGTGCAGGCGCCTTCAAAAGCCGCAGTTCATGTGACAGCTTGACACAGCAGACAGCTGTACAATGCTTCCCTTAAAAACCAGGCTAAAAAACCCCCATTTAATAATCTTTCTGCCGTAACAGGATGAAGCGCGATCACAGAGCTCGTCTGACAGTCGCACCTTTGCCAAAAGGTTTGCTGTGGGTTTCACGGCAAACTGGGACCTCCACTTGCAGGCAGCAAAGGTCTGCGCCTCGGCTGCTCAGAGCACCGGGCAGTTCCAGGGGATTTTGCCGTTCTCTCCCCGCGCGTGATCTGAAAACCTGCTTCTTTCTTCCCGCGGGCACAAGGCTTGAACAGCCCTGCTGCTCCTTTCGGTTCTTCTGCATGCTATCGATAGCGGGCAAAACAACGTAAGGGACTCCTTGTCTAGCTCCGACGCTCCGAGACAAGCCCACTGCAACAAAACTGCTCTCCTTCCCTGCCTCAAGGAAATAAAAGAAAATAAAATAAAATATAGGGAGCTGGGTTTTTCCTGCTCAATGAGGAAACTGAGATAAGGTCCATGCACAAAGCCAAAGTGACACTCCTGCTTCACTTGAAAACAGAAATCGATGTTTCAGATCCCTTTTAGAGACCTTCAGATAAAGAGAGTGCCTTTGATTTCCACTCCGCGAGGACAGGTATTGGAACAACGCTTTTGATGGATACTCCGGCCCACGTCAGTGCCTGCTCCTTTATATAGCAACAGTAGGGCAATGCTGGCACTACCACGGGGACAAATGCCTCCCCAAACCGCGATGTTTTCGGCTCTGGCCTCCTGTACCAGCCAGCCAATTCCCAGAAGGTGCTCAGGGCGGTGTAGATAGATGCAAGCGGGAGCAAGAGCGAAGTGTGCTCGCTCCGTCCTCATTTCGTGCTCTCATGAAGTAGATGATGACTGCTTGCGCTGGCCAAAGCCAGCGAGCACTGGAGGAACGAAGGCCTGGCAGAGGGGAGGAATCTGTCACCTTTCCAGCGGCGGAGAGGCAGCCACCAACGTCGGCACCTCAGTGCACCGTGACTGCACGGGCGAAGCACTCGTCTGCACGGGCAGAGTTAAATCCTCACGGCGATGGGAGACAACTGCACCAGCTTCCCTTGCCTACATTTGGGGTGTCTCCCAGAGATGGGCGCGGAGCGCGGCAGGCACGAAAGTGCCACTTGAACAATCCTGCTCGATGTGCTTTATCTTTGGTTTTCATAAAAACACACTGCAGAAAAGACCCTCGCAGAGTTGCAAATAGGGCCTGGAAAAGCTCATTAAAGGCAGAGCCTGGCAAAGTCACTATTATGTATTATGTCAAGTTTAACTCTGCAAAGAAACGAATGTCATTCGTGCTCTCTGAGTAATCAATACACACCTCATATCTGCCTACAACTGGGAACAAAAACCGACGGCGGGGGATGACACTAAACAAACCACCACACCCGTTCATGAAGTCCAAGTACTCAGACTCCTTCATTTCCATACTATCCCTACTTGAGTCATTAGGAGACGTTTTGTACTGTTCTCAGCCATGAAGACTTGCCGCAGGCCAGGATTAATGAGTCTGACTTCTATTGACTCAATTGCACCCAGATCAGAAACACTGGAGCGACGGCCCTCGGAGTTCCAGACAATACACAAATAAAAGCTCTTGGCAGCGGAAGAGAGGACCAGACTCATGACGAGCTACGAGCTACCGAGGGCCCCATCATTTATTTCTGTCTTTCACCAACTAGCTGCGTGACCCTGTGCAAATAGTTCTTGTGCTTTCGTTCTGCAACTCAGGACAATTCACAGAAGGCTGAACCACACAATTCCACCCAGAGGGAACTTGCTTCTGTTCAGGTACCTACCTGTGTGTGTACAAAAGCACAAAAAGACGTATATCTCTATATAAAAGTCTGTGCTGAATTAAATGCACGTGAAAGAAAGGGGGACTCGCCGTGGATAATGGAAAATATCGCCAAGCGCTTGTTCATTTTATAACATCGATTCCAAAACACACCCGCCAAGCCAAGCTGTCAGTAATGCGGTCTTGTTTGCTGCAGATTCGCTCTTACAAAGCAATTAGAAAGCCTACCATGAAAAGGAGGGGTTGCAATTCACAGGATTTCCAGTTAGTCCCTCTAGTCTTGTTCTATTCAAATCAACAAATGCTCATCGCAGCGGGTAAAAAGAGCTGCCTGAAGTTAAGGGCACTAGCCTAGGATGGAGGACCAATTCCTTGCTAAAATTTCCTGCGTTAACTAGACGCGACTTAGGCCCTTGTGCCTCAGTTTCCTTGTAAAGCTGAGCTAATACTTCCCTACCACACACAGGGATTGCGAACATTCAGATCTCGCGGTAGTGTCTGTGAAGAGGTAACATACAATATGCTTAACATATACCACTAACAACCCTTGCTCTTTTAACTACACACGCCTGCATGGGAACACCTGAATTTTTTTTATCTTTTTTTTAATTGCGTGTTCTGATATTTTCAGTTCAAAAACTGTTACCTGCAACTGAGTTTATCAGTAAAGGAAACGGGGCTGGCTTCACCCCGACAGAAGTTCCTGCCAAACAAGTGAAGCTGCCTATTCGCTCTATACCTCTTCTTTTTAAGAGTCAAAAACCGCCTATAAAGGTCATTAAACTGAATGAGTTTGATTATAAACGTGGCATCATTCCACACTGGATCTCAGACGAGCTCACGACAAAACCCCTTGCACAGTAACCTCCTTGTTCCACGCACCTGTGCACTTTGTTAATGGCTCCATATGCTTAATCGAAAAGAAATCTAATTACCTTAATTTCCTTCGTCCAAAAGTAGAAGAGTAAACTATATGTTTAATTATAAACTTTCCACTTTGGGCAGCTATAATTAATGAGTCAAGGAATCATGCAATATGCCTAGAGCAACCGTTATTACTCCTGAGGTACCTGAGCACCACTCGCGGTTTCGAGCAAGTCACTTCCTATTAGTATTAGGAGCCGAAGTGCCTACCTAAGGCATTAATCACGGAGGGCTACAGCTCTAAGACTTTTAATTACATACAGTGCGTATGCTATACATGGATTGCACACATAGTGCGATGCTAATAAATAGCCTTCCCGGGGCTAGCGAGGGCCTTGGTTTGGTTTATTTCACGTTGTTAAGTTGTACGCAGACATAGGCAAGGTTGGTAGAAAAATGAGACTCTGATTCCCATCGCCGGTCCAGTCCGGGGCGGGCTGAGCCGTAGCGTGCAAATCCTGAGGAGCTAACGCAGTCCAGAGAGCGGGATGCTGATGGGGGGGGGGGGGGGGGCCAGGGAGA
>JAVKLA010000049.1:18729143-18811324 GCA_034782735.1 Sagittarius serpentarius | reverse complement strand
TAGAATTTGTGAATCGTTTTTTCATTTCCCCCCCCCCCCCCCCCCTTATTGAAGTTAGAATGACACGTCGGACAGCACAACAAAGAGAATGGTGTCGAGCAGATTAAAATTCCCCCCACGCTCTAAGGAAAACACTACAGAAGAGGCTAGATGGTTTCCCAGATTCACCACTTTTTGTTCCCGGACGAACGGCTTTTACAGAGGTAATTTTTCTCCAGTGCAAGGAGAGCCACTGCTCTTCTTGAGCCCAGCTAGGAAGGCTGACCTCCCGAGGACTCTGCAGAGCTATCAGCATGAAGAAAAAGAATCTTTAACAAAGTATAGATACAAACAGAACAGATAGGAAGAGAAAAGGGAGAGGAGAGGTATTTAGATAATTACATGGTTTGTATTGGTGTCAAATGGGGAAAATCAGGGTGATAATATCTAGGGGTCATTGCTAGTCCGGAAGAGAAATACAACATCTCTGGCAGCCAGCTGAACATGGAAAACAAACATGATTTAAAAAAAAACAGAATCTGCAAGAAAAATCGCTTCAATATTTTCCCTTAATAAAATAAAACCAATTAAAAAAATCTCTAGAGCGTACCTTTCCCAAGAGCCTCAGCTGTTTTCCATAGATTTCCCCTTTAAGTACTTACGCCATTTCCTCTTCCAAAGCTACAGAAAATGGCGCAAGTGCTTTCCAGGCACAGCCTGTGTGCCGGCTCGCTGCGAAGCAAGCAGGTTTGCTTCGACTGACCGGCCAAATACTTGATTGCGCTGGTTGGTATTGGCTGCACTGACTTCAACAAGGCTTCAAAGGACGATGACTGTAGTCAACGGTGCCTCTGCCAGGTCCTGCTAGCTGAGGCTCTAAGACCTACGTTTCAGGACGCAAGCTTTCGACACTGCTCTCGCCTTGCCTGCTAGATTGTGGTTGCCCTACACAGCTGGGGTACAGACGAACTGTACTGAAATGAATGGCAGAGTGCACCAGGTATCCAGCTGGGAGCCATTCAACATTCAGTACAGGTTCACCCGCATGACTGCAGATGGTGAAATCGGTGGAAAATGGTTTTTCCAGGCTTGTAAGAACTACCAGTACCTATCTGCATCTGGGCACGAGCCACCTATAAATGTGGGACAAAAGCTTTTAAAAAATTTAACCACGAGCCTCTCAATTTCCTTTTAAAATGTTACACAGGTGTTATCAGTCCCCGTTTATGTCTGCTTCTGCTGTAACATCGCTTGCAACGTCTGCCTAAGCATGCATTAACCCATGCTGTACAAACTTAATTTAAAAAATGCGAACCTGCATGTTTTAAGAGTCTCCCGGACTAATCCTCAAATCTTGTTTCATCAGGGCATCACAATACGTACAAGAGCTCAAAGGATCCCGTTGTAATATTTATACCCTGCTACTCCTCCTTGCCCAAGGCTGCTGAAATTTTCATTCAAGGACGAGAGCAAAAGCAAGCGGTGTCGTAAACTGGGAGAGCGCGCACCGAAAAGGAAAGGGGGGACCTAACTCATCTCAGTTCTTGTTGGAGTCTCAGCATATACGTATGTACAGTGCTTCTATTCTCAACAGGTTCTTGAACAAGAAACCTGTGAGAGAAGAGTCAATCAGCCGTTCACTCGGATGCTGTAATCTGCCTATAGACTGCCCTGGGAGCAGCGGTAATTGTAAAAATCTCTCCTTTGAAACTCAGTGGATAACTCCCTTTGTTCTTCAAGTGCATCATGCATTATTCCCAGGTTCATGACAAATGCCTCTGAAGAGAAGATCTCCAGAAAGCCCTGTCACGCTGACTGTGCTCTGAAGAGCTCTTAAAGTATTCATACAGTGCTGCGAAGCATTTCCGAGCAGCCTTTACGTATCTGTTAATTGAGGCCAGCCATTTTGTTTCAAGTGCGTTAACAGTTCCTCAGGTTTTAGGTGCAAGACCGCCTCTCGTTTTCTCGTGCGTTCATTACACACAGCCCCTCAAACTGCGGGGGGAATGGAAGGACGCGGTACTGCTACAGCTGCCTGCAGCAAATCTGCATCAGTTATACTCGCTGCAGTGATACTGGGTTGCTCTGAATAAACCGGTAAGAATTGAAGACACTCCTCTGGTCATCACAACCACAGGACCCAAATTCTCCTGTGAAAAGGGGAGTATTTTCATCTCTCTTTTAGGGCTTGCAAGAAAAGAACCAAATGACTCCCCCAACATCACAGAAAAAATCTGCAGGAAAGCTTGGAACAGCGCCTCAAATTCAGGACGGTCCCCCGAACACCTTTGCTTTGCAACACGAATGCAGAAAACAAATAAAAACGGAATAAGTGAAGAAACTTTTCAGAACTTCTCCCTCTGGGAGTGCCTGGCAGGACCTTTGCAAGAGCTAGGAACCTCTTTTGTCCTGCCTGAGTACTCGGACTCTTTCCGATAAGCTCGGCCTCCAGCGAGGTGTCAAGAGGAGCTCACCGATACACGCACCTCCTCTCAGCGGGGAGAGCTTCCTGCATTAGCAGCCACAAAATCATCCCCTCTCCTATTTTCCTCCTTTATGTGCCCAGCCGACTCTCTTCTCGGGTAATTACTTTTGAGGGCCCAGCGGCACGCGGCTGCGCGAGCCCGCCCCGGACGCCGCGGCAGGACGGAGGTCCTGTCGGCGGGACAAGGTCCCTTCTGCTGCGAGAGCACCCAGACAGGCAACGGGTTCATAGCTGCAATAGAGAGTAATTCAGATAATAACTCTCAGGAAAGACACGGCGCCGGGAAAAATGAGTACCGCTGGCAGAAAATAAAGCAATAAGCTAAAGACGACGTTTCGCAGGTGATCTTTACGAGATGGGTAGTCTAGAGAAGCCCATTAAAGAGAACACGAGTGTCTGGCTTTACTAACGTGCCTGAAATCTAGCTTTCCATCTCAGAGCCTTTTACTGGCGGGGAATTTGTTCAAAGTGCAGTCTCGCCCTGCTGACCTCGGCTTGCCCTTTACGAGGACCGCTGTGCTGGCTGTAACGCTGGAAGATCGGCCCCACCGGGCTTGTTCTGGTGCTGACCCCCCCGCCCCTTGCTCTCCGCTCTCGGCCAGACAAGCTGTCACCGATCCGGTTCACGCCGCTCACCCCAAGTGTTCGAGCGCTGAGAGACTGCGTTACAAGAATGGTCTCGGGTCACCCACCGTGCTGTCGTTTTCCATGGGACGTGGGACAGGATCTTAGGGTTTTTAGAACTTCGTTCGGAGTACTTGGAAACTCCGGGCTGCTTTTCCTGTCAGTCAGTGCCTTACCGGGCTTCGGAATCTCAGCTGGGACAGCCCACAAACTCTGAGATGGTCCTTGTTCCAAAAAGCTAAATGAATAAGGCACGCTAAATAGTACGAAAAAGGATTCTCCTCACTCGATAGGACTGCGAGAGGGACGGAGAGGCTCAGGTGACGTCGCAATGAGCTGTGTGACGGAGCCAAGGGTAGAGCTCAGACCCCCACTGCTCTCGGTCAGTCAATTCACTGAAAACCCCTGTACCGGCGAGGGGTCCAAGCGAAACAGGTGAAGTGAAACGACAGAGCTGCTTGAGGAAGAGAAACCTCACGGGAGTGAGGTTCACAGTGTTTCGTTTAAATGGAAAAGCGGGCTGAGCACCTAACGCCCGGCCAGCCCCGAAAGGTTGGTGTAGGGAAGAACCAGACGCAGAACTGACTTCTGAAAAGAGCTCAGCAGGCCGGACCGCCCGTTTGAAGCAATCAATAAGGACCCTGAACTTCAGAGGAAATACACTACATCGGATGAATCCAGAGTTTAATTTCTTCTAGGCTGAATCTGAAAAGTTTCCAAATATTTCTTAACTCCGGTAAGGTCAAAAGCCTGCTGCCAGCACTTGGAATCGCGCCTCTGCTGGGAGCAGCTACACGGTGCTCAGCGCTCGCCAAAATCCGGTCCTCACCCCTCTGACGGGCTATTCCCAACTGGCAGGTGTTTCTGAAAATATAAGCACGTACTTAGTGGGGCACATTTCAGTTGGTGTAAACTTGTGCAACTCCTGTGAAATCAATCAGGCTACTTAGGTTTTCATCAGCTGTACTCCCTCCCACACTTCTTTCCCCACTTTCAGGAACAGACCTACATAATGACTGCCTATAAATGTAAATTAGCACTTAAACACTAATTATTACTATATTTGATCGCCTATAAGCGGCTACAGTTATATTTGCGCTTCTTGATGTAAAGGAAAAAAAGAACATCATTTTAGGCACAGTTCTTCCTTGCTAAATTTATCAAAGACTTTAAATAAGACAGGTTTCAGAGAGAATATCTGGAATAGGGAAAACCTGATAATTCTTTAGATAGCTGAGATTTCTTTTTGTCTTGATTAACTATTTCCATTTATTATATGGGGGGGGGGGAAGCACGATGGTGATCCTCTAACGTACTAAACATATCCTCTACCTTCGAAAAAAGTTGTGCTTCAGAACAACACTTAGAAGACTTCTCCTCCACAAAGTTTACCCGTTCCAAGCAGGATCAGGCCTCCCCCTCCCCCTTACCACTGGCTTTCTAAGCTGAGTCATCTGTGAACGAAGAGGTAGTCCTTGCCCCGCACAACATGCCCTTTAATTACATACCCATCACACCCCCAAACCAGTCACGATTTTCATTGTATAAATGAAGCAACGAGACGAAAGGAGACAAAGATTTACTCCCAGTCCTGAATTTACTCAGTGACAAAGCCTGAAATTAAACAACTTCTGAGCTCCGATGCAGGGCCAGAAAAAAAAATGATTCTCCACAAACTGCAGTTCATTATATGGCCAAGTTCTCTTTTTGATATTTCGCAGTTGGTATTTAGTGCTACAGAAAAAGACTATGAAAAGAATTACTGGTGATTGCTCTCTCTTTCTCTCCTTCACCCTCTCCTGAAAAAACTAACTTAAATTTTTCATGGTCCGTAAAATCTGTCGCAGTTGAACAAGTACATTTCCGCCTAAGGAACCACCTCATGCGCACTTTGCTGATAAAAACTGCATAGTTGGTAACTGATTATATGCCAATCACAGTATCACGGTTTGTTGGTTTGCAGAAGACAGACATGTTTGTGAACCTTATTATACATGATCCCCAGAACTATTTCTTTCAAAACAAATTTCAAGAGGTGGCATGCCTGCCTGGAAAGCATGGAGAAGCATGCTAATTTCTAGTTCAGAAAAAAAAAGAAAAAGGTGGAACGATGCCCTGGTTGGTTTTTCCACTCATTCAGAAACGGTACACACACAGAAGAACAAAGAACAAAAACGGACAGAGAATACCGAGGAGGTGAGCATTCATTTTGCATCCTATCTGTGGGCATGAAGAGACAGAAGAGGAATTTGGCCTGGCGACGGAACAGGGAACGAGAGCGACTTTAGCTCAGCGGGCTGTGCTGCAGAACCTGAAAGCGGGCCAGGATGTTGCAGCAAAGTTTTCCAAACTCGAGTGGCAAACTAACCTCACAAGTGTTAGATAAGCCTTGGTCATATTTGTTCAGGTGAGTGAACCTCCTTGATTCCGTCTGAAGGCAACACATCGGAAGAGGAGGACGGCCTGAAGTTACTGGACAGTTATTCACAAGAATTGGGCTCGGAACCTGGACCTGGCATATTCTTTCATAAACTCAGACATAGGGCGTCAGAGACTGCTCACACCACTCAGCCTTAAAAGCCTAACACAGCCACCCAAATACCCACCCAGGCCCCCTCTGAGTCCTTTATGTTCAGGAAAAACAGAGAAGCCCTTCGGAGCGGGAGACTAACTCACCAAACTAAGTGCCCAAGAGCAATTCCCCATCTCTTAATGAGTGTGATAACCCCTTGCTCCACCACGCTGACTTCACTGTCTTAGTTGACAATTTCTTGATGCAGGGCTTTACTTCATACAGAGCCAAGACTTCACGTGACTTTGGGGTCTTCTCCATCCTCTCCCTGATCATGTGAATTTTTTTGGATTAGACTATTGGGGTCTTAGGCAGGAGTTAAGTTCTGCACCTTCTGCTCATATCTGAGCTAAAGATGATGTGTGCAGCATTTATTGACTACAGAATCTCTTCTTAAATATGTTTATTAACGGTTGATTCCAACGTGAGTGCTAGGCACCTTTGTGCCAGCCTTTTCATGCCTGCATTCATTTAACCAGGGCCGGAGATTAATTTCCTTTGCATTATCATTGCAGCGGTGACCTGCAGTAAATGTTGAGTTATGGCTAAACTTATCACAAGATACTGTTGCTGTTCATCATACCTAGCAATAATTCTCATTTTTACTCAATAGCTCAAAACGGAGAAGAAGCGAGGTTCCTACAGTAAATCTTGCAAGATACTGTCTGTTAACATTTAATGCGTGTCACCATGGTACAGTAAATAATTCCTTCCGTAAAACACCTAGAACTTACCCCATTTTATTATTCTTTGAACGCTGGCAAAGACAAAAACAAAATCCAACTTGTGTATTAAACAGTATCTATGAGATCTTAAAGAAGTCACGATTATATCAAATCAGCATTCCCCATCCCACATGCATTAGCACTGAGTGACGTTCAGCTAGAAAATATGCATTACTCAGCGTTGGATACATACGAATCACCATACTGGTTCACAGCAATAGTTTATGGCGAGGTGTTTGGTGGTTTGTTTTTTTTTGTTGTTTTTTTTTTTATATATCCTGTCAGGGGAAAAGAAGCCGCAAGGGGAAGCATGACTCAGCCTTTTGTGTGAGCTGTCAAGCGACAGAAAGCAGAAATGATTCGAAGAACGTGCTGGAACCGCGGCTTGTCCCTCCCGAGCAGGATGTCCTGGCCACGGCACCAACTACTCCCTCTTCCTCCTGCTCCCTGGCCCGGGCTCTGCCCCACGCAGTCACTGTGCAGCGACACCGAATTTGGGAGTTGGGGTCTTCTCAAGCTCGTAAGAGAGGAGAACCCAGCATTTTCAGTAATTCCCAGGCTCGAATATTACAGGATCACCATCCCCCTCTCTTCGCCCTGGGGCTGCCATTTTAAACATCTGCCTTTTTGAAGGGTCCCAGTGCTGCCCGCCCTCTTGTTTTTCTGGAACCCATCTTCCCTGGGCGGCGTGCATTCTGCCTTACACAGTCATCTTTACTGTCTAACGCCGTACACTACAATGAAAATTTTTACAATCTGAAAGTCATCATTTTAATGACTTTACAGCGCATAATAGGTATCATAACATATACCTTAAATGGCTGTTTTGGGGAGATATGGGTTCATTACTTTCACTTCAGAATCAAATCACCCCCTCCCAAATAGAACAATACAATTTTATTCAAGTGATTATTTGCTGCTTTGACAATTTTTCCATAACTTTTTCATACATGCTTTTTTTTTTAAAGACACATTTGTAGAGATCGACCAAATTATTTATACTGAGATATATCCTAGACAGAAAGAGCTTACGGAACACCCTGCAGGCTCTCATTCCTGGTCCAGTGGAAGCTACCCGTTCTGCCTCTGAGTGGCAATAAGAGATGCTATTCAGGCAGAACATCCGAATCAAGCCTCTTCTTTGGTCTGTTCTCCTCACATTTCCAGCGCATGCGGATCTGTTGTATCAAACAGCTCTTCTAGCACTCATTTATGCACCCACTGCCTATGAATTTGTGCGATCCCCGTTTGAACCTCCAGTACCCTTTGCCTCTGCAACCTCCTGCGAGAGCAAGTGCCAGAAAATCACAGCCCTCAGTGTAAGGAACTAATAGCTGGTTTAAATCAATCTCCTAATTTTATATAGTGCTGAAGTTGCACCCTAAGTATTCAGATTTAATTTAAGACGACTTGCTGTGAACTCCGTATGTAACTTGAGTTGTCTGCAAAGAGCTAGGGCATTAGCAGACTCAAGCGTTTACTTCACCAAGTCAATTACGCTGCTTTCTTTTAATCATACCCATTAAGACAAACACCCCGCAAGCATTTAGAAAATGAACTATTGCTTCTCATACCATTTCAGGCAGAAAAATGAAAACCACTGGGGAAGCATACGACCGGAACTCGCATACGATGCAAACGCAAACTGCAATCAAAGTGTGATCGGGAAGGTTTGAGGGAAAAATACCGGTGTGAAAAAGGAGCATCAACACGGAATTCAGTAACTGGCTACTTTACAAGCGAAGCGAGGCTACAAAGGGCAGGAGGGAACAGCACATGATGGAACCAGAACAAGCATCAAAATCACGCTCCAGCACATATTGATGATGTGCATCTTCCTTTTCTTCGGGCTTTTATTCCTTGACAAACAGGGGATATTTACTGTCCTAAACACACACAAAACGACTACGCTGTGTGCTACTTTTAGGCAAATCTCATCTTCTCAGTATAGTACTCCAACAAGATACCATCCCGTATTTGAACATATGCTTGCTTCATTAGCACTTACACTTGCATGGGAGAGAGATTGAACGCGATTTCCGTGAATGTTGCAAAAGATGATGTATGCCAATATAGATGGAAATACTAATACCCTGCAGTGACAAATCACTGTTTTATTTTAATCTCAGAGTTCTTTATGATAAATTGAAATAATTCATTTTTTTGTGAAACATACCCAGGCACACACAGATCTAATCATCATACTTGGTCATAATAATTTTGTTGGAAGACCGTGCTAAGGCTGATCAACAAGAAATCCTCATGGCAGGTAGCATACAAACAAACCAGCAGCAGTAGCCAATTCCCATCTTCAGGAGCTTATGACCTTAGTATGAAAACATCAGTGCCAGATCCAAAAGTAGAACCTAAAACCAGGAGAAAAGTCCCAAACTGGAGCCAGATGGACCCTACCCAGTATCCCGCAGTGAGACTTCTGGAAAGGAATGAAAAACCCACGCCACTGGCAACGTAACAAAATGCTACAGCTTTCAAAGCGAGACATTTGGGAAGAGACATGACTTCCTGTGCTAAATATCATAAAGTCCCCCAACAGAACAGTGAGGCATCCAAAACCGTAGCAAATTTATTAGTAATAAACCTCAATACAAAAGTGCTCACAATGTCTGTGGCGGAACTGGACTCTCCCAAGATGAGAAAAGAAAACAAGAAAAAGAATGACTCTAGGCAACCGAAAAGCCCATCAGGGGAAAGTTTTCCCAAGAAATTAGATAGTTATCCAGATAAAATATCCACCTCAAAACAACCAAAACAGAAAAATTCAGTCAAGGTGAGATGAATTTGAGAGGTATCTCGGTGCCTGCAAGCTTGTATTCCTTGTCAGAAAAAAATCGCAGGTGGAAAACCTTCCATAGCTCTAACTGAAAGTCAGAGGCTCCTAAAGTTACTTGCGCATTTCTGCAAGCATTGCCTGAAGTGCTCTCTGTTTGCTTCTGATCCCACAATGCAACTTTCAGTCCTCACGTAAGCTTCCTAATCCTTTAGCGGTTACGGCTACAAGTTGCCAACATAATTTTATGTTTGATCCCCCTGCTCTCAAAATGTGCTGCTGTGCAACTCCAAATGAACTCTGTTAGCACTGGCCATGAAATCACTTGCTGTGATTTGTTTGCATATATATTGAAAAATCAAGTGATGTTAGTTCAGATTTGTAAAGAAGGGGGGGGGGGGGGCAGAGAAAGGCAAAAAAAAAATAAAATCTCAGTTGCCTGCCATCCATAAACTGAACCACCTGCGGCTTAACACTGCAGGGGCTCTTGTACTTTCTCCATACCTTCTATCTATTTATGGCTCACATGGCAATATCTAGTAAAACAAGGTTAACTTTGAGTTAATGCAGCAGCAAGTTTATTACAGGTATAAAGACAATGGTCAGAGAACGGGTCAAAGAAAGGTAATGAATGGCATCATTGAATTTCAGTCTAAACCCGTAAGAGACACACAAGGAGCTGATGCTCTTGTGCCTGACCCTTCGTTAAACAGCATCCCTTCTACTCACAGGATGTTTTTATATACAAAGGGCCCAGATGACTGCTGGTGTAAATCAACGTAGCTACACTGACTTGTGTGGCACGATGCCAGCCGAGGCTCTGGCACAAACATCATAATATGAGGCCAGGAATGACAAACGCTAAGGAGAACAAAAGAATTCAATCCAGGAGAAAATGAGAAATCGGTATTCTTCATTATGAGCGCTGCTTGTCTCCACCAGCTGATTGTTCCAAAGCGATGGAGAATTAAATTCTGGTCTCAGCAGTTCTGCTGTATCGTAAATCCAGACCGATAACTCCACTGCACCCAGCAGTGTTTATTTTAGATTTAGGAGCGGTCCTAGCAAAGGACGGCAATGGTAGGACTTCGTCATAGTGCTACGGCCCAAGTTCATCGCAAACCTCTGACTCTCAAAAACGCTTGCACGGTTTGTCCCCTCTGAGTCACCGGACTGCTCACGTGAGGAATAATAAGGAGGAGGAAGAGGAGGCAGGGAGCAAGTTGCAAGTACTGAATCAACGCAGCAGAATCGTCATGAAGTCTTGTACGTGCTACAGCGCTCTAGATGGCATGTTTTTCAGCCGCCTTCTTTCGCTGTGCTCCATCTGACGCGTACCCTGCACCCAGAATTAAAAAGCGCTGTAGCTGTGAAGGTTAATAATTGACAATGGACAGTAAAGAGTATCTTAGCCATCTTAGCTGAAAGTCAATGATGCTAAACGCATAATTGTCCAGTACAGCTATATTTGTTTCAGGTATACTGCAGAACATTTTCTCATGCCCAAGATATTACTCTCCTGTGATCGCAGGAATATCTGAGCCAGATCAGCCTGCAAATGCTTCTTGAGGAAATTGGGTTTCTCCGCTCTATTAGGAGCATTTCATTTTTATGATTAAAATCAGAAAACAATGTTCTTCCCAGTAAAAGTGAAATGTGCAAAATACGACTTTCCTATAACTAGGTTTCCAAATACTTATCTAAAGTGCTCTGAAAAGGCATTAATAAATAAGGATGAAAAATGAAAACTGCATAGCTAACATGTTTCATAAACTGTATTTGCTGTGAGTTACGGACAACACGCTTTAGAGAAATAATAATAATAGTTTACACTTCTGTACAGCACCTTTCAGTTGAGAGACTTCCATAAATAAAATACTGAGCTTTAATCAGAAAGGAAGGCATCGATTTCTCCATTACACAAAATTAGGTAAATCAAGGCAAAGACTAATAACCAGCCAACCGTTAAAACCACAGCAGACACATTTCCGCATAGACCCGTACTGACTGAAGTACTTTGCTGTGTGCTCACGATCCGCTCAAGTCAACGGGACATCAGACTACAGCTAAAATTAAGCCCATACCTATGTGGTTGTAGTTTGTGTGTTTTGGAAGACGTGGTTTTGTTGCACTGGGATGAGTGGTTGTTTCATGGATGGACAGAGAGAAATATGAATGGGTAGATGGAAGAATCAGGACTCTATCTCATTCCAGAAAGCACACAGTTTTGGAAGATCTCTCCAGCAAACCAAGGAAGGACTTCTGACAGATCCGAAAGGTGTTTAGCCAACTGGTTCCTGCCATCGTGACAGAAATTAAGCACCAAAACACTTGGGATCGTCTGGACCGAAATGCTTTAACCGACCATCAAAACAGGAAGGCTTGGGCTATATGAAGTCCCCCGGGCACCACATTGCCAGCTGGATCTATCTCCGTTGGTGTCTAGGCAGCTAAGTCAGCTAACAGCCAAAACTTTGTGTGGTTGGTGACTCACTGAGCACACTGTGGGGAAGAAAAACTACATTTTCACTCTAGTACTAATGTGAGCTCAGATCATAACAATGGCAGAAAAAATATTCAAAAGACAAAGTACATACAGAAAACGTAACGCAACAGACAAATGGAAGTAACCGAGAGGCCTTTTCTTCAATGCAACCAAAAAACCCTAGGCTAGAGGGCTTTGTGTCTTCTAGATCATAAAAAGGGGGAAAGCAGCAGGCTTTTGCAGGTTACAGAGGTCTAAAAATGTGCCACTTTGCTTGTGATGAAGGACATCTGAGAAGAAAGGAGTGCAGTTGAATTTTGATTAAAAAAAAAAATAATAAAAGTTCTTGAGGCAAAAAGGAGAAAAAAAAAAGGGGGGGGGGGGATTACTTGGCATACAGGGGTATGCAGGAAGCTCTGAAAGACCAGAATAATGCACCATCAAAACACAACCATTTTAAAAGGGTACCTTTTCTTCCCTGCTCAGGTTGTCGTCTTTTGTTCCATCTCATTTCAGTGACCATCAATACATCTGTCTGTTCCCTTCTCAGCTGGCTGTGGTTGACAGTAATCCAACTGGATATAAGCCCAGATGCATTTCTTTCTTTCTTTCTTTCTTCCTTCTTTGTAATCTATATAAAAAACAAAATCCACAAAAGACTAGCATTACTTACAATTCAAAGTCAACCTCTTTTTCAAATTAAGCCCCCACCCTAGCAGCAAGAAAAAAAAAAATATCACAGGAAACTTATTACAGAAATTAAGCTGATAAAAAGCATTCCCTTTCCCCTGAATGCCTGTGCTCTCTTAGCATAGCAGGGCAACCTGACTCTGATAATCTAATCCCCTTAATACAACGCATAAAAGAGTTCTGAGCCATCTTTAACTAGCTGATAACATTGAACCCTGGGGTAACAGGGTGGCCAACTTCACAGTTTCACAGGCAGAATCACAGAGGACGGTTGAGGTTGGAAGGGCCCCGTTGGAGATCGTCTAAGTCCAACCCCCGGCTCAAAGCAGGGCCAGCTACAAGCAGGGTGCTCACAACCTTGTCCAACTGGGCTCTGAGTATCTCCAAGGATGGAGACTCCACAAAAGCCCTCTGGGCAACCTCTCCCAGAATTTGACCACCCACACAGTAACAAAAAAAAAAAAAAAAAACCAAACCCAAAAGCTCCTGTTGCCAGAAGTCACAAGCTTCCAGTTGTCACCGTGACGGGACTCTCCATTTCCCAACCGGCTGAGCACAGATTCCGCCTGCACCGCCTTCAGTACAGCTGGGGCTTCGGGCAAGTCTCGAAGCGCAAGGTCTCCAAGATCTGATCGCTCACTCTCCCGGCATCTTGGATGCAGTGCAGCCTGCCGATTTCCTCCTGCAGCCCCTTTACGTGGCAAAAGAGACCCCCCACTACTGCCCACCTCCTGCAGGCGTGGACATCACCTCTGCCCTGTCCCAGCCTCAGCGCAGGACACCGAGCGCTCCCCGCACCCCAAGACCTGCGCAGCTCTCTCCTCCCGCAGCAGCTCAGCCCCCGATGACAAGGAATAGCTGCTCCCGACCGTGCCGGTGTCCCCAGCGTTGCTGAGCACATGGATGCCGTCCCGCAGCGGAGCTCCTGGTCCCCCTCCTGCGTGCCCTTCTCCACGCAGCGGCGTGCGAAGCGCTGCGTCTTTTGGCTGCTTCGGTTGCAGAAAGCGCGGCGTTTGCTGGCTGCCCGGCAGCTGCCCTCGTGGAGCTGCGCTCGAGGCCAGCGCTTACAGCGGGGCTCTCCTGCCTACCCCGCTGGAAGGGCGCGTGACCCTCACAGTTGACCCTCGGTTTGATTAACTGCTTTTGGAGATTTTTCTTCCTAATATGACCTTTCTTTGTTGGAGAGAGGAAACTTCAATGGTGCACTTTTAGAAAAGGACAAAGGACAAGCAAACGGATCAGAAATGGACCCCTGAGAGAAACTTTCCGAGTTGCTGTACAATTTCAGCCCTGGTTGCAGACACTCTGAAGATGTACTGAACTATCTGGGGGCAAAGGCCACCGTGCTATTCTTGATTGCCTCCTGAGATCTCCTAAAAGTCAGTAGCTGCCTTGCCAATTCAATACGGCCATGCTTTGGTGCCTAAGAAAGCAGTGTTGAGGATCCCACCCCCTCTTTTCCTTTTTAGATAAACAATAGCTCCTAAGTCTTCAGAGAAAAGGCCGAGAACGTAATTGAAGTTTACCTTCAAGTCTCAAAAACCAGGACAAAAGCGACATTCCTCTCCCCCTGCTCCCTTCTGTTTCAGCACACCTGACTCCAGGTTTGTGAGTATTCAGAACTGATAATGCCGTTGGATGCTTTTCAGCTTCGGGTAACAGCGCTGACACATTCCTACTAGGTTTTAGTAGCAACTGGCCATACCTGCACCTGCGGGAAGTCAGCAGGGACCAAAGGCCATACACAGCGGCAAGAAACAGCCCGTGAGAAATGACCGGCCAGGCAGCACCTTCCAGATTTACCTGAGCATCCGCAGGCACCGTGGAGCAGTCTGCTCGTACTGTGGAAGCACTCCGCTGCCGCAGACAGCAGTCCACGGAGCCAGCTTGCTGCGTAACACCTGCAGAGCCACGGGGACCTGGTAGACGCAGACGCAGGCAGACCCCTGCCTTCTGGAATTGCTGGCATTTTGGTTTCTATGTCAGTCGGCGCTAAGGTGAATGCAGTAAGAGAGAATTTAAAATCTCTGGCTCTGCCTTCTGTCAATGTAATCTACCCTGGTCGTCTATCTGTCTGCAGGACATTCCTCTAGCCTCGCAAACACCAGTTAGCCGCACAAACTTTTTATATACGCCTCCTCCTCTAGCATATGTATTGCAAAAGGCACTATTTTGTGCTCTTCAGAGCCAGCTAGCAGCTCTCCTTGTTACATAAGCTTGGGCAGAGAGACCGACGTTTGTTGAACACATTCCTCTTCCGGAGCTCGAGTTCACTGAGGTTTCCAGTTCTTCCTTCTCTCATTCAGTCTCATTTGAATTTACCCCGAAACAAGGGAGGCTAGAAGGGCTCTCAAGCAGGAATGTTTCCGATGACAAAATGGTCTTGGGTAAAAGAGAGAACTTGAGAAAAGCTTAGGAAACAGAAATTGAACCTCCATTTCTTCCACGGATACCCTCGCACGACTTGAAAGCAAGCAGACTATCTTTCTCGACGCTATATTCTCACCAGTGCAAGAGATGTAAGTAGTTACCCACCCTCAGTTCATCAGTGTTGCCCCCAACACAGGGCTTGGTCAGTGCTTGTTCTTGCTTAGGGCCTCAGGATACCACAGCTCTAATAGTAGTAACAGAGCTCATTGCTAACGGCGAACAAACCAGAAAACGCAGCCGTGAGGATTTCATAACCTAAGGTTCACTGCTCTTCACAGTAATGCCAGGACCTGTAACCAGCAAGAAATTTCATTTCCCAGTTTTCCAGTAACCTTTAGTAGCCACTAATGCATATGGACTACTACCAACTACCAGAAACACATTAAATAAGTCCCTTCATTTTCCACCTTGACCTTTATCTGCCCCTTGACAACATTTAAAAAAAAGTATTTTAATCAGAGATGGTTAAAACCCAACCTGATTACTTATGAAGCAGGTCTTCTCCCCTCTCCTGTTGCCTCCTTTGCTCTACTTAATCACCGTGGTCCTTAATTTGAAATAGCACTAACTGCCATCTTTTGGCCTTTCAAAGCACATCTCACCCATCTGCACTGGCAAGACCTAAACACATTAAAACCAAGGTTTGAGTCGTGTCAAAGCCAGGGAGGACGACAAGGGAGAATGTGCTAAGATACACCCAAGCTGGTGAAGAGGAGGTGTAAAAGACACCATCTGGATATCCCGCATCACAGGGTGGATTTGCTCAAAATTCAGACAGACAATGTTCAAGTGGTAATGTTACTACCCTCCTTCAGGGCAGCCACAGTTACTTTAAGTTTAGCACTTCAGTGAGCTATTAAATCACCTGTATCAGGTCAAAGGGTCCACCCAGGCCTGTACTAGCATGGCACGTCGGGACAGCAGTACAAGAAACCGCACGCGAAGCAAATCATACGCTCTCCTAGCCACCAGCGACAGGGCTTTCAAGGACTGCCTTGCCCTACCTTCTTAGGTACCCCACCTAATAAGCAGTCACTCTGAAGCTCTTCTAAAGACCCCCATGCGTAAAAGAGCGTTTGCTTTCACAGTTCTGCTAATGTTCTAGAAATCAGCGTATTTCCAGGAGGCAACCTGAACCAAGGAAGTCCATCGGCTACTTCTCTGTGGAGACTGACATGCTAAAATAAAGACATGTCACGAAGTTAGAGGCCGATGCAGGGTAACAGGCTGGTAATGTCCCATATCTCTGCTATTCTTGCTCAAGGATAACTGAGCCTAACGTATTTCAAGACAAGAGCCCCTGCCCAAAGTCAGCTGGACTCTGGCTCACACTGAATTAATAGAATTTAGGACAAAAAGGAATTATTAGCTCTCCTGGTGTGACATGCTGTGGAGCTGCTCAGTATTGAGGCCAAGATAAACCAATCCATTCCTAGGCTCAGAAGTCAAACCAAAACCGAAATGGACTTTTAATGTTGTCTTTGTGTTTGCGTCCAGTCTCTTCTTTTCATCTTTGGTCATTTCTTTGTGCCAATTAGTTCCATATGAGGGAAGAGGTGGAAACCACAGCATCTACTGACAAAATCTGTCTTCTGTTAAATTTACAGCTCAGTTTTATACACCTCAAAAATTCTCACACTTCAAATAAGCCAAGGACAAACTTGAATATCTGAAATGAACCTCCAAACCTTTTGAATTTTCCCCAGCATATGCAAGGAAGGCAGCTGCCAATCTCAGTATACATCTAGTTAGACTGCTATTCAGAAATATATAGTAACTATTTTGTGACAGAGCCTTGCTATGATTCCATTTAAGCTTGAGTTTCCATATTCTGTGACTAAACATTGGTTACACAAGAAGAAGTTTGGCCCGTTTTTTCCAATGCTGATCATGGCATCTATTTGCTCGATTAACTAACAGCGATACTGATTGGTCTTCCGTTTGTGCATCTCACCTGTTTAAACTGCTAAACATTAACTTGTAGGACGGCTTGCAGACGCTGCAGTGTGCTTGAAAAGGACCGAATCCTGCTTGCATTTACGCTGGCGGAATCAGCGATGTTTTGCCACGGAAAAACCAATGCATGATGCCAGCCAGGCCATTCATCTTTGGGATGAGAGATAAACCCCACAGTCCTGACCATCTTTTGCTGTTAAGACCTCTGGGGGCGCACAGGCGCTCTAGGTGTAGGTCTGAAGTGTTGTGCTAATCCCGAACACAAGTATGAACGGTGGCTTTTTTCACAAAACAGCTCCCTGTGCCCCATGAGGGCTTCCTCTTCGCTGCCTTAACTGGATGAGTACAGAGCTGAGGCTGCATTTAACTCCACGGGTGGCTGCACTGAACAAAAGCAGACCTGGGATCTCGTGAACACTTCCCTCTTCAAACACAAACCCACTGGTTTGTTGAACCACTACCAAAGCATATTTGCAAGCTGGAAACAAAACAGAAAAAGTAAAACTAAAACAAGTTAAGCAGGCTTAGGTATCACAGCTTTGTTGCAAAGTTTTTCTAGTTAAATTCAAGCTTAGCTGAAGGAACGATGCAGCCTTTCTCCTTGCGTTTCTCTGCACAGGGCACCTCCACAAATAAACATTTAAGAAACACAATCTTTCTCCCTCTCTCTAGCTTCCTACCACTGTGATTTACAAGGTGAAATTAAAAATACACACATCCCAGTGCTTGGGGTTTTACATCTCGGGTCACTGATTTATAAAAGCTGCCAGTGAATTTTAAATGCTTCGTTTTGATTTAGAAATCATTGCTTGAAAGTTGCATTTATCTCAAATATTCAGCTGTACTGCACATCACTGAAAATCTGATTTACGGATTGCAAAATGTATGCAGATAGACTACAGAACATATTTATAGATCACTCCCCCTAATAATAATATATGCAGCTCACCCACCCAAAAGATAGGCACATATTCATACACATGTGTAAACGCATATATGTGTATATATCTCGCATATTTATATTAAACCCTTCTCTCCCTAACCACATTTTTGATGGTAAGATCAGGTACCATGTCAATACACAATGAGAGGCTCTGTGATGCCTTCCTTCCGCCCCCTCACCTTATCATGCCTGCTAACACATATAAAATTCAGCTTTAAGCTCTATTTCCAGCTCCCCAGGTGCCTCTTTCTCCTGCTGCTGCTCTCAAAGGCGGAGAGGCTGGATCCCGGCAGGAGACCGGAGTCGCACGATTGCAAAACCAGGCTAAGTAATTGGATCCTTCATCCCATCCCGTTGGTGAGGGTGTGGGATTGCTTCTGTTGTCCCCTGTCCTCACCACGCTTTCCTCTCCCCGCTGGGCTAGAAAGAGACTACGGAACCGCAGGGGCATTGCTTTCCTTAAAATCGAAAGGAAAAGACCTGCTTTTCCTTCTGGACTCATACCATGAACGCTGGAAGAAAAGGAGGAAGGCCAGATCCTTCACAGGAAAATGGAATGACATAGAGGGGAGCACGTTTCACAACAGCTTCATTTTCTTTTCCCAGTTTCATTTCTTTAGAAGCCAACGACTCCTGGTCTTTCATATACAAAGCACATCATCTGCTAACGGCATCACACAATGCCTCATCACCCACTGATTTTTATTAAATAAGCCCAATGGCAGTAAGAAGTTGGGTCTTATTGTGCGAGATGCTCTAAAAAGCTCTGGCCATACGGCAGCCTTTTCCACCAAGGGTTCTCAATCTAAGCAACCACCTTTTACAGGCAGTAGGGCGTGGGAGGCAATGAGATGGTTAAAAAAAATGCGTAAAGTAGATATACACGCTATTTTAAGTCAGTCATTAGCACTAATCACAGGTTTCCCCACCCACTCAGCCACTTTCAGCCTGAAACGTATTACGCTCTTCATGCCGCTGGACAGGGGACGTCGGCCGGCACTGCCCTGATACAGAGCCAGGGGCCTATCCCTGCTCCGCATCATGACCTCCACAAATTCAGCAACATAAATCCACATACTCGCACCTCCATGCATACTTGCCCCTGCATCCTCCCGCCTGATTGCCGCAACCGAGACCGACCGCACGGAGTCGTTTGTTAGTAAAACCACTCCTGAGGCGGGATCCCTGGTCCCCGGAGAGGGCTAGCATCCCTTCTAACTGCTGCCTGCGGAGGTGTTCCGGGCAGCTGCGGTTCCTCCACTCAGCGGCAGCTCAGTTGATGTCCCTTGTCCACCTCCTGGGGATGTTCTGAGGCTTAATTGATTCCTACCGCGGAGTGCTTTGAGATCACCAGACAAAAGGCAGAGAGAGGCGTGAAAAGGGTATTTAGAGCATCTTGACGCTGTGCAAAGGACCAGAGCAAAAACAACCTAGGAAACCCTGTTTTGCAGTTAGTTCGCCCTTATGCTGGCTCCTCCACGCAGGGGTTAACTTCACCCCGCGCTCGTGATTAAAAAATAGCTAGCCTAGTCATTCGCAATTATTTATAGGCTGAAGAGGTGGCATACATTGTGCTAGCAGCACTTTTCAAGCTGATTAAGTTTGCATTACAACTTCATGTACAGTGAGGTCTGCTGACAGCTGGTTGTTCTTACAGCTTAAGAATTATATTCTATCAAATCACAGGCAGAACTGCATTAGACTTTTCCTCCCTCCTTCCCCAAAGGCCATCGAGAACACCAGGTAGCTGGGGTGGGATAGGAAAGAGAGGAAGATCCTCTTTAATGTATGTCATATACGGGAACAGGTCAGAAGTAGATCCACCACGAATCTACCTTACCGATCCGGCCTCGTATTACTCAAGCCCCTCCTGGCTGTTAAAAGCTTTACCTTGATCTGCTAAGCTAAGGAGGAGGTTTCTTTGTCCTTCCTCCCGAGGTGTCGCGGGGAAGCACAGCTTCGCATCCACAGTTAAATTCCTAAATAGTCCCAAGGGCTGTGATTTTAAGGATGAGCCAGCACGGCACAATGTGGTCTGTCCCCTACAAAGGGAGGAATCTGTAAAGACTGAAATCCGAGTAATCCTTTCGATAGACTAAAGAGGTGGGGCTTATCCACGGGCAAAATGTGGTAGCTCTTTCTCAATGCTGTCTTTAACAGAAGTCTTGTAGTTCACGCCTCATCTGAGAGCTGAAAACACTGAAGAAGTCAGGCACCTTGGGAAAGCCTTTAAACCCCTGATGCCAAACCCCTCTGAATCCCAGTCCCCAAGTTTGCAGGGACCACACAACAATCCTGTCCTGCTGGTCTGTATCTTCGGTATTCTTTTCCATCAGAGCTGAGCAACACAGTGGAGGACATTGCAAATTCCCTTCTTCATACTGGCGTCAAGGACTAAAGAGACTGCGGGGCTATCGGAGAACTGGAAGTAGCATCTCTCCCACCCCGTGGAGCCCCTTCAGTGCTAAAAGCTGTCCCAGAGGAGAAAACGCACACGTGGAGGGAAGGAAGGTGAAAGCAGACGTTTGGGACAGTTATTTGCTCAACTTTCTGTACAACAAATGCCCTATGCATAGTATGTTCAGAGAGCATTAACAGGTATTCGTTCAGCCAGAAGGCAGGTTTATGAAGATACTCCATCAAATTGCAACGTTGAGCAAAAGTAAATAGTAAGAATATAATATACGTGAATCCATTATCCGACTTAAATCAGGGTAATTAAAAGCTACATATTTCAGCTACCAAAAGTGGTAATTCACGTCATGCTGCAACTTTATGGACACATTTCCATTAAGACCATCAGTTATGAGTAATGTAATTTCCTCTTCACTGAGCGTTGCTTACCTAATTTCACCTTTTCCTTAATAATACACGTTACTTAATTCTCCAAACAGCTGTGTAATTTAACTAGGCGTGGCAAAAATCCACTGATTAAAATCCTGCCTGCAATTCTGGACATGCGAAGCAAAGTACAGAATACGATCCTTCAAAAAAGGTTTCAAATTTAGGACAGCAACGGAATTTGGGGCAATGGTCTAAAAGATGCAATTACAATAATATGCTAGGAAGGCAAAAGATTAAGCTTTTCATCATTCTGCAACATTTTTTATATTTTATTGCCAATAATTATACAGGTTTCTTTTCTATTTTCATTGCCTCAACATCTCCCAGGTTAATTATGTTGTCAAGATCATGTCAAAAAGCCACCGCTAAAATTATGATTCTCATTACATGATGATCTAATCAATTTTGTGTGGTAATTTTGGTCCAACCTATTCTACCAATCTACACATCCTGTACATGGAAAAATCTATTTCTCTGTCACACTATATTATACTGTTGTTCTTGTGCCACTACAGTTAAGAGCCTGTCAGCAGTTCTGCTGCAACCTCTTATATGCAAGGTTTATAATATAGACATTAAAAAAAAAAAATAATTTCTGGCTGACATTTGACAGGCATTTTCATCATGGAGGCCAACTGAATTTATTTGGAATTTTGGTTCCATTTGAATAGGGAGTCTCAAGTCTTACCTGTTACCCAGAGGGCTGTTAAAACTAGGGATTGAGCCAGGACCCAGAACCACAAAACTAAACCTCTCTTCTAAAAGAAAAAAAATGCCTTGCTTGATCGGTAGCTCTGCGGATCAGGGCAACGCTGCCTCTACTCTGTCACTTAGCCAAGGGCTCACCTTTACCAGCAGCACAGAGCTGAACTACACGGCATTAACCAAACACACAATTATTGGAGGAGCTGCACCCTAACAAATGGCAGAAGATGAGATACAAACAAAAATCCCCGAAAACATCGTGAACAAGTAGTTAAAATGACCATGTTCTATGTGAAGCCCTCGGTCTTCCTGTTGATAAAGATGTTTAAATCTATGTATACCGGATGTTACATAAATAGGGAATTACCAGTTCATCCGCCGTGTTCTGGGACAGTAAACACTTCCGATGTTCGGCCACAGGTGAAAACATGAAACAAAAGGCCAGAAGGAAGCGGGAGAGCCTAGAGACGGCCAGCTCTAAAGAGAAAAGGCAAAAGGAACTTGTCATACTTCCTCATCGCCACGGTTAACTAGATACATCTCAGTCCTGCCTGCATGCCCACATCTTATGTTTGCTTCCTACAAACATTTCAGTGGTTGGCTTTTCACTGCCAAAAATGTCTCGGGGAGGGGAATTTTAAAGTGGCATATGTGAATATGCATAGCGGCAATGTTTTAAAACATATCCACACTGAAGTTTTTGCTCCAGAACAGCTTGCATGATCAGTAGTCAAAAATAATGCTGAGTGGTTTACCAGGCTTATCACAGAACGAATGACAGAGCTTGTGTCACAGACTTCCAGCTCCTAGAGTGAACAAGAAAGATGGAAGTAACTAATCCAACAGAGAAATGTGCTCATGAAATGTAGCTGCACCTAGCAGCAGTGAGGCTGAATTGCATTCCTATGCAAAGGCCAAACGCATTACCCCAGCCCCACCAAGATCCAAGCAGTGCAGAGAGCTCAGCAAATTGCACAGCGAATATGTTCCACTTCAACCGAATTATTCAGCACAAAAATATTTTCCAAGACGTAACTTGGCACACTTTGTTCAAAGAAGGATACAGGTGGAGAAGGTATTAAAATCCTAATCTCTTTGATCACAACGTGCTAGTCTCTCGCAATCCCTAAACAGCATACAGAACAATTTAAAACACATGTGATTTCAAAGTAGAATTCAATATATATACAAACAAGAAATCAGGCAGTACCATTAAAAAAGGTGGGTCGCATCTGCTCCGAGCAGCCTAGCTCAAATGAATTCAGCAGCAGTATCAAAGCATGTATTAGCTAAGGATCAGGCACAAGTAGTAGCGAGTTCTCCTGCTGGCAAGATACAGATTTTAAAGGGGCTTTGCATGTAATAACACATTTGAACTCTCATATAAAAACAAAAGCATTCCCTCCTTGTACCACTCAGAATCATAAAAAAGCAGGTTTATTGAATACCTGCTCTGAATTCTTCCAAAGTGCATATACATTCGTGTAAAAAAAAACTAGAAAAAACTGGTCGTTGGAAAGAGTGAAAAATAATTCCCCGTGCATTTTTAAGTTGCGCATAGGCTGTGGGCTAAGAGCAGCAGAGGGATCCACCAGGACGCTCCAAGACATCTACCCAGAGCAGCACGACGCTCTGCAGAGGCTCGCTTACAGAACGCTACTTCACCCACCCTAGCAGTAGGGACAAGCCCACAGGCTCCCTAAATGACTTGCCTAAAAGTCAGTTAAACCCCAGTCCTGCAAAAGGCTGAAATGGAGGGTCTTCAACGGGTCAGCAGCAGGCAGGGATTTAAAGGTGGCGAGAAGAAAGACGGAGAAGCTAAAGGGCCAGTAGTTCCCCCCTTAGCACCACCACGTACATTCAGCGGCGCAGGAGCAGCAGCCACGTAGCAAGGCAGGCCTGTCCCTCTTCCTCCCACCCCACCCCATCCCATCCCACCCCACCCCACCCCCCCCCCCCAGGGTTCATCTGCCTTTGGGCTTCGTTTGTAAATGACAGCAGTAGCTCTATTTCCCTTGCCCAGGGCGACGACTGCCTCCTTCTCTAACATCTTGCCCCTTCTGTAGGGACTTAGGTTGTCTTAGAGTCTCTTTGAAGAGCTCAGGCTGACAAACAGACCCCCTCCTGACCTCGTAAAAGAAAAAAACCAAACTTAACCCCTGCTGAGGTTTGACACGTATGATAAACGTGCTTCATACAAACAAGCGACTGATTTTTTTTTTTCTGCTTAGCCAATGCCTCTGTAATTTTTCAACTGATAGTCAGTCATCAGTGAAGTGTAAATAGGTTCCTACATGGATTGACTAAGCTGCCTATTAATCAACCAGATTAAAAAGCTGATGGCAAATCTCCAATAATTATGCAGCATAATTAAAAGGCTGGGAAGCCTGATTTAGGGCTTATTAGCCCTCTAAGTCCTTCATTAGCCATATTAGTTTCCTGCATCAGATCCCAAAGGGAAAATATTATTGTTGCACTGTAAGTCACAAATATCTGACCAGTACACTCAAATATTACACTCACTCCTGAATTTTCTGACCTCTGGAATGTCAGTGTACAAAACCAAATGTTTTTGCCCTACACTCCTTCAGCGGAGACAAGACCCACACATTTTATGTACGACAAATACCCTTTTTCACAGGGTAAGCCAAGGAAAAAACCCATGACGAACAACCTACTTGATCCTAATGGATGTGCCTCTGTCCTCCTGATCTTTAAAATGGGTGCGGGATACTGATCTCGCTTAATGAAACATTTTGACATGCATCTGTTCTTTTTCATCTTTGGCGTGTTTATATTTTTCAGGGATATTAACTCTTTGCCTGTGGGAAAGAGCAGATCAGGCAAAGCAGTGACTCCCCTTTCACGAAGGCGACCAAACCCCCAAGTCAGGCGCCGTTACCTAGCCTTGCCACGTTTGTCCCTCTTTAATTAGCGTTAGACAATCTCTTCACATTTGCCACTGAACCTTAAGATGATGGAGGCAAAGGCAGACGACAAGGGCAGAGTTCACACAAGCTGTCCTGCAAATCAATCCACTTTCCTACGTGCAAGATGTACGAAACAAAAGATAATTTCCCCCCCAACTTAAACGCTAAACAAATTGGTCCAACGCGCTGAGGTCATGACAATCCTGAGGACGTGGAAGCGATGTCAGGAATCTCTAGCGATCTCAAGTTGCTCTGTAGATGGGGAGAGAGTTTACCTGCGATCAAGGCAAGACACTTTCACACAGAGATCACCTAGCTGAGCTGAGTTTCTGCTCAGCAGCGTGGGATTGTCCCCTCCCAACATTTACGAGGCAGAGCTGTAAATTGCAGGACGCAAATGCCAAACCAGAGAAGCTATTATTGCACAGGCAGCATCTGGCACCTTTTGATGGGCTGCATAAGCAGATGCCATTGCACAAACGCCAGTACTTCTCAAGCGGTTCACCCAGTGTGATATCAACTGGCTACCTTCCCATTACCTTACCAGCTGCCAATGATTCTTCTATGCAACCTTCTCACCTTTGAGCAGGAATCGACATGCAGCTCTGTAAAGCTAGGTAAGTTACGTCATTTTTTTTTTCTTCGATAAAAATAGACGTCTTCTGGGTTAATAGGTACTGTGCTGTAGATCAACATCTCCCAGTGTCACCTTCTCCTTTTCTTGGCTGTCTCCCACATCGCACTGGAATCCCACCCCTCAGCTATGATGGGAGCACAACCAGACACTCAACAAGTCCCCCATAGGAACTTCTCACGCTGCAATTTTGGCTACCCATTCCCAGACTACCGCCGCATAGATTAAACAAGCACTGTAGATCAGTACGTAAGAGTTCCTACCTAAACATAGGCACAAACAGGTTTATACTGACCTTAGTAGGTCTCTTTCAAGTAAAAAAAAACCCCATCACTCCACAACTCTGCTGCTTCTTTCATCTCTAGACTACATCTCATCTTTAGACTGCAGGTTGTCTCGGACAGGTATTGGCGTAGTCCCTATTAGCATGGCTCTGCTCTTTAGTTCTTAATGAACTTTACTGTTATAATCTCGATCTTGTTTGCATTCGGTGAGAAAAAACTCATTTACATGATCAGATAGAGGCATGCTTTCCTGACAGAACCAGTCAAAACAGGAGTTGCCATTCAGCTGAGGATAATCATGCAAGTCCACCCCTGCCATCTAAATCAGGGCAGGATCTACCCCACCCATCACCACGGCATCTAGGCTGCCATACTCTGTTATGAAATAACTGCCCGTCCCCCAACACACCTGTGAAACAAGAAGCTCCTCCTGTCTTCCTCCTCAACAGAGCTTTCCAAGCCTGATGAATTATTATTTTGGCTGGGCCAGCAACAAGCTCATCAGAGCTGCTTGTTTCTAAAAGCCTCTAAAGCAAAATCCAGATTGCTGCTTGTCTCGGTGGTGCTGAGGCACCACTCTTCCTAGCACGAAGGATGCTGCTTTTCTACAAAACAACAACCCTGCTGTAAAACGTGAAGGGATCTGTTAATTAAGTCAGATTGCCAGTGGCTCCTGGTGGGGAGGCAGCTGCACTGCATGTTCCAGTGTTTTAAAAGCATCCTGGTGTTCAAGAACATTGTCATTATTTTCTGTATAGCATCCTCCCGAACACCATTAAACCCACTGAAGCAACGCATTTGCTCGTCTGTCACGTTGCAGGTGATCGGGTTTCGCTGGAAATGCGTATCGTGTCTACTTTGCGCGCATCCTTCCCTTCCACTCTTCCAAGTGGGAAGAGATGGTCCTGGTTTTAAAGAGCTTACAGCCTAAATGCATGAAAAGAGGAGGTAACAGCTAAACCCAACCAACAGATAGTCAGGGTGAGAAGTACAAGGTAACAACAGACAATTATTTTCGGCATTTCAAACAGACAGAGCCAGCCAGCTGCTCTGTCATCACTCGCACTTAGATTCTCGCTACAGCTTTGTCCCCTTTACTGATGCATGAAAGGGTCAACCCCAAAAAAGGCCCCAAAGCCACCAGTTCCAGCTGTAGAAGAATTGTTGCCACTGCCATCATGGAAAACAGCCCTAGACTGTGCGAAGAAAAAGAAGTCTCAATTCTGGCCAGGCTTTAGGATTTTGTGGGGAGAGTCAGGGATCGCGATACCACACCGATTCTAAGCAGCAAAGCCCAAAGGGGTCTAATTTTGCTACTCATCCTCCGGCCGAGCAAGTACAGCTATGCTGCATCTACAGCGTACCGGCACCTCACCCAGGCTCGTTCGAAGCGAGCGTGGTAGGCGACAAGGAGCTTAAGAGCTCAGATAACGACCTCGCCTCTTGTACGAGTTCTGCCGCTGCGGATGCGCTGCTGTCGGTATCCCAGTCAGGTAGCTCAAAGCTAGCTTCGGCAGGCCTGCGCAAGCTACGCGCGCAGCTGCGAGCGCAGGTCGGAGCTAAGGCTTCCCGAGTCGCTTGGAATCAGAGCGGTGCAAAGTTGGGCCAAAGTCTTCCTCACCCACCTTGGGATTAGCGATGCGAGAACACTGAAGCAGGGACCGTCACAGAGCTGTCGAGAGAGAGAGAGAGAAGGAAGAAGGTGGAGTGGATTTTTAGATCGCGGCAAGGGGTCTTTGTGGAGAGGACACAAGCCTTTATGGAGAAATTGGGCTGCTGGGAGAGGCCAGCCTGTGGGTTGGGAAGGGCATGGATGGATGACTAGGCAGAGCATAAGAGATGACGACGCAAGCGGGACCAAGCTGTGAAGACCTTTTCAAATAAGGACAAGTAGTTCCCTCCACAAGGTATCCGCAGCCCAGAGCAGAAGCTTGATCATTCTGTTCTGTTTTATGTCAGTAATGGCAAGACAGGTCTGCTCAGCTGTTGAAAAGACAGAACCCAGGTTCACTTAATGTCTCCACGATCACAGAGATAACAACAGATCTCTTGGAGCACCTCATCAGGAACCATTGCTTTCAGTTTGTCTGATGACACCGACACCAGGGCGCAGGCAATTCCAGTTTTATCTTAGCGAAACTGCTGTGAATTTAAAATTATGTGTATATATGATGGGAATAAATACATCTCCTTTGGCTCCTGGTGCACAGAGGAAAAACCACATATGTGAGTTAAACCCCCACCCCCATACTAACAGCTGCATCTTAATAAATCCTCATCTAACTAAGCCCTTTAAAGCTTTAAACTGACAATCACCTATATAAACCGAAAATCCCAAGTATGATTTGGTTCTTACACAGACACGCTTTCTCGGTATCGCCAACACAACTTTGGAGGATTCTGCAACATCACGAAAGCTTTAGGGCTAGGAGCGCCCTTTCGTACGCGTGAACACCTTCCTTCTCTGGAACCAAAAAGAGGAGCACAGAGCTGCCCACTTCAATGGTTCAAGTGCCAAGATCCTACCACATAGAGCCTCATTTTTGTTCTGTTCCCAAAATATTAAGAGGGCGTAAAACCGAGTTAAATAGCCCTTACGGAACACCACCGCCAAGGGGGCAGAGACAACGGCAGTCTCTGCTATTCCGAATCCTGTGACATATTAAGCAGGCCAAATAGCTGAAGGCAGTTCTGTAGGATACAATTAGATTGGCGCTCCTCTCATGGCATTCACTAGAAAGGAAGAGCTTAATCGGTAGGGCGAGAGTGAATGAGATGTGGAATCCGAAAGCCGCCTTCTCCTAGCACCAAACAATAGGGACCCCTCTAGCTAACGAGAGGATAAGGCAGGAAAAGCTTACTCTGCTGGTCTGTACTGGACCTATTCTAGGCAGAGCACCTGGGTTTTCAGTTAATAAAGGGGGGCCAAGAGATAACTCCTACTATTACAAATAATTGCCAGGAAAAAAAATGCGTTAGGGTAAGAAAATACAGCGCACATAAAAGCTCTCATTAACATTCTTTATACGTGCTTATCGTGATTTTTATACAGGGTTAAATATATTTTCTGGTGACTAACACTGCAAGGCTGAGGATTAAAAAGGATAATGTACAATGTGATTTATGAAGTTTTAATGGAAAATCCCCATGGGTTGTGTATAAATCTTATTTATAGCTTTAAAAGTATGTAATATACTTATTGTATATTTTAAAAACTGTGGGAGTGCAGTCCCTGTCATAGTTAATCCATTAAAAAAAGCAACTCCTAGGGGGCTCCTAGGGATAAAGCATTTGATATTTTAGAGACTATCAGTGTGTTCAGCGTGAAATGTCCAATATGATTTAGTTAGTCGGGGAGAAAAGGGGAATAAAGGAACCCAAACTGTCTTGAAGGAAGGAACAAAATGGCTGTTTTAGAAGTAAGCTCAAATCGTTTGGATAAAGGTGATGGGGGGGGGGGGGGGGGGCGCGCAAGGATTTAATACCTTGCTGTGGGCTCTGTCCTGATGCTTCGGCTAGCTTATCTCTGCCAGAGGCCTGAACTTAGAGCTCCCATCTTTGTTTTTAGATTAGAAGAACCACCACGGGGCCTTGCATCTTAGTTGTCAAATGATGCACATTCTCCTAGTTTAAGTTAACCATATTAAATTGAACCCACAGAATCCAGTAGCTATATTTGGGGAGGGAAAGCATGGTATTACCTACCTGGTTTTGTTAAGTTGCTTCCTCTTATCTTTGTGAGAGTCTTTTTTTTTTTAATTTTTTTTTTATTCCCCTAAAGATTATGGAATCAATTTTACATCAATTCAGGATATTAGCTCATGGACTCTGTGCTTTAGACTTAAAGGGCGGGGGCGGGGGGGGGGGGGCCGGAATGAAAGGGAGTCCTGTCTGAAAAAGACTTTGTGCACCACCAATGTAGATAATCCACTAACAAATTTTCTGTTTCAGACCGTGCAGGTTTGATCTTTTCCGTGGTGAATGTTCATCCTTCGGGCATCAGCCCAAAATAGCCATATAGCTCCTAATGAAGAAGTAAGATTATCTTGCAAGAGAAAATCAGGCTTTATGAAAGATCCTGACATATATTGTGTTAGGCTGTTGTTTGGTTACCTTTGATAATAGGAAAAAGTCCTAGGGTCTGGCCAGGGAAACAAAATCCCTAATCTCATCTAAGTTAGGGACAGAGGATTGAATAAGGGTGACTGAAAGTTAATTTTGCTTTCTTGTATTTCTAGCAATTCCTTAGAAGGATGTTGATATATGGGAATTCCTAGACTAGACAATCAGAGCCAATGATTCATTTCCAACGTGCCAAAATGAGCTAGCATGGTACTTTGGATGAGAATATTGCATGAAATAAGATTTTTTTAATGATGTTTCTGAGAAACGATGATTCTTCTCTCCTAACACACTCCACTCCAATTTATTCTAATTATGTCATGTTGCTCAACATTATCGCCGGTGCCTTAATAACAATGTGAGGTGTTCAGACATATTTCAGCCTACCCAGGGAATAAAAGGTAAGCACGTGCTAGACATCCTTACCTTTTGAAAGCTGCTAGACATGATCATTCAGGGAATATATTGCTGTTTCTTACGTTTTACATCCAGGTCGACTGCTGATTTTCTACTTCAACATGGCAACATGAGGATACAAAGCAAGGATTCACTGCTGTGGAAATTAGAGAATAAAGAGCACCCTCACGCAACAGGATGTTTGATGAAATCCATTATTCCGTACAATTGTAATAAATCTGGTCTTCAATGGAGCATAGACATTGCAGGAAAGACCGGTCCCTTCCCTAGGCCAAGCACACCCACACAGAAAGAGAGAGTCCCCATTCGATTTAACCGACAAGCTAAATCAACTGAGTAAATAAAGGAAACATTAACATTGAAACATGAATTACAGAAGGAACACAAGTCTTCCCAGCCTTGCAGTGCTGCTTCTTATCAGCGCATCACACTTTTGTTTCCCAGGGTAAGACTATGATCCAAGTCTGCCTTCTCCCTTTGAAGTTCACACATACAGATATCTCTCGTCTCTTTTATGCACAGGTCCCTGCGAAAAAACACCTGGCGATGATGCCAAGGTCTGAAGCATCAGATGAAGTTCCCATCTCCAGTAAATGTACTGGAATCCTATAGGCTTGTCTAGTGCAGTCCTCACCTTCTTCCTTGGGGGAATAAATCCGGACCTCACAGAACGACGGAAGGAACAGTTACAGAGTTATTCCCCCTCAGAAGAAATTGTCCAGATCTTTCTACACCTTCCCTTTCCGCGGTGTCTTCGTTGCCACTGTTTTTAACCTTGATAAATTGGCACACGCAGTCTGTTTCTTCTTCCTGCAGTAAATTACCTGCTTCAGTGATGGTGCCACATACCAGCTGCACTCAACATATGGCACGCGGAGGACTGCCAGCGAGGCCCATTATGTCCTGATGTTCGGTTCATTTGAAAAGATGTCGTGCAGTGTGAGCAGAACTGCCACTCCCTCTGAGCTGTGATCGCTGGAGAAGGGTTTCACATCACGGATACCTCAGGCATCTAATTTAGGGGAAACTCGGTGGATTCGAGCAAAGAACCTTGGCTCCCTTCACAGGGGAAGGAGGCGATACTGCTAAAGGAATGAGTCAGAGCATTTACGAAAGATCTGAAGTAGCTGAAACGGATCTTGCCCCCATTTCCACAGCTTGGGGCACTTTGGAGCTTGAGAAGAAGGGTACACCAAGCCCTTTGCTACCAAAAGAGAAGGGACGAACCAGCGCTTGTGCCAGAGCAGAGCAGCAGCAGGGAGAAATAGCAAGTGTCAACACCTAGCATTTCCTTCACCACCTGTGAAAACACCTCATGCAAGGGATCCTTGAGGCCACCACTCAGAGATACAAAATAAAGCAGATTGCCGTTAGATGCCACGCGTGTTTCCCAGCAGAAAGGCAGAGCAGCGAACGCAGAAGCAACGTGCTGGTACAGTAACGGACAACATTCTATCAACCTGGCCCAAAAGGTTCTAGGGGACTTCAAGAAGTGCTAATTTATTGGAAAGCCAAATCACCACCTTCGAAATATTTGCACTTCTGACAGCCTTATAATCTGAAATTCGGAAAGAGAGATCTCATCAGCGTTTTTCAGAATGGGAAAGACAGCTGAGAAATTACAGACGGGTGATAAAGTTTTACCGGATAATTACAAAAAAGCAAGCTTGAAAACAGCCCAGCTAAAGATGCATTACCCAACAAAACGGTCTCTTGCTGTTATCAGAATAATCCTTAGGGGCATCTTCAGTCCTACAGAATTTAATAGGAATGAAGCCCAATAGGATTTGGTAGGAAGTGCATTAGAAGTCCGTATTTGTTATAGAAAATGATAACCTTTCTATAGGGTTTTAGAAGTTCTCCAGCAGAATTATACAGCACAGCCAACATTTTCTATTACACTTGATAGGATGATTTAAAGTCTTCCTTTTTTTTTTTTTTTTAACGCCAGTGCTACAGATATTGAAAGATCACTACTGTTTATCTTAGAAAGGAGGAAAACACCCAGTAACAGAGGAAAAGTATGATGAAATAAACCCCAGAGAAAACAGACTGAAAATTCCTGTACGTCCCCTTAATACAGTATTAGGACACAAATAGTTTCTTTCAACATCATATTCAGGTATTATGAAAAACAAGAGCTCAACTAATTTCAGATAAATGAGTCAGAATAAAGAACCTCTGGAGTTACGAGACGAGGTTACAAAACATTAACACTGGGTGACTTTCAAAGGGGTAGAGACTGCCACGTACCCTATGTCTAATCTATTGAGTAAGGAAATCTAACATCCCATCGCGGCTTCTGGCATCATAAAAGCCCACTAGTTTCTTGCGCTTTCTTTTAAATCAGATGCCACCGACCAATGTCAGCAACAGACTAAGTCTTCTCTCTTGCCGCTCTTTAGGATGAGACCTGGGAAGACAGCTGCTTGAGGAGCGACGGCTATAAAGAGGAACCCAAATTTCTGAGACTCCGGTAACACCTGTGGGTGTTCCCAGGTTTGGACTTTGCGAGCACAATATAAACAAATATTTTGTCGTGAATCAATTGATCAAAATTGGTCAGGAAATGGCATCAGCAGCCACTCCCCACGATCAAATACAAAATGAATAAGCAGAAATCGGTAGTTCATATTAGGAGGAAGCAAGTGTCTGGTTCTTTCCGAATCTCATTTCTACAAAGTTACTTCACAGCTGTCTCAAACTGGAGACAAATGAAAGGCAAAACCCTCTCTATTTTGCCAAAGGAATATAAAGGCGCTTTTTCAGAAAATGAGAAACAGCGCCCATAATTTCTCACTGCCAGCTCAGAGATGAGACCGGTGTAAATCAGCACCCCATCCAAATCAGAGGACCGACACCGTTTAACACCAGTTCAAGATTTTGCCCTCAGTATTTAAAAGGGAGGTCTGTGATCCCAGAAAGTTCTCGTGCGTACGGGTTTCACGCACAAATGTGCCACGACATACCTCAAATACAGTTGAACCGAAAGGGCTGAAACCTGCCAGAGTCTAAAACTTTTGCACGAATTAAAAACCAAGCAAAAGCCAAGCGCCAAAATCTCCCTTTCATGCTAGTATATTGCTAGGACATGGTTAGCTCCGAGGGAGCTGTTTCTGATTTGCAGCAGAGAATGAGAGAAGCGAGACCTATTTATCATTCTGTTGGAAAGTCTGTCCTACAATAAAGAAATCTTCTTAGCCCCTTGCTTTTCTATTGAGTTTTCAAACGCAGAAAAACTAGAAAAGCATTACACTCACAACTGAGGTTTTTTCCCTTGGTATGCAGTCTCTCTCACATGCCTGGCAATGCAGAGGTTATATTAAAAGCGGGGGCAAATTAGGTTAGAGGATTAAGGAACAGCAAGCTTTCAGAAGTGTGCTGTGCATCTGATTTCTCCCTGCTTTTCACCTCAGGTAGAGGTTTTACGTACTCGTGCAAAATCAGTGCACAGCCTTGTGAAAGTGGGGGAGAATCAAGCTGGCAGCTTGTAGTTAATATTAGCCCAGCATCAATGGCAGAAATGTTATGAAGGGGGAGCCCCCCCCCGCCCTCCCCAGTTTCTTCCTATTCGCAAGATTCAGGCAGGCTGAAGAGGGGAAAAAGCTTGCTTAAACTCGCTATAAAGTCAGGGAATTTGCTTCATAAAAATAAGATCCTGCTTTCTTGTAGCACTGACTGCACCTAAGCAAACCTAAAGACCAAAACAAGTCTCCTTCCGTACGCGCAGTTATCTGCAGTCTGTAAATCGCAGTTCAGGCCACCCCTGCGTTCTCCCCGGGTCCTCACCTCCGATGGAGCTGAGCCTTGAGGCCGAAGGGTAGGGGTGTGCGTCTCTGTCTCTGCACACGCTTAGAAAGTATTACAACTACAACCCATCCAAAAACATTTGAAAGTCAAAACAACCACGGAAGCAAACTAAGGCTACTGAACTATGAATTAGGGGGTCTACAGAGAAGTTGAATATAATTTGACTTTGGTCAAGTTAAACTAGGTCAACTTAAATTCACACTTTCCTGAGTGTGCCACATAAATATACCCACGGACCAATTTAGCTTTCAAAGAGGTGACTTTCTAACAGCAGCTTTATTAAAGGATGCCACTTTAAAATCTCACACGAGCTCAGCTATTTGCGGACAGATACTGCAAGCAGGAAGGGCAGTTCTCTATAGGTGCTAGGTCATGAGATAGGAGCTGAGCTCATGAGCAAGCTGCACTTGCTCAGTCCCGGTGGATCGAGAGTCCCGATTCATTTCGCTGCGTTATTCTTCCCCTTTGGTGATACTTTGTGAAGTCCAGCAGAGCTCTTCCTACTGGAAGGCAGGGAAAAACATCAGGATGAAACTGATACAAGAATCTAGCTGGAAGGCTGATTGCCTTTCAACGGAGAGACGGTAATGGAGGGCTGGATGCTCACCAAAACAAAGCACTGAACAGTCCCTTAGATGAGCAGAACTGAATTCACTTACGCCAGCTGAGAATCAAACCTGAGTGTGGGGTGTAGAGGTGAAATCTAAATGAGCCATTCAGAAAATGTTCCCTTACCAGCTGATGGTGCCAGCTGTCTGCTTCCTCTAGCTGCGATTAATTCCTTGTCATTGTCCAACACGCGCAGCCAAACTCCGAGTTCTTATTAACGGCAGGTGTAGAACCGGGTCACGCCTGCGGAACACAAGCATTTCTTACCATGAGCAAGTTCTAAACCAATACGGAAAGGGGACTTCCAGCTGTGAAAGGAAACAGGTTAATAGATACAGAAGTACCAGCTACTCAGCTGTCTTCCCAGCACAGCTTAATAGTTAACTGGACATGGGCTGCGAACTGCAAAGCTTGAAGGAACTACTTTAGAAAGAGCTAGAGACATCCAGGCGTACAGAAGGGTTGGGACCGAAATGTGTGTGTTTGTGCATTTAGGTAGCAGTAAGATTTTCATTGACTCTTGAGAAAATACATCCCAATAGTCTGTACCAGATGTCCTCCAATCTGCACACACAACCCCTACTGCCATTTCGTTTTGGATGGGGTGCAAAACTAGCCGTCTGAGCCCTTGCGATCATTAAGAGATCTGATGGCATTTAACAGCCCAGAATCCTTGCCAGACTCCAATTTGCTTTATCACCTCCTGCCTAACTAGAATCTTTTCATGTAAAATCAGTGTATGGTTTTTGACCCGAAGCCAAGTAAAACCCTAACTGCAAAGTTTTGCAGACTCTGGACCATTCTCAGAAAAATACAGTGAACTGATACAGGGAAATCCCAGTCTCCAACAGCATATTAAAAAAAAAAAAAAATAAAAATCCAAAACCAAACAAGGCAGACAGCTAAGGAAGAGAAGAGCTATTTCTCTCCAAAATCAGGGAAACGGAGACCGAGATAAAGAGATACTGATGTATTTATCAAGGCTACAGAATCCGTGGGAGGCATCAGAAATGGACCCGGATGTTCAGCACCAGCCGCCTTAGCCACAAAACTAGCCACCTGCAATTAATGTTATAAACATGAAAAATAATCCAGTACCCACAAGGTCAGTCCAGATTATCCTGATCCTGGGGACAACCTAAACAGGGCAACATACTGGTACAAGCTGCCTCCACGGCAAGAGTCCTCCAAGATGGAATTTCCAAAAGGTGACCTAGTTCAGCAGCCTGCGCTGACACGAGCCCTCAAACGCCTCCGAGGAGCTGGGCTTTACCCTGTAGAGTATCTGTGCGGCACGGATACCCACGTTAGCTCCGAGCCGAGCACGATCCAGAGGCAAGCACAGCATAGCTGAGTCAGCATAGTGTGGCAACCAGCCTAATTACCCATGTTAAGAAGATAATTATCCCAGGCAAAGTACCATAATGATGCCGCTTCTGGGACTCAAGCTAGTAGCTCTGTGTAGACATAGCAGTTTGCCGAGATCCGCAATACCATTTTGTGTCGGGCCATATAAGCGCCCTGTGCCCTGCTGAAAGGGGAGGAGAAGGTGGGGGACAGCACTTCCATTCCTCTCTCCTCTCACCAGGGCATTTGAAAGATTAATGTGGTGAGAAGGGAGACAGGCACTAAAGTTCAAGCAAGTTCTTCAGCCATGTAGAGCTCCTGGATTTCAAAAATGCCGTTTGCCTCCCAGTGACTGGCAGTCTGGGTTTCCATTCATGGCTGGTTCCCAAGTGAAACTAAGTAGAACAGCAGCTTTAAAAAAGAAAACAGCAACAGCATGCCTCTTTAGCTCTGCGTTAGTTAATGTTCCAGAACCTGCAGAGAGACCTGTGGTTGTGTGTCTACATCCACTAACTTTTGCTTTATGTGCTTCTTTTTTTTTCTCCCGTTACAACTTTCGTTCTTCTGAAATTTCACTCGAAGGCTTTTAAAAATTTTTTAAAGCAGATCAGTAACTTACGGCAACAAGAATTCACGGAGAGGAATAAAGTGTTTTGGAAGGAGAATATGTGGGAGTGGAGAGGAGAATGAAAACGACGCTTTGTGGGCAGCTTTTATCTAAGAAAGGAAAGTGGGTCATGGTGGCAATGTACGTAGTGGAACTCAGCAGCGGTGAGAGTTCAAGATTCATGTTAATGAGGCATCCCTGATAAGTCCAGGAGGAAATGTGGTAGCAGAACTTCACTGTTAAACTGCCAAAAACACAGCTTGAAAGCAAGCACACAAGTCAATGATCCTAGATACGACAATAACAACCGTCTTGCACGTAGTGCTTTACATCAACAGAACACAACGCCCTTACAAATGGAGGCAAGTACCTCGCCTGTCAATTTAAAATGGGGAAACTGAGGCAGAGGAGTGAAGCGAAGGCAGAAGGTCACTTAGCAGGTTAGTGACAGAGCCAGCAACGGCACGTAGATCTCTTGGGTCCTTCTGCTCTGGTCTTTACATGAAGTTGTTTGCCAAGTATGAAACAAATTGGCTGCAGCCTAGGCATGGGTTTTCGTTGCATCTTTCACGTGATGCATAAACCACAACTGTAGTAACTTCTCCAAATACTTACTCGCTTGTAAGAGTTTGCACCTGATTTCTAGCATGAGATGGGATTTTTTTCCTAGACAACTCCCAGCTATCAGAAATTGTTATTTCATTATCTCTCAGAATAAGGAGCCCTTTATAATCACATAACTTCTCCCCATGGGCACAGACGGTGATCAAGTTTCCTTTAGCAGTATTTTGATTAACTTAATAAACTGAACTCCTTAATACTTTCGTTGCAAGGGGTATTTCCACCCCTTTTCTCTCAACTCGATCTTCAGAAATAGTGATATCCCTGAGGAATAAAAGCCTGTTTTGCTTTGAAGCATGGAAGTCTGATGACAAAGGAAAACCTGTTACTATTAGTGTTGTACGTTTCATCTGGAGTAAGAGAGAAACACAAAAACCTGCAGCTGCCAGTAGAAAAAGACAATTTTCAAAACTGAGCTGCTCCGTAAAAAAAAAAATCAACCAAACAAAAATTTTGTTAGCAGGGGAATTTTGTTATACAAAATACTGGCTTCCCTATACATGATCAAAGATGCCATAAATTCAGTTCCCCAAGTTATCGTACAATCCTCAAATGCCTTTGAAGTGGCAGTACCAGGAGCCTCTCACCAGTAATGACAGAAAGTAACGTATTTGCAGTGCCTACCCAAACACCAAAGGTATTAAAGCCAGTGGTGCAAAGGAGAGCGCCAAGTGCTGACACAAAATGTTTTCCCTCACAGACCTCAAAAGTGAAGTTTGTTTGGGATACGTGTTGCCTTTGTGCCTCTTTTTTTTGTGCGTGTGTCAACAAATGTGCATCTCCTTGACTTTCGCTGTCATCCTGGCTCCTAAATCATTTTAATAACGGGCTGCAGCCTAGGGACCTCCAAGGTTGGTTTGGGGGTTTTTTGATCCATAGATGCAGCTAATCCCAGAGGTGCTAATTCACAGTTTATCCAATGACAGTGGACTGATTCTGCATCGTCTCAGCAGTAATCCCTCCTGCTATCACTGTGACTGGGGAAAGGACAGGAATTATTAGAAATCACAGCATTCACATTCAAGTTTGCTACCTGCTAATGATATGCACATAACTGGAATCAGAGAGACTTCTAATTCTACCTAGATTAGTTTTCAGTTTTGCCTCAACGTTATCTCCCCCTCGTTGGATGACCGAGTTTCTCATGACGCGTCCTACTTGACATTTTTGATTTTTTTTTTTCTTCTTGGGTTTAGCATTTTATTTCTTTTAGCTGACTCGGTGAACCACGCAGACTGCACGGGGTTGTAGTCTCATGTGATTCACAAATCACTTAAGCAACACAGGCTTATCCGTATAGCCAAGAAATCTGGGAGATTTTTAATCCAGAAAGAAAAGGCATGTAAACGTAAAAGGAAAAAAAGCACGGTAGGAATTTTATGTCGCTAGAAAGATACCAACTAAACAAGGAATTATTATTGCACTAATAGAGCCTCCTATGAGGCCTGCTGGGCTAAGAGCTCTAGAAACAAGAGACACTCATTGTTTCAAAACAACTTTCAGTCTAAGGGTATATGATTTTCAGCAACACCCAAGCTAGTAACCGGTATAAGAATCCATCCTTTCTTCCCTCAAGGTTAATGCTAACTGTGGGAAGATCTCAGATCTCTTTCACTAGGCAATTTTAAAATATTTATCTAGTTGCAAGCTGCTAATGTCAGTGGTTCAGATAAACCATATGGCTTACACCTCTTCTATAACATTTTTCTGCTGTAATACAGGACGGGTATTGTCAGTTCTGTCTCCAGACGGAGCATTCTCCTGAACAGGAGAGTCTTTTTGTCCAAGGGGACCAGTTCAAATGTCGCTGGCAGCCCATGCTATTCTCCTCTAGACATACCTGCTGGCTTGCACCTCACTACAAAGGTGTGTACATTGATTTTCCTGTTCTAATTCTTTGCCTTGTAAAGTAATAATTGCCTAACACAAATTTAAAAAAAACCAAAAACAAACCAAAGAAAAACCCCACAGATAAAAACCAAGCAATTGTGCATTCACGTTAGTTTGTATCCTAAGTACGGAAACGTCACCGTAAGTGCCGGATATACTCTAAACGCTTTGGTGATGGCGGAAGATCTAGTCCCTTCCGCTCTGTCAGAGCTGCAGCACGTTTTACAGGAACTTTTTTAGTAAAATAGCATCACTACTGCGATTGACGGAAGTCCAAATGCTAGAAAGACAGCTAGAGTTCACTGAGCGTGAGGAATGAGTTTTCCTGTTTCTCAGTAACTTCCTATGATCGATGCAGAATATTGCTACTGCTCTGTCAGCAGAGTAGCCACAACACAACAAATAAATCAGAATTGGCCTCTTTCTTGACAGGCATGTCCTGTGTGTTCTCCAATTCACAGCGAGGGTGCTCAAACTGTTGCTATTTATCCCCCAGGGCCTCATTACACTGAATATTCAAGCCTTAAGCAACCTACCTTTTGGCATCCGCTACAGATATGAAATCAAAATCATTTACCATCCCCATAAATTGCCATTAAAAAACACTTTTCTGAAAATAGGCTCAATAATTAATATCTTTGATTGCACAGGGAAAACTGTTGAATCTGTTAGAATACATTTTAAATGCCAGCTTTCACTTTCAATGCAAGGCGAGAAAACGGAAATTCCCAGTACACCACCCACATAATCCCAAGCACCACTAAAAAATTAATGACTTTTCCAGGCCACTTGATGCTAAAAAGAACAGAGACAGGTTTTCAACACCCATATTATTGTCTCTTTCAGATGGAACAGACTTGCTATAAAGGAGCAGGACTAGAAAACCACAGCTCTGGGGTTAGTATTAGCTGCAAACATTCATATTGTGGTCCTATCCAGACACTCCATTTAGGATTGAGCACTGGTAGACGCTGCAGAAGCAGAGAGAGTTTCTTTTCCTTTGGGCATGCAGCCAACAAGAAGGGCATAATTAGTCTGGTATGCAAAGTCTGTAAAAAGGACTCAATAAAAAGTTTGTAATGCAAGAAACAGATGTAATACAGGAAAAAAGTTGTCAATACGGAGCACTACCTTACTCCTCCCCTGTGCAAATTACCTAGGCCAAGATCCACGACGATTTTAAGAATCCCAAGTCTCACTGACCTCCAAGAAAGTCAGATACTCCAGCGTGCTGCATCTGCCTCCTCGGTGCGAACGGCCTTCTGTGCTCTGCAAAAACGCTTAGCACCATACCAGAACCATCACATGGCTTACAAATGTCTAGGACGATGAAAACTCCAGCAGGTACTCTTCAGTCATGCTTCGTAAACTCTGTACGTGCAAAATGTCTTAAGGTCTCACTGCACCTGGAAAGCAATAGATTAGGCACATTCTGAGTTTCTATTGATGGTCTCAGTCTCACATACCCCCTTCCAAATTCTCCATTTTAGCAGCTATAAAACACGCGTGAAGACTTGGAGAACTAGCATTTTTTGTACCCCCTGTGTGATGTACACCACAGCTGAAGTTCTGCAAATGCTGAAGAACTGAGCACCAAAAATTCTCCCCAATGGTGGTCGCTAGGAAAAATGCAAAGTTCTCTAAAGCCATATAATATACTGGAAAACTCGAAGTTATGAAATCAAACGCACTCTCACTGCTTGAGGGGAAGAAAAAAAGAGGAAACGGAAGAAAACACTACAGAATTACAATGCTTACAATGTTTATTAGAACAATGACAGAGGTGGAATGGTTGCTCTAAGAGTGTGCTGGAAAATAAAAAAGAGGCACTCTCAACAAAACCAGACACAAAACCAGTTAACGGCTGGAAATTAATGCAAAGCAAATGTGACAGATTTATCTACACACTTACCACTAGCCATATCTCAAAATATTATCTACAGTCATCAAGAGCTGGATAACTAGAAAGAGTATCAAGATGTTCAGATTTTCTATAGGTGAAATGACCTAAGCCAACCGCAGTCTACGACTGATCGCGGACAAGACAGGCAAGCAGTAGGTGAGAGGACCATTTCTCTGGATCTTCCAGGGGTTATACAAAGCACAAAGGAATTCAGTAATGTAGCCACTGACCTTGCAGCAGAGTCGGGGACCTAAGTCACATCTCCTGAACTTCTGTTGTGAATCTTTTTTTTGTCTTGTAAACCTCTATAATGAGAGTAAGCAGTGGCTTCAACCACCCCCCCAAAGGCCACGCAGATCTCCTCAGCAACAGCATGGTCATCGACTAATTTTGAAACACATTAAGTAAACCAGAAGAGTCAGAGTTAGGAAAACTCCCTGAATAAAACCAAGACAACCTCACAACAGATGGGTAGGAATTTCAGCAACCTCTGTTCAACAGAGTCTAATTACTCCTCTGATTTCTTCTTCTCTGGCCCTTCAAGTGACCACACAGAAACAGCTGTGCTTGTGACACACAGTCAAGACAGAAGACAACCGCTGACAATAATTGGATTTAGCAGGTTTTCAGAACAGAAGGCTGGTACATACAACAGCCATAACTGCACTGGCAAGATAGATCTAACAGCCATTACATTTTAATGCTTTACGGGATAAATACAGTATTTGGCAAGTGCTTATACTGACAGTATTATTTTGCTTCTTCGTTCATAATGGAATGTAAGCCACCTAACATGGCTGTGCCCAAAACAGGAGATGGAGAGGGTTGTTTCTAATTCCACATTTTTGACACCAAATTCAGAATCAGGAATGATTTTTTTATACCAATGTGGTCACTGCCAGCTGTGCCAATGGAAAGCTCAGAGCTTGATCATGTAACCATTTTCCTATGGACAGCTGAGAAGCTCAATTTCTTTATTCAAGAAGAGTCTAACCAGTGACTTCATCATCATTCATAAGGACTTATTTAAAGGAAGGCATCTGCTCAGCTTTCAGAAGACTTGGGAGCAGGGTATTAATCTTTTGGCACCAGCTGGAAAAAGTTAGTGGCCAACTGATTAGATTCAGAGTAAGGCCACAAGAATCATCAAAAGTACTGAAAACGTGATTCATACAGGAAAGTTGAACACAGCTGTGTTCGAAGGGATGTGGCAAAAACATATATACAAAAGGATTCCAATATATATACAAAAATTATAAATATTTTATGTACTTATCTCAATATTAAAAAATGCTGCTGCAACAAAAGATGTTTGCCAGACCCAGAGATGCAGCTTGTGTTATACCAAAATACACGCAAGTTAGAGAACCAGAAAAGTTCTTATAGTTGAGAAGGCACTGAAATAGCTGCTGCCTCTGAGGTTGTAGAATCTCTGATGAGAGATCTACCACAAAAGCCGAGACCCCCAAATTAAGTAAACCAAAAGCCAATGCCTGGAAGACCATGCTACGTTCATTTAGCCAAAAGATAAATCGTTTCTGAAAGCAATCAACTACTCACATAGTGTAGTTAGGAAAATGGCAAATTCTCTGTCACTTGGAGTCCTAAATCAAGGCTTTATTTCTTTCTAAAACATATTTGAGAGCTCTCAGAGACAGAAAGGATGAGTAAGGCAGATGTTTGGTGGCGGGGGAGGGAAGGTTTCCTAGCCCCTGTTTCACGGGATGCAGAAGCTGATTATCAAAATGATTCCTTCTGGACTGAATAAAGGAGTACCTGAATAAGAAACTGCAGAAGACAAAATTCAGATGATAGGCTTCTTTCATGAATTTAAGAAAGATGGCATCAAAATTCACGTCTTGAGGTAAATGACAACATTATTCAAAGTCCATGAACAAACCATTAACTTGCAAGCTAGAAAAAACAAGATCACAACGCCAATCCTTCAGGCAGCAGTGTGCAGCTAAATCTCACTGATTTCCTTTTAATTTGAAAAACATGTAGGCTAAGGGCTTTTTTTTTTTTTTTTTTCTTTTAAGATCGCAGTAGCACATACTAAAATAACTGGCTTTAGGATGTTACAATAAAGAAACCTTGGGCTCCTCAACCGAGACAGGGAGAACAAGTCCTGTGAAACTCTCACCAATTACTACACCATGGAGGAACTATATTAATAGGGATCTTTTATAAATAACAAGCATACTGTGTACTTAATATTTGGCTTGGTTTCTAGGTGCCACTTATTTCCCAACAATGTCCTGGCTGTCAACATGCATACACAGAAGTACTCATTAGCAGTATTGAAGGATGGTTTATAGAAGGTCAAATAATGGGCCATGACAATGCAATTATGTTCCCTGCTATAAAGGTCACTTTTACTCATCATACTAATTATCTTGACAGGACTACATTTACTTCCACTGATTTCAATGCAGAAACTTCTTCAGTACCTTGGCCTTTCTGATTTCAACACTGCATTTGCCCTTACTGCTCTTTCCGCTGCATGCTTCTTGATGCAAGACAAACAACAAAAACAGTCTCCTAGGAAAAAACAACCAGGAAGCATTGTAATTAAAAGTTAAGTAAAAAGTTCGGTTGCAGTTTTAAGGGCAGATTTTCATACATTTAGCCTTCACCACTGCATGAGGAATCATTACGGTGTAAAAGGGAAGATTTTCAAAATAGCACAGAATCACACACGCCTTTGAAAATCCGGGCACTTTTGATTTTCTGGATCTAGAGGATGTTGCAAGAAAGATTTTCAGAAGCACTGTAGGACATACTCTCAGACTCTCAGTGAGTCTACATATTTAAGTCCCACATTCTTTTTAAAAAAAAAAAAAAATTTAGTTGCACGTGCTCACGGGCAGCCAGCAGCAAAGGTGGTCACTGAACAGCGTACCCCGACACAGTGATATCACTGCGTCAGCGCATTTACAAACGCATTCTGCCTTGCTCTCTTTTTCTTACCTTAACTCCCAGATCGCCCAGCCTTTCCTGCCAACAAGATACTCAATCAGTATCTTTAACAGTTAATTCGTTTAGACCGATCTATTGATAGAAGGCGGCTCATGCTATCTTGCTATCTGTCAATCCTCTCCAATAAAACTGACCACTCACTCAGAAGTTAACCATTTTCAGAGGTACAGAAAGTCTGAGGTGGCTCCTGCGAGCTTCCTGCAACCCTTTCGGTTCTGAGCGGCAATGGCCGGGCAGCCCAACACCCCAAAAAGTGTTCCCCAATCAGCCTTGGGGCTTGCAGCCTTTTGCCCAATCCAAAGAAGCAGGATTTGGGTGTTTACAAGTCTCTCTGCCCTCCACACCCCTCACCCCGACTCCTAAACAGAGATTATTTACAACAAAGCAAGCAGGAGAAAATAATTTATCCCATAAACTTGGAGTGGTCAATGTCTATTAGGATGAGGAGATATGTTTTATAATTAATCTCCTGATATGGTGGGTTGGAAACAAATTCATAATTGCATTTAACCTTAAGACTGAAGGAGAAATTAGGCTAGCAGGAAGACTTTTGTGCGTGGCTATGAATAAAAGAGATAAATAATGGGTGAAAGTAGATAACTCATGTTACATGCTTTAATTATGGAAAAAATGTATAGGTATTAAATTATGCGCAAGTAATTATGTGCAAAGCTACAACGAAGTTTTTGAAATGAGCTGATAGTGTCTACAACTCTCTCAGCATTTGAAACACGTGTAAGACAGACTTTGACTCGGAGAATAAAAGTAAATACATACAAACACAATTTCACAAACTAGATGGGGCAGATCATCACGTGGGGTAGGTAGTAGTATTCAGTTTAAGATGCTAGACTGTATCAATGGCTTTATCGTTCAACAGAGTTTTGCTAATTAATCCCAGCTAAACGTATGCCTGGTGTGATCTAGACCTTGCATACTTGCCTAATCCTGCTGCTGATAACGTACGCGCTGATGTCATGGCCCTAAAGAAAACGCACGCAGTTGAAGGACAGAATAATACGTGAAGGTTCAAGCAAAGAGAAAAAGACTTGTATCAGGGAGGGGCTCAGTTTATCACAGGCTATCAATCAAGCAAAAGAGGGTTGCCTGCGACAACTTTCTCGGTGCAGAAACACACTCAGCATTTGTTCAGCATTTGTTCTTCATTTCTAGAGCTGCTGGGTCTCTCTCCGTAACCTCTCATATAATCAGCAATTGCTCGTGACCATCACGGAATAAGTTTTATTCCTTCAAAATAGCCACGGTGCTGTTACAGAGAGACACGTGACAGCGTCTTTGCTGTGGACACTATATAGATAGACTGCAAGGAGTCCACAGAGGCAACATACACGTAAGTTGTCAGAAGATTCTTAGTTCCCTGCGGTTCTCTCACTGCCCTTTGTTAGCATCAGGGTAAGCATAAAAAAAAATTAAAAGATTAGAAGTCCTTGATTCTTCACCACAGTCAGGACTATGTTCACGACTCTGCAGTGGTCCATGGCCCAATTTCAAGGCCTGAGCAGCGTAAAGGCTCGTACTGTAAGAGAGAATGAAGCAAATGCAGACATCTCTTCCCAGCTATAGTCTGTTTAACTCTCCTTGGCTGAGAGAATCTGCTCTGCTTGTGGGTGATTTAATTAAGGAGATGGTAAGCATGAAGCAAGAGGAAGAAAAGCACCCCCTCCCAAAATTCTTTCCCAATTTTGTGCTCAGATATGTTTATGGCATCTCCGAGACACAGCGGGCTTACTTACTTGACTCCTGAGCATTTGAAATTCCCACTAAGTTTAGGCTGTGCTTGAAGCCCCCCTGAAAACAGAGGCTGCGTATGTGTTACTACTCCACCTTTTCGTTTTAAGGTCACTCTTGAAACAGATTTTCATTCTGCTTTTACATGCCAACATCACTGACTGGCGCCAGTCCAGGCCACTCGCTGCACTGCTGGACGTGGATGACCTGCTACCGGACAGCCTGCGAGAATGACTAAGTCCCTGATTTTGTAGGCAGAACGCCAGGTTTGTTCCATGGTTTGATATGCTGGGTCACCGTGGACAAGTCGCTTTACGTGATCTGGCAATTATGATATTCATATTACTTTGCGAAGTCCTTCAAGGCCACATATGAAATGAAAAGTATTATTAATAGAGACAGTCACCACTTCTTTAAGGCAATAAACCTTTTCTCTCTGAATTGGAAGTTGACTTGCCCTTATTAAAACTCAAGCCATTCGCTTGAAAAGGACAGGCAGGTCTCTTACACAGTGAAGAGGGCTCCAACAGGACAAACAAAATGTAAACAGCCCCCACATACACAGAGACGTACGAGCACAAAAGCACTCGCCCTCCTCTCATCAATCAAACAGAGGAGCCCTCAGGTCAATGGTTACACACTCACAGAAAGGTCAATGATTTGTTTACAGCCTTCTTGGCACCACACCATAAGACGAAGAGGAAAAATAGTTATACGTATGGCTCATATAAATCATCTTAACTAAATTACTGGCCTGCTTTGTTCCATACATCATGAAGCATACTTTACTGAAAGGAGTACCCGCTCTCATTTACCAAGAAAAAAAATGAAGGAAACTAACTCCTTCTCATATCAGAGTAATATGGTCATGATCCCATAAATATGCCATATTTCAGATTGTTTTTAAAGTAATCTTTATAGGAAGTTCACATCCTGATTTATGGCCAATGAGAAAATGCTGTGCAGATACGGCCGTTAAGTGCCAAAGGGGAAAGGCGGCAACGTTTCTTCTGCCGATGCTTCAACCCTGGCTTCATACAGCGACAACGAAACTGGGTCAGAAGAAGATAAGCAGGTTATTCAGGAGAAATGAGACAATTAGAAATAGCATGTCTTGTACATTTTGAATAATGCATAATTAAAAACTCAGTTCCCTGCTAGGCATTAAAATGGCCAAACTAAAAACAAAAATGAAACTCAACCAAACCAAAATCAAGCAATCTGAAAATGTGGCCGTAGATACCACAGTGGGAATTTTTGAGGACTGATTTTAGAAAATCTGTGACTAGTACAAGTTTGCAATCAAAACCTTTTAAAACCTTTGTGCTGAATCCACACTCTTGGTCACTATGTCACGAGCACAGCCCTTCCGGAACACCACACGCCATCATCCACCTTCCCTGGGGGTTACGGAGGTGGGTGAGGGTGTGATTTCCAGAAAGCTAAAAACTTTCCTACAGGCAGATTAGGCACTGTGAAATCTATCTAGCAGGAACAGAGAACTTTTGAACAAAAGCAGCACGTCAGCAGAAAGCATCCAGTTCTGACTTTTAAAATGAGTTCTAAAAATCAAATAAACTTAAAAGGAAGAAACTGGTAATAAATACTGCTTTCACACAGAAGCCACACAAATACTCAGACACCCGCTTCATTCCAGCACTGTTTTCCCTGTCTTTCCTTAACTATTATTACCTTGATGAACACATTTAATCATTCCACAGAAAACCCTCCTCCCCCCAGGTATTTTTAGGTGAGAAGGAAGAATATATATCTGATTTCTCATTACCGATTTCTATTTCTGAGGCGCCACCAATTTATTTAATGCTAACTGTGAAAGAGACCCAAGGAATATGGAAGGCTGTTTAGTCATCAGTTTAACTCTGGATTCTTTTTCTTCTTTTTTTCAAATATCAAATTGGTGTTTTAATCAGTAGCAAATATCGGAAACTTACTGAAATTAACAGACCTTACTGTTAATGTCACTGAAGCAGAGTGGCTCTCAAGTGTTAATTACATCTCAAATTGCTTTCTGGGGCAGAATGACTGGTCTAGTTCTTATGGTCACAGGAGCATTACCGAAAACAGACTCTGTGACATGCCCAAAGACATTCAGTGAATCAATGCGAGATCCAGAAGAAATGATAAAGGACCGAAGAGTCAAGCTTCAATTTTCCCCTGCAAACACTCGACTGCACTCTAAACTTTAAAATGAAATGACTGAAGCAGCCAGAGAGAGAAAAGTGAGGACGAGACAAAAGCTCAGAGCTCACATCGAGAGGGCAAATTCTTGTTTGTCCAATTATTTGAACCCAGGGAAAATTAGATGGGGACATAGTATGAAAAGGATGAGAATGGTAACAGATAATGAGGTTGTTTTTCATTTACACCAAGATGTCCCTGTAATACTCAGCCTTAAAATGACAGAAAAATAGGCCCCGATAATTTCTTTTTTTGCAGAGACTGTTACCTCTACAGCTAATGTAAGGACTTGCCTCTTGGTACCATTCCCACTTTCACGCGGATGCGAGGAGCAAACCAAGGACATGTTGAGAAAGTGATTGCAAAGGATGGTATGGGCATCTGTTGGCTTCTCAGGCCTGAGTTCATAAAAAAATTCTATGGCCCTGAACTATGGGAAGCAAAAAGATGTCTCAAAACCACGTTTGCTTCCTACTGCCTCTTTCCAAACAAGCGTTAGAACAGTAGCTGAAGAAGCATTCGGGCCAAATATGATGCCAGCTAAGACACCAGCCTCCCAACAAACAGCCAGGAAATACACTGTGGAGCAGATGTCTGGCATTTATTTTTCAGCTTTGTCTGAATAAACATAATTTCCTAACACTGAAGGACAGGCCTGGTTTCTATAGCAGAATCATATTTTCCCCATAGACAATAGACTTGTATTTACATGCTAATTAGGAAACAAAAAACAAAACAAAGCCATTTTTGTTTTCAATCACACATGCCACCACCAACACTCATGGCAATGTTCCTTTATCACCCTCTGTCCTCCTACAGAGATAGAAGGCAGCTTGACACATCAGAGAGTTCAGAATTATCCAACCTTGAGACTCTTTTCATAATGCACTAGCAGAAAAAAGGACAGGTGGAAAAAACAAGAATCGCCTCAGCTTCACTCATCCTCAGGTTTACAGCAACTTCATCATCATGATATTTCTTAATCTGAGCTTATTTGCCAGGTCATCAATTCAATTTCTCAACTTCTTACAGTTCTTGGTACTCTTTGTTAAATAATATCAGGACAATCAATCATTATCTCTAGGGCTTCAATTTTCCTTTCAAGACCCTGCCATTTTAAAACCCGAGTTTTCATTCTCGCTTCCTTACTGCTTGCCTTAAATTCACCTACTTCAACTACTCGATAGCTTCAGTTGTCACCTTCCTCATTTTATTTTATCTCTGCATGCTTGGTTGGCAGAGATAACACACACACACACACACACACACGACTGGATTCAATAAATCTCACCTGTACTTCTGGGCATTCTGTTTCAGTGTAATGACTTATTAAAGGTCCAGGAAAAAAAAGATAGTAAAAGGAATAATTGCTTTCAAAACAAACAGAAATATTTGTTTCAAAAACTTGAAGTGTGGGGAAAGGGAGAAGAGAATATGCCACAGCTTTAAATAAAGCCTTAAATTCCACCATGCTTCAAATGTCAGACTCGGTCAAACTCAGCTCTCAACCTACAAGCTTCAAAGTCCTTCAAAAAAAGACTCCTCGAGACTACATGGACAAATTTTTAAAGCCCCTGGAAAACATACTTCCCAAAGACTTCAGCTATGAAGAAGTCCCTAAGTGCAATCACCCTGAGCTCTTAGGATACGAGGGTATTTTCAAGCTTCCCTCAGCTGCCAGAAGGACACAAATCTCAGCATTCACTCAAACGAGAACCAAAAAAAAACACCACTAAACAAGAGCAGGTGAGATTCCAACTCCAGAAAGAAAGGTACTGAGTAAAACACTGCAAAGAGTTTGCAACTCAACATTACCGAAATGTGTGCATTATTCAGAAAGATAAGCTTTGAAAATCTGACCAACCTGTGCCTTCACTACATTTTGAAGAGCTGCCCAGGCAAGAAGCTGACCTTTTTATTTTATCAGAGATTGGTTGAAATTTCAGTCAATAGAGAGCAACCCAGGTTTGCCTGATGAAAGTTCCATTTAGCCATTCAGATTTTAAAAAGCAGGAAGTATAATCAATCAAAAACATGTTAAAAGGAACACATTGTTGGAACTAAGAATAACTGGCTGATAACGCCAACGGCAAGAGACTGCTGTTTAGCGATATCCAAGATAATTAACCCATACACCATCAATACTTACAGGCTTTTGGTGTATCTGTACTTCCAACACACATCTGGCTTTCTCCTACAATCAACAATGATTTCACATGATGTACATCCCATGATGCTAGAACTTTTGCCTGATACCATATAAATCTCAGCCTAGCTGTTTGCTATTGCATATTTGTCATTGGTGAACTACTAAGTCACACCTCTATCGGTCTACAAGTTCTTTGGAGCAGGGAACTTTTCCTGCATGTGGTGCAAAAAGCAATATGCAGCTCTGCTGAGAAAGAAGGACTAAACTGATATAGCGATACTTTGCATTTTCTTGGTGTAAAACCAATGTATAATTGAAGCCTGCCTCTTCTTGCACGTACAATAGGGGGGCTATGGAGATGCTAAACCAGTCTGAGGTCCACATAGTATCTACAGCCGTGAGTATCTGCATACAAGATCTTTACAAAACCCCGAACCACACAGCTCCTGAAAGATTAAAAATCGATGGGCTGATGCTCCAAGCCTGGTATGCAAACATGCGGAGAACCCTCAATTAGATATTCTTACAAAACGTTTAGACAAGAAAACAAGCCTAAGCTACTTCAGCAATCTGGAGAAATGTAACATCCAAAGCTGGGGAGAAAAGAAACCAAAGGAACCTAACAATTCTTCCCCCCGCCAATAACACTGACTCTACTTACATGGTTTCAATGGATCCTGAAAACAAGTATTACCTCAAAGGCAACGTGCCTCAATTAATCCGAAATGCATGAACACAGCCACCCTACTTCTAAGCAAACATTTTTTCTTCACTACATCATAAGGGTTTTTTAATACAGACTTAAAGAGTTATTGCAGCTTGCTGAAATACACAGACTTCACATTAAGATTTTCAAAGATCTCAGAAGATTTTGGGGCCCACAAGAACTCCAAGCATGAAGCAGTGTTCAGAAAGATGGGGTGACTTGTGAGAGGCAGGATTTAGATAGGTGAGTTATTCCATTTGACAGAGCATTTCATCATCTCTATTTATCAGGAGAGAATTCAAGAGTACCTAGTAACCTTTGCAGGGCTGGTTAGAAGAAAAACTGCAATGTTAAAATTTCTAAGGCTAAAATGAAACGAGGGTATTTAATTGGTTACACGCTGTTTGAAATGTGATGGATTTGTACGTGTTCTGCTGAGCTGCTGCTTTCCTATACTCTGCAAGGGAGATGAATTGTACTAGGAAGAACCTGGAAATCTTCCAGAACAGTACAGGGCAAACAAAGTTTACTGATTTGTTAGTGAGCTGCTGCTATTATGTTTCAAGTTGATTAGTAGCAAAAATTAACATTTCATTAAACCCTCTGACAGGAGACAGGACCCTTTCATTAAACAGAAAGTATACAATTAGCAATAATAAGTATACCTGGCGGTTCTTTGTGCAGAGTTCATTATATATGAGATGCAACACGAAAACACTATTTGCACCCATCATTGTGAGCTCGAAGACACCAGTGCATTAAAAATTACAACCTTTTTTGTAATTGGTACTAATCTTCATTTTTTTTTAAACATTCACAACAATGAAAAAATAAACCCTGTGGCAAATAGCTAACAGTTTAGGTCTAAGCTACGTATATTTTATGCCCTTAAACAACCCAGGTCAGAAAGTTTTTTTTTAACTGATGCAATTATAACTGTATGACTCAGTAGTATGCATTTGAAGTAACAGAAAGGTTCTGTATTTCCACAGGTTTTAATGAACTCATGAAAAAATCCTATACTTAGTTTATCAGTGAGGTTGCACGTTGCTTAGGTTTGCTGAGACTCTTCATTTATCTAAACCAGGACCATAAACAGGAAAATCTAGAAGTGTTTCCTAAAGGGAAATCCAAGCTATCTTCACGCATAACCAGTGACGTCCTTGCCTGCACTCAGAAGCCCTTAAGTAGTTCCAAAAAATACCTCTTGGCAGAGGCCAAACCTCATCAGGGTGGTGGCTCAACAATTTAGTCGGTAACTAGGTACCCCAATGTTCCATTTCTTGATGTAAATGGTCTCTGAATGATGCCTCAGGAATGGGGACGTCAAGGAGACAAGTTTTTTATCTGCCCAGTTCAAAACAAGTGTGTATTGTCATGGAATCACAGAAGGGTTTGGGTTGGAAGGGACCTTAAAGATCCTCTAGTTCCAACCCCCTGCCACGGGCAGGGACACCTTCCACCAGACCAGGTTGCTCCAAGCCCCATCCAGCCCGGCCTTGGACGCTGCCAGGGATGGGGCAGCCACAGCCTCGCTGGGCAGCCTGGGCCGGGGCCTCACCGCCCTCACAGGGAAGGATTTCTTCCTTACATCTCATCTCAATCTACCCTCCTCCAGTTTAAAGCCATCGCCCCTTGTCCTGTCACCACATGCCCGTGTAAAAAGTCCCTGCCCATGTTTCCTGTAGGCCCCTTTAGGGACTGGGAGGCGGCTCTAAGGTCTCCCCGGAGCCTTCTCTTCTCCAGGCTGAACAACCCCAACTCTCCCAGCCTGTCTTCACAGGAGAGGTGCTCCAGCCCCCTGCTCATCTTCGTGGCCCTGGGCTCTGGGCTCGCTCCAACAGGTCCATGTCCTTCTTGTGTGGGGGGCCCCCGAGCTGAAGGCGGCACTGCAGGTGGGGTCTCAGGAGAGCGGAGTAGAGGGGGAGAATCGCCTCCCTCGACCTGCTGGCCACGCTGCTTTGGATGTGGCCCAGGATTTGATTGGCTTCCTGGGCTGCGAGCGCACGTTGCCGGGTCATGCCGAGCTTCTCATCAACCAACACCCCCAAGTCCTTCTCAATGTCTGTGGGACCACTGCAGGCTGAGTTGAGAACTGTTAGCTTCATCTTCCCTATCACCACATTCTCATTTGTTTGAAGGGTGGGAGAAGAAAGCCTTCTGCTTGATGTAACATATTAGCACCTGAAAACACCTATAAGACACATATCTCAGGCAGGAAGTGCTACAAGGAAAATTTACTGGCACATATGGGATCTGAGGTGTTCTTGGTTATTACACCAGAAAAAAGATGCCAACTTTACCAGGTCTTTTACACCTTTCTTGTTTTCTGACATAACTCCATCAGGGTGGTGTTGTCTGAGTAAATACTAGTGAATCTGCCCAAAGACATGATTCTTACTTTTACAGATTTTACTTTTGATCCTACAAGGTTAGCAGGATCTGTAAATGGGCACTTTGTAGTAGGTTTCCTAGGCGTACTGATATTACGCAGTAATTTTAATGCACTGAGAACAAGGCCAAATGTAGGGGGAAAATTAGCTGGCTGCTTCTGCCTCTGTGAATTGTCTACACAAAACATAGGTTTAGGTCCATCTCCTCTCTTCTTACGCTTTGAGCTCAACATTTGTTTAGTATGGCAGTGCTTGATTAGCATCCTGGCTATGTATAGACGTGAAGTGCATTTAGACTCTGAGGTTGCTTTTTGCTTCCAGGACTGTGCAAAGCAACAGTATTGCAAGAACTCCAAGGATCAGATTTTACTTTTGAAGATTGTCTGGTAGTGTTCTAGCTGCAAATACGTGTTTATGGGAGGAAAGAAATCTCATACGTGCATCAACAAATGACACGGAAGACTGAGATTCTCTTGACGTTGGGGACTTAATACTGAATGAGAGATGAATAAACAATGATTCCTCATCAATAATATCAAGGTGTCCTTTCAAGGTCCTATCCTGTCAAAGCTAACCTTATCTTAAGCCCTTTCCCTTTTCAAGCCTGTAGATATTCAGCACAGGAGCCGACATTGAGACATGAGTAAAGGCTGATGTGTTGTTTCAAGAAGCTGCATTCTTACTTGGCAGGCTCAGGAGGAGTTATGTCAAGAGCTGCTTATTTCTAATATTGTACAGAGAATTCCTCCCACTGTTTCTTCCAGATGCTGAACAGCTCATTTATTTATTTATTTGGATTAGCTATATTAAAATATAACATGCTTCCAAATGCTTTTCTCCCAAATTCCCCAAGGATGGCCCTTTCTCATGGGGATGTACGTCCTTAAGTCATTTAACATGCTAAACTCCCACTGCTCAGAACGAGGGTAAAGTTCCTGACTCCAGGGTACCCAGGATCTCATAGAAAGCTTAGAGCACTTGGTATTGAGGGAGTCAGAAAAGGAATGTAGCGAACAGTGGGCAGGGAGACAGCAGGCAGGCAGGTTTTCCACTGGCTGCGGCACTGATCTGACTAGCAAGCACCTGAGCGAGGAGGTTGTGAGCCTTTAAGCAGGTCCCTGATGGACTCAGAACAAGGAAAACAAATGGATGAGTGCAAGTGACCTCTTTCAGCCTTATCTGATGACTTGCTTAGTTTTGAATTTTATTAGACCCCCATCAAAGCACAGAGACCTTCCAAACAAACCTAGGTTGCATGCAAATTTTCATTCGGTTTTGTCTGGAGATTTGGGAGGTTGGTTGTACAAAAAAGAGAAGCTCTGGTCGGTCTCTGAAGCTAGGTGGAGGGCAGCCACTTGGATCAAGTTTCCCCTGGCAATGGAGTTTACTGAAGTCCACAGCACAAAGGGAAACTTAGAGTGACTCCAAGCAGGACAAGAGCCAAGAGAGTGATTTTGCTATGCCCTGTGAGCTGAAGTGACTGCTTTTCCAGACAGGTTGAGGACAAGCAGCTTTGTGGGCATTACAGAAGACCAATTCCCCACCCGGTGCAGCCCAGGAACGAGGACCAGTGAGGCTGCCCAGCTGAAGATGCAAACCCAAATGGCTGCCTGTTCTCTTCAACAAGGCGTGCAGGACCTCCCCAAGCCAGGACCAGGACTTGAACAAAAGAGGCAAGACACGGCAGGAAAACATTCTTGTCCACAGTCCCTTAATGAAAAGTAAGCAGAGATCTGTAAACACTGTCCCAAGACCTGAGCCTCCCAAGCTCAGCTCTCCTGGCTGTTGAATCGAGGTTTAGCTTTTTTGGGGGGCAGAATCACAAAATGGCTCTAAACCTGGGGCTGTCTGAAAGTATCCATGCTGAAATCAGCATGGGGTCTTTGTAGTTTGCTCTTTCTCCCCCATTGCACCTCAATCAGAGCAGTAGGAAAGTTGAAACAGGGGAATACAGTGAAAAAGAAAGCCTTTAAATGTCACGCAAATGACTTGCAGAGGCCAGTCTCTCGGAAGACCGTAGCATGCTCACCATCCACTGAAGCCGTTCACTGTCTTTAAGTGGCTTCGTTCAGGCTACCAGGTCTCAAAGACACCACTCCTCAAAAGATTTGGCCCTGTTTTACGGTATGCTATGTGTTTCACCTGGATCCTTCCAGCTATTGTAGCATCTACTTCTACTTCCCAACGAAAAGAACGACATCCCATTAGCAGAGCCACGAGTTTGCCCGCCCATGCCGCTAGGCACGTTCAGTCCTTTAGACGTCCTCCCCGTTTTCACTGAGGGAGATGGTGTGTATTTTAACGGTTGGCACTTTACAGTTTTCGTGGACAAGGTTCCCTGAAGTGCCTGCACAGCAGCATTCCTGGAGGAAACCTTTACTTTTTGCTTTGGCAGCAGTACAGTCTTTAGAAACTGCATTTTTTGCAGGCATGCTTTGCACAGCAGAGAATATCTTCCATTCACAGACCCCATCCGTCTTGGAAATCTTATAGAAGGTTTCCCCCGAGCCGACAGGGATACGGACCACACCTTTGCCGCTCTCCATGCTCTGGCTAGTGGGATGGTTGAGGTTGAAACTTGGGGATTGCTTCTTTGCTGCTTGCTTCCTTGGGAGGCACTGCGCTCTCAGGACGTTTTGGAATGCTTTCTTAAACTCTTGACTTGAGCACGGGTAGATTATGGGGTTGATGCAGCTGTTTAAATATCCAAGCCAAAATGTTATTTTAAAAAGTGTGTCCGGGGGTTTGATTGCAGGAAAGAACGAACCTAAAATGGAAAATACACAGAGTGTTAAGGCAGAGGCAGTGAGAAATTACAGGTAACCAAAGAAACTTAAACACTGGAAAAAATAAATAAGATTCTGTTCTGTCTTGGAAAATTTATCACTCGAAGCCCAATTCCTGCAGGAACAAGTCTTTCAGAATATATGGTGTCATACAATTACATGGATGTTCTATCAGAAAACAATTCAAGACATCTACTTTATTATACAAGCATTGTATTCCCATTGGATTTTTGTTTAACTACAACTTGAGCTCCTTACTGCTTGTACAAGCAAGTTTTTAACTTTAAACGATTTGAATAGGATGTCAGTAAATACTTAAGAGCTTTACTCATGGAGGGATGTTATAAAGCTAGAGAGACATGTTTAAGATATCAAAGAGTCAACAGTGCTGCTTACAGAGGATTGTTTAGAAATGTGTTGCTTTTCTTGAGTGACACTGTAAAGTGGCCACTGTAACAAGATCCTGTAATTCTCTTTTTTGGTACTTCTCTTTGCTTAGAAATAAAACCGATATTGTCTGAATGTGAATGAACCAGAAAACTCAACTCTGTGTGATGCGGGGGTGGGAATAAGTGATAACAGCACTTCTAAGACCAGTTTTGCAAAATGAAAGTAGAACCAGAGAAAGAGAACAATATTTGCCATATGTTGTCACGGGGAAAGGCTGTTTCTTGCCTCCTTTAAAAGAAAGCGGGGAAAAGACTGGCTCTATCATACCAATATCAGTAATTAGTTTGGGCACAGGAAGAAAAATAATTTCCCAGAAAACATTATTGGCTTGTTTTGGACTTTGTAGTCAAGTTTATAATAAACAGAGCTTTCAGCACTGACAAATGCTTCTCTTCCTGCTTCCCCCCGGAAAAATTGTAAGCACGTGCATGTTGAAGGAAAGACTGTGGAAGATTTAGGCATCGATACGTTTGTCATCCTCTGCAGTTCAACTGCATCTCTAAGCAGCTCCGAAGCTTTACAGGGATCGATCTGTTTGTTGGACCTCCCCTGACTTAGGAAAAGCTAATAATGCAATCAGAGGGTGTTCTAATTTAATTCTGAGAGCTGCTGAACTTCGGTCTGAATCTTTTTTCTTCCCACCTTTGTCAAACAAAGCCACAGCAAGTGCAGCAAATGCTTTCAAGCGGCAAAAGCCAGAGAGGAATTCTCAGGGTGTTTTTGCCTGTGTATGTATCAAAACACTGCCTGAACCAGAGACACGAACAGTGCAGTGTGATTAATGACTTGCTCATTCTGCTGAACACCATCTCTGCTGTGAAATGCGAAGCGATGTCTTCTTGCCATGGCACCAGCCCCTACCCTCTGAGCGGAGCGGATGGGCCCAGAGGACACGCTGCCGTCGGGGAAGAAACAGGAGATGTGGCAGGGTGAGAAGCCTTCCCGTTATCTCTGATGTGGGAGAGGTCCCCTAAGTTCCAGGCTGTCTGGCGTGTGGTGGAGCAGCAGAGAAGTGAGACTGGGTCAGGATACCCAGCGGCAGTGCAGAACGTGCCCCAGGAGCTCGCTCTTTGTGTTGGAGCCGCTGAACCTCGGATTCCATCCCCAGTTAGGTCAAGCATGAGTCTCGCTGCCTCCGTCATTGCTTCTGCGTTGCTCTAAGCTAGCTAGGTAGAGCAGTTTCACCATCAACCAGTTTTTAAGACCAAAGATGATGTGCTAAAGAAAGCAAACACGCTGTTTTGCAGTTAAGCACGGGCGAGCAGGCATATCCACGACCTAGAATTTTTCTCAGCAAATTAACGCTGCTTCCCTTTAGTGAAAAACAACTAAATAACGTTCTCAAAGAACTTTCTGGCTGAAGTCATTGCCAGATGAAAAATAACGAAAGGCTTCTAAATGCCCAAGTCATGCTCAATTTTTTCTTTTATTTTCTCATTTAATTGCAGCATATCTACTGCTTTCCCATTTTGTGTTAAGACAAAAGGTGAAACAAATCTCGGTTTAGGGAATCAGCTGTGTGAGGCTGAGTGTAAAAATGGGTAAACAATAACAATTCCTGTTTGCTGCAACTTCTGGCTCCCTCTAAATGGAATGTTAGTGCCTTGCCAAAGCCTGTTAAAAATAGAACATAGCCAGTGTCGGAGTCTGTCTCTTGCTCTTTTTTTGGGGTGGGGATCTGCATGCTAATTTATTAATGTAACCTTTTTTGGTTCATCAGTGTAGAGACTTGTTGCCTTGGAACAACACACAGTGAAAAGAAAATGAAGTAGCTTTAACAGCATACAAAATTTGCTATCCCCATCACACGCTGTCTTTAACACTTTCTTTCCAGTGGTGGATACAACCTGGGCTTTAGGACAGTAGCTTTGCTCTGCCGTGCATTTGGTTGTGCCGGTCAGTGATGTTTCATAAGTTTAGACCAGCTAAAGCTGCAGGTTTCATTATAACCGTGTGTTGTCCTGTGAATGAAACAGTACAAATGTCAATAGGAAGAAATATTGTCAGTAGCATCTTGAAAGGGCTGAGGCTGGAACTGATAGTCAATGGATTCGATATGTAGCAGAGCTAGGTGTAAAATCAAAGTAGAATTAATTTGGACCCTTTTCTTACTTTTGCAGACAGCTTATTCAGCTTCCAGAGCAATACAAATCAAGATCAGCATGTCTAAATCTAAATCGCTGAATTATTGTGTAGGGTGCAAAAAAATATTTCACCTCCTGCATCTTCTCTGCCTAACGAGCAAAATCCTTCTGTATGTTGCAGGACCGCTGTGAGGAACTATTGACATGTCAGCATTTGCTTAGTGCCCCTATAGAAGTGTGACGTCCTATTCAAAGGGCCACAGAAAGCAATGCCCTTCTATTGCAAACACCTGGTTAGCTCTGTGTTTCAGAAACTTTCCCTAATCTTTTCTGTTGGCTGCCTGAGTATCTGGCAAAAGGGGAAAAATATCATATTCTCCAAGTTCTTGGGGAATCGTGTTCCTTCCCACAGAATACTAAGAATGTATTCTTTTCTTCCAAGCCTTTCATATTCAGTGATGTTGCTGTCATGATTAATATCAGTGGTTGATGTATCTGGTAGCAAGCGAGAGTCATCTTCAAACAGTGCTGCTAAGCCTGGTGATAAAGTGTTTTGTTCAGTGTGCTGAAACATCGAAACGGGCAGTGGCTGGCAGCTCAAGGCTGATGAGTTCAAAGTAGAAATAAAACATAGGGTTTGTGTTGGTTTTTTTAACAATGACCGTAATTAACCATGGGATTAAACAACGAAGCGGAGTGGTGAATTCTCTCTTTTTTAAGGTATACAGTATAAGACTGTTTCCTACGTAGCAGCGAGGCAGGACAGAGAAACCATGTGGAACTGGGGTGAGCAGTCCAGGATCCATGTCCATTGAATCCTTGACCACTTGGCAGCTGCCAATTAGTGTCAACTCGGGTTTAGACACTTCCCTACTAGCAGCCAGGACTGAGAAAACAGAATTATTACAGCACCTAATTCTCCAGAGCGAGCTTTTCCAATTTCCTCACACTAGGCTGGGTATAAACATAGATTAATAAAGTGCTGCCGTCCAGGTATCCTCCAACAGAGCTGGACAGTGAGCAGCAGTCGAGAAGTGAAAAGTTTTCTGTCTTAAAACTAATCCTCTCTCCTGTTCAAAGGCCTTAAAGTCTTCCCTGATACACTGTCAGGAGTAAAATGGTAAACAGTTGCAAAACTGATTACAGTTTAGAGGCTTCGTCTTCCATTGTCTCCCTGCAGTTTGTGCTGGAGGAACAGTAAAGAAAACTTCAACTGGTCTTTTCATGCCTTTGAATTATAGATAGACTAAATGATGTTTGAATTCCTGCTTTGTTTTCAAAAGGTTGAGGACTCTCAAGTGTCAGTAGCACAATTCATTTGCCTGTTATATGAAAATAAAATAAAATAAAATGTACTATTAGCCTCCTGAGATCCTTTGCCATCAAGTATTTCATCACTCACCCCTGAAATGTCAGGATTGCATTCCCTTCTCTCATCATTTATTTTCCTGTTTGTCAACTCCAAGTTTCTTCAGATCTGAGAGAGAAGTTTTCCATGTACCTCCTGGTGAGTAAGTGCCAATTCAGTCACAAAGATGTAATTTCACTTTGTCATTTGTCAGAAGTTAGAGAGCTGCTTGATTATAGGTTGTTTAAAACCCAGTGCTGATTTTGTGCATTGTTTCGCTGACGGGCAGCAAAGAGGGATTTAGAAGCTGCCATACTACAGAAACCTGTGTTATTTGTTTGCCCTGTATTGGCTCTGTCCGCACCATGGGAATAAGATCCTATACATTTTTGTGACCCATAGGCCCATAGTGGTGTTAAAATCCATCTCCGCTACTAAATCTTGCAGCTCTGTTTACGTTTGCTACTGTTTTCCCCTTTTTATGTTGTGTGGTACGAATCTGGTGATTGAGCCAGAGCACAGGAAAAGGCAGGCAGGGGTGTCGGGGTGAGATCAGGGCTGTGCCCACGTGTGATGAGGGACCAGCAATAACCTGCAGCGGAGTCGTGCCCGTGTATTCAGAGCTTGCCACGAGTAGCTGCCTGCAGTACCTAGAAGGCAGCAGCTGCAGACTCTGCTCAGGAGACGACGGCAGTGCCTGCGCACCTTGCGAGCAGAGAACCGAACTGTATTTGTTAGCGGTACGTTGTCAGGGCTTAAATCGTCCTAGGGAATCAGGAGAAGTACCCATTTCAAACCTTGCACAGAAGTCAAACAAAAATCCTAGCATCGCTTGCCTCTGACGTATAGGAAATACGCCTCCATACTCACAGCAAATTGGAAACAGGCGTAGTGGTCTGGTTTAGAGGGAGGCAAAGCTTAAAACTCAGGTCCTGGGATCTGCCCTAAGGGGTCAAGCTAGAGAGCAGCAGCTATGCCAGAGCAATTGCCCTAAAGACCCAGAGGACGAAGCACAGAGAAGCACTGATGTCCCCACACAGATTAACTCTGTACCAGGGGCGTCTTAGATCTCTCATGAGGCAATCCGCTCTACAAACACTGATAAATGTGCTGTATCTTGTGTTCCCAAGCTCGATGTGAGCACTGAACTTTATTCCATAAGACTGGCGTTCTATACTGCATCTTGGGTCAAAACACAAAGCACCTTCTGGAAAGTGTATTTATATATATGTACATGTATTGCTGCAGACATCCAGCAGCTGCACTCTGTACATACATGCTCTCCCAGCGCGTCTCACCCTGCTGCTCCCTTATGGAAAGTATTTTCTGTGGGAACAAAAAATGGGATCAAAGAACCCTTGAAGAGCAGGAAACGCTTCCAGGTTTTGTACAATCAAATTAACGCAACAAATGCAGAACAGCGGTTCATAGTCGTGAGGAAGGGTAAAAGCCTGCATCTGGCAAGTCTTGCACGTTTACAGCTGTGCTTGTCCCAGGGCCTGGAATATTGGGGCTGATTCAGGGGGAAAATGAGAGTGACTTTGTGCCTAGATATCCCTGACCCACAATAAACAGACGTAGAAGGAGGAGCGAGAGTGTGCTTCTCTTCACACGGGCCTGAATTCAGATCTCTGGGGTGTCAGGAGGGTGCGGGTGTTCGGACACAGGTGAGAGGTGGAAAGGACAGGTAACAGGAATGGGTCAGTCTGGGAACGGAGCGCTTATTATTTGGATTTTTTCAGACCTGATTTATGCTCTGTTTCATATTGTACCCACTTATGATGGATGATATTTCTGGCAAAGAGCAAACGTCTCAGCAAGCAACTATTTCCAGATTCACTGTGGGCCGTTGCAGATTTAGAAAGCCGATAAAAAGCCATGGGAAGGTAAACTGAGGTTTTGTTGCCCGTGTAAACCCGAATAATCACATTGTTTTACAAATTAATTTCACTGTTGTTGACATTCCAACTCCCATACTGTTACTGCAGTGGAATGATTCTGGATCTCATTGCTCACGTTTTTAAGATATTTGATATTCATCCTGAAGCCCTCACTCTGAGTCATGCACTTAAAACAAAATCTAAGCTTTCCTTTAAAAATAAAAAAAAAAACCAACAAGCAGGTTGTTCAGAGAATAGTTTGAAAAGATGAGTCTGTCCTGGCCTGTCTCACGAGTTTGTCACTATGCAGTTGCCAGTCGTGATTTTGGAATCCTTGGGGTTGGCAATACAGGAATTACCTTCTTCAGCAAAAGCTGAGTCTCTCTCCCTCATGTATCCAAATTGAAGACAAATCCTGACATTTGCTGGGTGGGGTGGGAGAATCACTCATCACCTTTCAGTCACTAACAAATCCTAAATTGCACCATGACATTTGAGAGCAAATGAAAAATTACATTTTTGGTTCATTTATTCCAGGGACCTGAAAGTGGTGAGTACACAAAGCAGGAACGTCTTGAAGACAAGGACAAATCTGCTCTGACAGGTAGTGCATGCAGGAGAGCCGTAGATGTGGATCACAAAACATCGCACAACTGACTCCACTTTCTCTTGGTTTTGGTTTAAATGGCTATTAATATCGCCAATTCCTTCCGCTGCTTTGCTGTGTTACCAGTCAGTGGGACACAACGTTTCAGGACTTGGTAATGGTGGAGAAATGTTGGCCACAGAGATGTCAGTGGGATCTTTGCCATCGGCTTCAGTGTAGCTGAGTTATCAGCCCAGACCAAGAAAGCCTTTCCAGTCTGTGTTTATGAAAAACGCCCCTTGTGATTAGCAAAAAAAAAAAAAAAAATCCCACCTTGCCAAGGAAATATCTTGGCCGTTTATCTTCATGGCTTAATTTCTCCCCATTCAATGGCTTCACACACACACACACGTGCTCCATGACTCGAGGAGTGTAAACACCCTTCTTCTCCCTGACCTGTGCTCCAGAGAATGAGCTGGGGCTTTATTCTGCATTTTTTTTCCCCTTTTTGCCCCTGAGAGAACACACTGAAAAACTAATGCGGGGAATCTAGCTCTGAATATTTCCTCCATGGCTGGAGTTCAGCATTTTCAGATATGAAAACTGTGTTAAGCGTTAGGATGTCAAAGCTTTTATTAATTTTATTTTATTGTATTATTATCAGCTGAACAACAAAAAGAAATGGGATTCAGATCCTTGTTTCTCTGCATATCTGGACAACCCAGCCATGACAATGTCGAGGGAGTGCATGGGCTGCTTGCCTTACTCTGCCCTCCAAGTAAAGGTGTAGGAGGGACAGGAGGATCCTGTGCTTATATGTACTACTATGAGACCATCTACCCAATTCTAAAGAAGAAAAGAGGCGATTCATGAAAAGGAGTTAAGCTATTTACCTTCTGTATGGCCAAATACCGGGACAGTGGCTCCCTGGAAGGCTGGCGCAATTCTACACAGTTCTGCTTCCCAGGAAAACTTTTGCTTTCTCTTCCTTATTTTCCTCTTCAGCAAACTTATTTACCCTCCCAACACGTAAACACCTTCTCTTTAATACTGCCTTCACAGGATAAGACAATACTACCCATTGCTTCAGTATCATCACCCAAAATTGTCTCGATTCTGCAGGAAATGGGTGTCTTTCTGTTCAGCACCTACAGCTAACTTGCTACTGAGGGATCCCAGCACACTGCTGAATCTCACGCTGCGGCAGATCCTATTGGACTGCTGCTTAAACTACGGGAGATGGATGAATCACAAGCACTGCCGTTTTATGTCCCCCAAAAGACCCTAAAAAATGTACTTAAACTGCTCTCAGAATCTCACAGCAGTTGGTGTTACTCTGAAATGGTGTTCCCAGGTTTTGCTCATTAAAACACCGCTGTCTGAAGGAGTCCGTAGGTAGGGAACAGAGTGATTTGCAGGGTACAAACTTCAAGACAGTAGCAGGTGTCTGAACTCCTGCTATGATAAAATACGGGTGAAGCAGAGACACTGGCTTTACTTCCCTGACCCGACTCTGTCATTTTCTGGTTCACGATGACAAAGGAACGTGGTCGGAAGCCCAGTTACTTTGACTGTAAGTGGGCAGGACACAGGATGGCTTATGCAGAAACCGTGGGAGTTGATCTGAACATGTTCTGCCAGGAGAACACATTGAATCAAGACTCAGACCATCTTGAAAAGAGCGAGAGGCCATAAAGCTATACCTGATGTGTTTTTCACTGGTACCAAAAATCAGATGGGTCCCTGAAGCACAGACTTTGGGAAGTACCGTACCCTAAGAGCTGTGTGTTGTCCCAGCATTGCAGCATAGAGGGGGGCAGGTCAGTCGTGCCTTGGCAGCGCGATTAAGGTAAATGAATCTTTGTATCTGACAACATACAAACAACTGCAGCTTTTCTGTCATGTCTGGCCACCTTTGACTTCCAAAAATAAAGTTTCCCATTTACAGCTGAGTAGACTGGGTATGAACTCAGGCCTCTGGAGCCCAAGCAAGGCCCCGTAGTTAAATCAGGCACCTTATTAAAACATGTAACAAGTGATGATATATATAACAAATGCAAACCTCACAGGAAAATACAGGGATAAATCCACCACGCTCCAGACATTGGTGCATGTTCCTGCTCCTCACCTTGTGAGCTCCTGAGAAATTAATCAATGGTAGAAATAGAAAAATGCATTTTATTTTTCTGGTTTATCTCTAATGGAAGTAGAGAGTCTTTCTCTTTGACCCCATTTAAAAAAAAACAAACACAAACCAGTAATTAGAAACCAGCTGCAGACAGGCACGTAGTCAGGATTAGAGGATTCCCTTGACAGTGTTTGTGTCAGCTCACAGGACTAATTTAGTACTCTACTACAAATATAAATACCCTCCAGCGTATCCTCTTTTCTGCTCAATTCATCATGAGAATGATCGACAGATTCTAAAAGCCTTCCTCTCCCTTGCACAGTTTAGTAGCCTGGATTGTTTTTTTCCCCTGTGACACCCTGGCTCAGACTTTCCCTTTTTTCTTCCTTCTGCTTCTGAACACAACACCTACAACCAGACAGATTTAAGCTAGCTTGCCACAGAACGTGGACAACAAAGCTCCATCAGTTTGATTCTGAGAGTTTAAGATGAACCATCAATCGCAGCTGAGGACCCTTTTTTGTAATATCCTGGTGCTTTTTCTTTTTTCCATCAGTTCTGTGCACATTTCACCTCAAAACAGCCTCCAAGCACTGTCACCTCTGTTGCTGAAAATAAACCTCCTGAAAAATTCCCAGAGCAATCCGTAAGTGTCTTCCAGCTACAGGAAAGGAAAAGGTCTGCTCTGTCACTTGGCACCACTTTCCAAGGTGATGTTGAGGATGAGGTTACACCACTACGGGCATGCACTGAATTCCCGGACTCTTCTAGCTCCGAGTGTTTCTTTCTATACCTGTCTATACCCCTTTCTAGCAATTGCAACAAAAACCAGAAATGGAAGAACCGTGCTGTGTGGCAGGTTGTTATTGCAGAGTGCCAGGGCCCAACAAGCCCTAATTGCCTACATGAGCCTCATCTGTGGCCTCTGCCCACAAACCCTCTGCCCGTTGGCCTTGGAGCTGCATATAAGGTCAGGCTCTTCTCTTTCCTCTTCCTTGAGTGATGTAGACAAGCTTGGGCTTGTTCTTTCTTGGCTCGGTTTTGTTGTTTTGTGTTTGTCTGGTGATTACTGGACTGTCAGCTGAACCTGTCATAGATGTCGCTTCTGCCTGCTTGTGCTCAGCTATGGTGAGTGCACACTTTTGGGGAGGGCGTGGCTCCTGCCTGCGCGGTTGTCCCTCTGTTCCTGGGTTGTCCTCCCTCCCGGAGCAGCCTGGCTCTTGCTGCTCCTTGACATTCAAGTTCCTCTAGGAGCCTGTTCTCTGGTTTCTAGTTCAGCTTCAGGTAGTCCCTATTTGCTGGTGCCTAAGAGAATATGGTTGCTTCAATCTGAAAAACAACATTGCTTACTTTAGGGCGGTGGTTTTTTTTCTCCAAGATCTTAAAGAACTTTGAGAAGAGGAGCAGGGTTTCGCTTTATAGCTCGCTTGAAAAAAAGAAACTTGGTGATAAGAAGGTTCTGATTAATGTAGAAAACAAAAATGCAGCTCTACGACCTGGAAGTCCTCCTAACTAGATCATAGATCTTCATTCCCTCGAGTAAAGCACCGCATTCTTGTTCGCGTGAAGGAGTGCATGGGACGTAATCCCCTGTTCGTGACACCTGGCTTGCACTCCTCCTAGCTATTTGAATGGAGTGCTTTAGAGCAGTTATATTTTGAGACAGGAGCCAAACACGGGGTAACCAAAATGTGAAGGCCAGCACTAAAAAGCTTTCAAAACTATTCTTGCCATGTAAATTAACATGAAGGGATGTTAAGTGGAGAAGCTCAAGTCACTCATTACGTGGCTAGCAGCTGGGAATATGGTGATTAAGTGTTGCAGAAGAGAAATAAAAGATTAAGAAAACGATGCAACAAGTGTAGAAGATGATATGTGAGAGCAAGAGCTCTAAAGTGGACAGGGAAACATCCTTTCCAGCTACCTTCTCTGAAGGGCTGAATAATAGACTACCTGGATGGGGCAGGATGCTCTTGTAGTCCGCCTGGATCAAACATCAGCCGGCACTAAACACGTGGCAGCCAGTGAAAGAATTCAGAGCTTCTAAACAGGCAAGTAATCTATTGGGAAGATTACCATTTCCTTCTCTTGAGTGGATGCCTAGTGTAGAATTAGGAGAGTTTGGTGGACATATCTGAAAATCTTCTGCTTGGGAAGCAATTGCAGATAGCTGTAGATGTACATGGCCGTAATTCTTTACAACCTAATACTAGGGCTAAAGTGTTGGACTTGATTGCTCTTAGGCAATGACATTTACAGGAAGAGTCTGTACAGAATTCCCCCAGTAAAGTTAATTCAGCAATGGGTTTACAGCTTTTTGGGGGGAAATAACAATTCAAAGGAAAGTTTGCAGAATAAAAAAGACTTTACGCTGTCAGACTTCCACTACTCTGGGGCAGAGATAGAATTTGAGCTAACAGTAGATGTCTTATATAGAGGCTAATGGACATAAACAAAAGACCTCGGAGCTCTTGCTGGCTCTTAGGTGCCGATTGTTAGCTCTTATCCTGCATTTTGTTCAGTCTAAACTTTCCCTGAACTATCCTAGAAAAGGACCTCTCATGGCACTAGGAAAGCTATGTGTCCAGAAAGGAACTGAGATTTAATTAGGGGAATAAAAAGACTGTAGATCTAGTTGGGACACTCTTGAGCTTCAACTTGGAAGGTTTTGTTATGTAATTGGTGAAGACATGTTGAGTTCAGGGAAATTTTTACAGGAAACCTTTGAGACCAGGAGCAGATCTACTGGTCACCTCTAAAGAGGGAGAGGAAGTGCGTGCAGAAATGAGAACCTGACTTCTTCCAGGGGAAACTGGCTGTTTTGACACGCTTTTATTTTACACAAGTTCTGTGAAGGGTGGGTTTGTGCTCTCGCATGCAGAGAAAAAACCAAATCTTAACCTCAGTTCTTTTTGCGCAACAGGATTATCATTCCCTGGCTTGCTCCACAAACATCAAAGCCAAGTGAGAAGGTGTATTGCACTGAAAGCCTTTGCTTGGAATGAAACTCCATCCATCCATCTAAGAAGGTAAGAAAGACGTTCCTTAAAGAGATTGCAAATGGCAATTTTACACACCAAGTTCAATTAAGATACTGTCTTATGGCAGGGATACTCAAACTGTTTGTCCAGTTATTTTCAGCAGCATCTGCTGATATGGGTGTCACGCCTTTATCCCCCTCTTGACTTCATTCTATTGCTCTTGCTCTTCCCATACCTACACGCCAAATGTTTCTACCCCCCGGTTTATTTTATGTTTTAACAAGCCTAGTGTTTTAAAGTGGTTCTTGGCTGGTAAAGTTGATGTTAATAGATGTGGGGATCTTGAAGATGCTGTAGAACATCTTAATAAACTTATGTTTTGGGAACTTCTGCTGCACAGAGTGGTAAGCACCTGCCAGTTGTCTGAAGGGGTTTGTGTAGCACAGTTTTAAGAATGGGTCTCATGGGCAACCTTCATTGAGGCAGCCTGGCTGACGGGAGCCGCTGTAGGTCTGTCCCATGGCCACGAAGCTGCAGAGCTGGTCTTTTGCACAAGAAGGTTCTTGTTGCCCAACTGGCTGTGTTGTGAAGTCCACAGCTGCGAACGGTTTCGGCAACGGAGTATCCTGCACATCTGCAAAGTCTGACCTCTGCTGCTAATCTGCCACCCGATCCTGGCCAGATCACTTTGCCTCCCTATGCCTCCCTTCATCTGTCTGCGGAACAGATCTGAAAGTGGTTACTGCCTTCTGGAAAGTGTCCTGCATGGTTTAGGTGTAGAGGGCCATATGCAATCATCTTCGGATGAGTCTCTGGCTCTGGGTGGGACTGCCTGCCTCAAGATGTGTTTCCTTGGGTTTTTTTGAAGACGTGTCTTTTTGTGCCACTTGTCTGAGAGCTTTTTGTCTTTAAACAAAAGTAGCAAATAGGTTTTGAAAGACTTATTACGTGCTTTAAAAATAACATAGTAACCCCACAAAGATAGGGAAACTAACCTCAAGAAAGTTCCCTTATAAGGGATCAAAGAAAGATGCAAAGCCACTCTCGAGTCTGGAGAATTTCTTAAATCCAAAGCAAATTAATTAACAACAGCTCTGTGTGGGCAACATTTGCAGATGAAAAGAAGTGTGTTTAATGCGTTCTCGCAAACCCTTTTTGGGTATGTTTCAGACATCTGGCCACCAGCATTCCAACATGCTGACATCCTGGACAGCACGAGCCAGGCCTTTCAGGGCTCCTCCTTATGAAACATCTACATCTCTTACTCCAGCACTTCCCAGTACTGACCAACAGAAAAGATTCTGTATTTTGTTTTTTTTCACATGGCAACATTAGCGACAGGTTTTTGTGAAGCAACCTGGTAGTCTTGGTAAATCCAGTAGAGGTTAATTGAAAAAGAACAGCTTTTTATAAGGCTTTAAAAAAAAAAAAAATTATAAAGGAAATCCCCAAATCTTTCTTTTCAGGTTCAGGTAAGGCTGGTTTTTCTTTTTCTTAATCGTACACATCGTTCTGTTAATAGCTAAAACTTGAACACAATCTTGCTTTATTTTTCCTGTACAGCATAAGCCCTTTCCATAAGAAAAGCTACTGAAATTGTGCAAATCACAAATTTAAGGTTCCATGTTTCAAAAACTAATATTCAGTACAGCTATTGCAGAGCAACATACGTCACACTCGGGTACAGGTATGAAATTAGTATTCTGCTTCTAAATCCTGAAATCACATCAAAGGTGACTGAGCAAGGTTTAATTAAAATTCCAATTACTTTTTTATATTTCAGTGATAGCAAAGCAGAACAAATCCCTGACTTTCCTCCCCTTTAGAATTACAACTGGTGAATAAATATTCATATTCAGCATGATGGTTGCAGCCAGTGTTTGGCCATTGGGCTCAGTGGGTTTCCACAATAGATGCAAGCCAGAGAAGTATAAAATTAGTTTGAAGGATCCTCACTGCTGTCTTCTGACTGGTCATATGAGAAATTAAAAAATACATTCATTTCATTTGGAGTATGGTATCTCACAGTGTGAATTTCCTGATAGGAAGCTGGGTTTTTTTTCCTTTATAGTGGCAAGTATTGGGCGCTGAGCACTCTGGGAGATCTGGCCCCAAGTCTTTGCACAGCTACTTTGACCCTGAATGCATTTATATCTTGACCTTTTACATATTTATACCACCTGAAGAACTGGCTGCAAACTTAGATATAAACACACACACGTATCTAAAGATACGGTTCCTATAGCTGAGCTGGTCAGAAATAACAGTCCTAGTTCTGAAAGAGTATTTTCTATGTGGAAAAAAGAGTATTAAATCCTTTCCATTATTTTCAGAATTTTATGCTTCTCATCACCAGAGATGTGACGTTTTGTTTGAGACTTTCATTTTTTACATTCACTGCTTTGTGACGGTGAATGTTTTGATTTTGACAGCTTTGCGATAGAAAATCGTTCCCTCAGAGCTTTTCCGATCAGGCGCAAACATGGCCCTCCCTCCAGGGAAGGCACGGTAAAATGTGGGGGGGTTTGCTTTACTTACCAAGAGGCATTACTACAAAAAATGGAAGCCAGCAGAGAACGAAGCATCCCACCACTATTCCCAGGGTCTTGGCAGCTTTCTTTTCCCTGGAGAACTTGAGGAGGCGCACGGAGAAATGATGCTTGCTCTTGGGGTTGGGTGCTGATCCGCTTGCTTCAGGAGCATTTTTACGATGGATCCGTAGGGTCACTTCTTCGGAACGAGATCTCTCTGTCTTCAGCCCAGAAGTCAGACCTTTGTTTTCCCTTTTGGCCACTACGTACACTCGGCAATACATCACCAAGATAATAGTCAGGGGGAGGTAGAAGGAGCCTAGAGCAGAGAACAACACGTAGCCGGGCTCCTCGGTGATTTGACAGATGGTCTCGTCTTCTGGCGCTGGTTCCTTCCAGCCAAAAAGAGGTCCAATCGATATCACCAGAGACAACGCCCAAACGCACAGTAATGCCAGGAGGCCTCTCTTCTCTGTCATTATGCTTGGGTATCTCAGTGGGTAGCTCACCCCGATGTATCTGTCTATCGAGATGATACAGAGGCTCATGATGGAAGCAGTGCAGCAAAGGACATCAACAGCTGCCCAGATGTTGCAGAAGATTCTCCCAAAGGCCCAGTAGCCCAAAATCTCCATAGTAGCTGAGAAGGGCAGGACAGTGGAAGTCAAGAGGAGGTCGGCTACAGCCAGGTTAATTATGTAATAGTGGGTAACACTCTGAAGGTGTCTGTGGCAGGCTACAGAGAGGATAACCAGAATATTACCCAAAACCCCAAAAACTATCAGCCCCCCTAGAATGACGCCTAGTAAAATGGCCTTTGAAATGTTCACAGGCCCCACAGGGTGGGTGCAGTTGGAGCAGTCGGAGGAGTTTCCAGGGAGGAAAGCCATGGTGAGTGGCTGATAATGTCCATGCGAGGCTGTTGGACTTCACTCCCTTTTCAGGCAGAAGGAGTGATGAGATCAGTTCTCGGAAGGTCCTGCAGGCAACGTGTGCCTGGCTTTGCTGGGGAAAAGGATTTCTAAGAACATCTTAGAAGTGCAGCACCAGGAACAATGAGAAGGATGCAGAAACATATTAGAAAATATACCTTTCTCCCTAAGTTTTTACTATTATAGCACTGTTAACAGCCACAACCTCCAAGTCAAATTTAACTCCTTTTGCATTTTTCTTGGGGTGCAGAAGTGAGGCTACACAAAACAGAGGCTATTTAACCTGCTTTCCAGGATTACATGGTGAGAAATATTGGAATTTCAGGTTAAAATCATTTCTGGCTTTTTGGGAAGATTCAATATTTATGTAACATAAATATTCCAAAGGGTCTCAATTTTCTCCCAGGAGGAAATCACTGATGCTTTAAATTACCTTGTGTTAGTCCTGATTCTGCCTTACAACTGGCTTAGGAACCCGGCAAGGTGAAGCCTGCTGCTGTGTCTGCTGAACAGTGTCATTTGAGATACCTGCCACTACCCATCTTCAGGGTCTGAGGTGTCGATCAAAGCTTCTCCATGCTGTGGAGCAGTTGTCACTTGAGCTCCTGGACTGTGCGTTAAAGTTCATTTACATCAGCTCCTGGCTTGCTCCGAAGGGGAGAGTGAAGTTTGCCATGTCAACGACGCGTGCTGTTGTGCTCTTTGCAGATCATCACCCCCCTGAAGGAGACAAAGACACGAACAATATGATTCCCAGAAGCAACGTTCACTTACTGCTTTGGTTCCCATATAAGAATAGAGCGGGAGGCTATTTTAGGGAGCCTTCCTCAGGCTGGCTCCAGCCAGTAGAACCAACATTTTTCAGCCCAGTATTGTTTAACAACAGCTGAGACCAATGCAGATTTTGTTGCCTGAATTTTCTGACCATGTTCTCAGCAGCGGTCCATTCTCCTTTAGGGACAGCAATCTATCTTAACTATCAGGTCACCTGCAGAGACCCGCTCTAGGAGAGAGAAACCTGTGGGACACAATTCAGGACTACAAACTGCGAGGCAGATTTATAAGTCCAGAATTTAGTCTAAGATGTCTTTATTAATGACTCCTTCACCCACTGAACTGCTTGTTAGTCCAGCTTAACTGCCCATTTTAGAAATCTATAGGGAAAAGTGATTCCTGCCAAGCAGAAGATGTTGCAAGGAACAAGTTTCCTACGGAGTGACACAACATTTCAGAGTATCTGGAAGCCGAGCTCAGGCTTAGCTGACTAAATATGGAGAAAAGGTACATCAGATGGAAAAGTGAGGATAAGCCTGGGAACAGAGACACAGGGGGCATGAAGGGGAAAGCTACAAGTGTGGGCTGAAAAGCCTTTCACAGCACCTAGATGTGGATATAGTGTTCCCATCCAAAATATTGCTCAGATGTGAAAAACCACTGCTAAGCCTACTCCTGTTAAATCTGAGATGAGGTGAGACACTAAGTGTCCTAATATTAGGTCTTTCAGATGAACCTCAGATTGCACTTTACGCACTGAGCAGCAACAACTGTCACATAGCTGAATCTGAAACCTGAATTTTCCTACAGGCAAAGGCATTTAAAACTCTGAACCCCTGAAATTCCCAGTTCACAAGCAGGGAGGATGGGGGAGGGGACACGAAAAGGTACTGCACTGTGGGAATTGGCCTTCCGTGCAGGGAAACGGAATTGGATCTTATATTTTCTTTCTTGCGAGGGGGAACAAGTTGAAGAATAATTCCAAGAAAGAAAAGCACAGATTTTACTAAGCACGTCAATGAAAAGTGACTGTAGCATTGATCATCTCTAACCATTGTAACTGTGGTCATTGTAGGGTTGATGGTGGACTAGAAAATTAAGAAATTATCAAACTTGATTTTTAAGCACATGAAGTAAAACTTCCCAGTAAGTCAGGGAGATGCAGCAGAAAGGACAGAGATATTAATGCCCCAAACCAACCAGATAATACCCAACCTGTGGAGAGAGATTGTCTGGGGAAGAGCATACCCTAGACCCTTGTGCCTGCCCCAATCCACACTCACCTCCTTAGTCTCTAGAAGGCAGCACAGCTCCTCTGAGCATCTGGAAAGGAGATTCACAGCACGACACAGCAGGCTCCTCTCTTCATGCAGAGCTGGGACTCTGTGCCTGAAAATCCATGGCTTTTCTCCCTTTATTTCCCCGCTTGTATTTTGACGGCTCCCAGTTGCACTGATTCCCTGTATCCCAGTGCTCGTGAGGGGCTCGACTCCAGCATCCCTCAAGATTCCCTCCCCACTTGCAGTGCTCAGCTCCACGCTGACAAGGAGCAGCAGTAACTTTACTGCTCTGCTGATGTAGCAGGCAGTATCCTTGCCATTACCGTAATTCCCTGCCATTCCCGTATTGCTCAGAAAGAAAGAGCACTTAATCTGATGACGAGTGGTGGTTTAAACAATTTTTGTGGTTTTTTTTCTTAACATACAAATCTACCGGTTCCTGCAGAAATCATCAGAAAGTGGAAGGCAGCTAATGAGCTCCTTTTTAAAGACTAACAAGTAATTCTCGTGCTATGGCAAGAGAATTGCCTGCCAGGCAAACCGAGCATGAAGAAAACAACAAGGAGAGACAGCCACACTGACCGTGCGATCTGCGTACTGGGGTAGGCAGCACAGCTAACCTGGAGATGCGGTTTTAAGTATGAAATGCCTTGAGCAGAACGGGCTGTTGAGGTGAGATTGATTTTTCACATGGCTCTTTTAAGTGCATTTTTTTTTTTTAAGTGCCCCAAGTCACTGATGATTAACAGATGAATATAAAAATCGTGTCCTGAAGTGAAAGGAGGGGAGCAGAACACAGGCTGGGATTTTACAGCCAAAGGAAAGCAATTCCTATAGCCACAGGGAAGCAGAGGAACCATGTGCCTGTTCTGGCACGACAGACTCTCCACCTCCTCCTCCTGGGCAGTAACTTTGAGAGGGAAAGTTTGTTGGATTCGTGTGTTAGCTGAACAGAGGCAAATTTAAAAGTGATGCTCAGATTGCCCCAGGAGAGCGCCGAATGCAGAGCTCGGCTCGTCAGTAGCCTTAATTGCACTTCCAACAACTTTACAAGGGGAGGGGAAAAAAATTCAAACTAATTTTGAGAACCTTGCAAACCGCAAAAAAGAGAGGTTATTTGTAAATGCTCAGCTTCCATTCCTCCGCAGTTTTCTTGGCACCTGTGCTGCTTGCTCTGTAGAGGTAACACTGGTTTTTGCAGGCTGCCGAGAGCTCTTGAGCTAACGCCGAGCCCCTGCACAGACTGGAGTGTTGGCGGTACCGCCGTCCTTCCCTGAGTAACAAAGGACGTTGGGAGAGAGTGAAGTCTAAATGAATAAAGGAAATCTTGAGTTACTAAAGACCCTTAAACACCATGACTCAGCAGACCTATTTTAGGTGCCTGTCTTTGGACGAGGCAACTTTATTTCATTCAATCAATTGGAAAATGAGTCTAAATGACTCAAGGGAGGGAAGAGAGATGAACCCCACCTAAGGTTTTGTTTCTACTGATACATAGGACCTCTTCATACTGGTGGCTTGTTCCAAACTCTTAAATGCCTAATGGAAATAAATTTATATTCATAGCTTCAATCATTAACACTCTACTTAAAGTATCAGCTCACTTATGAGTAATACCCTTGTTAGAGGACATTTTTCTGGAGTGGAGGGAAGCCGAAGGAAGTGCCAGACAGTAGGGTTATTTTCCTAAAATCCTCAGAGAAAAATTAATGCATCACGGTGAAGAACTCCTGCACCCAGAGACCACTAGCAGTCCAAGGTCAGAAGGGTCACTGAGCAAAGTACAGTATGTTACCAGGTAAAGATGGACAGGGCTGGGTTACTGTCATATCTAAGTTTTATGAAGCAACCTTTGTACTTAGCTCTTGCAAGAGACTCTGGAGTTACACGCATCCAATTTAAAAGTTTTGGACTAATTGGAAAGTTCAGAAGAAAGCAGCGAGAAGGATACAAGTCTAGAAAACATGACCTGTGAAGGTGGGAAAGGGGGGAGCTGTTTAATCTCAAACCTTGCATCTCTGAAGACAGGTGAAAGACTGCCTGTAGAGGTTAAGAGTATCCGTCACTGGAAAGTTTTAAGAACAGATTAGGCAAAGATCTTTCACAGTGTTTAACTTAGCTTTCATTCTCTATTGAGAGAGTATTAAATGTCCCGTAGAGTCCCACCCAACATGGTTTTCTACAGGTAAGACCTGCAGAGAAAGGCAGGTCTCTGAGTTCAGGCAGTGGAAGGAACAAGAGTCCCAGACGTGGTCCTTGTTTCTACTGTAGCCTTCTTTGGGGTTCTTTGGCAAGTCCGTTTCTAAGTGTATCTTCCCTGCCTGTGAAGGAGAGGAAATAATGCTTTTCTCTCCCTTCTTTTATTCACTTGGACTGTAATCCTTCTGGCATAGGAGTTGTATCTACTCTGTCTAGATAGCACTCAATATGAAAAAGATCCGATGCTTTCTGCGTTGTAAATCACAGGCATTAGGGAGAGAAGGTCCCCAGGGGAGGGCTCCGGGCAATGCCCAGCTGTTTCTAAGCCTCTGGCCCTTTCTTATTTGCTAGCTTTGTTAAAATCAGAGCATTAAATCCTGGCTTTTGGCCGCTGTTGTCTCTTTAAGTATGTCATTCCAAGGCCCAGCATCCCATTGCTTGTGCGTCCGAAGCCATTTTAAAAAGTGCCGTTGTTACTCTGCTTAGCTCAGTGCCAGACCATGTAGGTGACCTGTGTCTGGGACCAGGAGAGGAATAACGTCTCTGAGGTGCCATAGGCTTTGACATGATTAGTTATTCGCCTCTTCAGAAAGCAGTGAAAAGTGTTGCTTTGAGAAATCTTCCCTCAGGGTGTAGTAAAGGCTTAGCTTCTGCTTGGGTAAGAAAGAAAACCCATCCAAAGGCAAGTGATATTAAATGTTGTCCTCTGTCTTTTAAGATTTGGACAGCCCGAAGCTTATAGCACAGCTGAGTTGAAGATAAATTGCAAACTTCTGAGTATTTAAAAAGAAAAAAAGAAAAAAAAATCAGCAGCTGCTCATACGTTGGAGACAGTCGGTTTGCATTGAGAATATGGAGCTTGGAGCATACTGCTACACGTGATCGGAGACCTGGAAGAAAGCAGTATCTATTCAGTACTGATTTACTTCTCCTGAATGGCCTCATTTGCAAGTACAATGCATATTGATGGAAAGATCTATATGTACTTGATTATTTTCATCTTTACTTCATTTATCCAAGTCATTTGGAGAACTCAAAGCGAGCATTCAAACCATGGGTTAAAAAAAGTGTTGGGCTAAAAGGGATGAAATTCTCAAACAAGATAGATCTGCCTGTTGATTTCGTACTCACTTTAATAGTGAGAGGCCCAAGTATTAGAAATGTCTAAAATTTTCCCTCTTGGGATTCATAGGGACTTTTTCACCATGTTCCTAAATCACTTAAGCATAGCCTAATGCTGGGTAAACAAGATCCATGCTTTTGCATAAATCAAGACAGCTTCATTAAAGCTAAGGGTACTTTCTTAATTCACGACAGATGAAGATTTGGGCCACTGGATTTTGTGTATTCCTGCGGGTCTGAAGGCTGCCTGCTTACACAGAGAAGCTGTTAAATGTTTATTTCTATGTAACTCATGAAGAATCTCCTGGTTTGATTTATTACCTGGGTGATCTGATAAAGTCTAACCACATGCAGAGGACAGTGCTATTTTGTAGCTTCAGGAAGATTGATTTTTACCTGCTGCTGAAATAAATCTACCCAGAGATCAGTGCCTACTTCAGTTTTCATCCCTCCTGCTTCTTTTTTGTCTACCTCCGTGTCTAGCTGGGTCCTTTCTCATGATGTTACTGCTGCTTCCCTCTGGTGAGAGTTTATGCCACTTTTCTCTGCTTTAGCTTGATGTTAATCTTTAATATGTAAAATAGTGCAGGGGAATTGAAGGTGTGTCTAAATCATACCTATCTTGGACTGTCTTGGTTAAATACTTCACTCAGGTTTTTATCTGCTGCCTGCCCCCATGTGATGAAGCAATGAGATCCAATGCACTGAAGCACCTGCCTTCATGCTACTGACTTGATTTTTCTCCCTGAAGCATCTCCCTTCGTCTCCCTTTCTCCTTCCAACTTTTGTCTGGCAAGGCAGAACTCTCCTTAGGGCCAGAGCTCTGACTGCGTCCGGTGCGGCCCATCCAGCTTTTTGTACAACAGTCGTGATTGCAATCCGTGTAACATCACCGAGACAGAAATAAAACCAGTGTGCTGCTTTATCTTTCCCAGATCTGCGCTAGATTTAGGTCTGGTCTTGTGCCTCAGCATTCACTACAGGCCTGCAAGCTTTCTTTTCCATCCAAAGCACACAGTACAGCAAATTCCTTGACTACTTTAGAGAAGCGTGGCTCTGAAAAATCCTAGGGAAGAAATTCTGCCTTTATTCAGAAACGTTCTCTTATTCCAGGGTGGGGGCTGAAAGTCACTGTGAACTTTACTTGTCCCTTTGCGTTGGCTGGTTGTCCAAGCTTAGGGCATCTTGCTTGGCCATGCTAGATTTCTCTTGCCATGTGACTTTGTATATAATTCTGTCATCTCTGCAAAGCCTCCACCTCCCTACTGTGCTCAAACAGCAGCTTTTGGGCAAGCAATCTGCCAAGGAGCTCAGAGCATAACGATAAGTTACGTTTGATATATGGAGCCTCTTATCTACAAGGAGCCTGTGGTACTTTGGAACGGTAAACGCAAAGCTCGTGTCACCCACTGCCATCTCCGGGCAGCAACTGTTCGCTAGCAATGTTAGGGAAAATTGTTTAGGGAAAGGATGGGAAAGGATATATATGTTAGTGATGTATCGGCCTTTCCCTAGGCAAGTATTTACCCATTATTTGCTATCACCACATCTTGTCTGAGATCCCCTTGAAATGGAAGGGGCCCAAGCTGTTGACAGCGTAAGTCAGCCGCTTTAAAAGAGATGTGGCAACAGCGAGAACTTCTGGCAGTGTGTTACAGGGAGCAGCTTTCTGATGGCACCACCGGCACGGGCAGGGAGGAGATCTAAAGGCCCTGAGGTCAAAGCCAGTGGCTGGAGCTCCAGAAACTTGCCTGCTGAGGTTACTGGGCCCTTTCTCTTAGGCACAGAAGCTGCTATGCCAGAATAAATCAGTGCTCCATCTAATTTAGGAGCCTGTCATTTAGTGGCCAGCACAGGATGTTCCAGAGGAAGAGACATTTGTAGCGTGAGTCCACAAATCTACAGATGGTCAGACAATCAGTGTCATACCCGTGCAAGATCGCTGTAGCCACTACTTTGACCTTTTCCGAGCCAGCCTGTTGCCCTGCCAGCCTACCTCCTCAGCTGATGATTTTGGCCAGACGGATGGTGAGCCACGTCTTCTTTTGCACAGACTAAACTCGCTGCCTCCTCCTGATGCGCCTGTCTGCTCCTTTACCCAACTGCTGCGTGATGTCGTAAACTACATGGGGTTGGAGCTGCCTTTTAGTTCAGTCCCAAACAGAACAGGGCATGCTGTGTTCCTAATTAAGATGTCAAGGTATTGCTGTAACACCAATAGCAAAGAACTGTGCTTTATTTTTTCTGTCCTGATGGGTCTTTTTCTTAAGAGCCTCAAATCACAAAAGGAGTTAACAGCTTCCATGCGCCTAGTACTACAACAAAAATCACTGCCCTTTCCTTCTTTCATTTCCTTTAATTGCCTCAAATTAATGCTGTCTGTAGAAATGTATACAGTTTATATCTTGATGGCATGCCAGTAGACATAGGTGTTTGAGAGATACTAGGCAGTCTTTAATTCCCTTACAGCAACAAGCTGTAGCTTTCTTCCTAAGTACATGAGCATTTTAGCAATATGTTCTTTCTTCTGCCTCATTTTTTTTCTGGCTCCCTAATCGTTATTACTAAAATACACACACCAATAATTCCCTTCCATTGAGCCAGACTCTTACGACTGCATAACACAATTACTGCAAATTAGCATCTCACGAAAAGCAAAGAAACAACACAAAGCCTAAAAACCCAAACAAACCTTCCCAACTGCCTGACATTTTAAAACTCTACTTAAAACACCAACAGGCAAGAATGTGGTAATTAGATGTGCAAAGCAAAATGCTTTGACATGTTAAGGACTTTAATTCAACAGTACTGTACATTTTATTTATGCGCAGAGTCTGTCCCTGGAAGACTCGTATGCGAAGTAGGAATGTCTTTCCTATTATACGGCCTAAGCCTGTAGGGAAGGAAAGATGCGTTGTGCTATTTATTGCCCTCTAGACCCCCGGAGATGAGGCAGGGGAGGAATGAGGCCTTGGAGTAACTTTGAGGGCAGCTACAGACAGCTGTGGTGGTGGAACATGAGCTTGTAGATGACTGTCCCTGCCCACTGGAAGATCCGAAGCATCCGGATCCCCTTCCACGAAGCTGCAACCCTTCCGACGGCAAAGCACAGAGACTGTTTCTGTGCCTTGGATGCTTTTAAAGAGGAAACTCTCAAAATAGTTACATTACGAAGGAGCATCCTAGCGTCCAGAAGGAAAGACTATTTCCTGTTAGTCTTCCCCAACTTCTCTACAAGTGAGTTCAAATCAAACCTCTTGTGCCCCGATATAAAGCTGCCAGCACAAATTCTCCATCTTAACATCGGAGAGAGCAAAAACTCCAGTTGCAGATGTGGCTGAACTTTTGATCAAGCCCAGATTTGCTTACTGTTTGTTAAAATACTCGTGGTTCAACAATGGGGAGGGGGGGGACAAAAACAAGTTAAAAAACATAAATCAAAATATTTATAGTCTTAAAATGCTTTTTTCTGTGATTCAATGTTCATTTTTAATGTAGGAGGATAATAGTAAAATTGCCTAGGCTCATTTAGCACAAATTTGAGCTTTTAGTGGGAATTTCTAGATGATACATGATCCGCAACCATGTAACAAAATATGAACCCAAGTACATGATTTGCAAGGTTGTCTAGGTCCTTTTTTTACATCATCTAGATTAGAAAGCGAGCTAGAAATAGACAGGACAAATTATTGAATTAGTCTCAGAAGCTCTTCAATGTTCATGCAAAGAATAGTCTTGCATGAAGAAGGTGCTGGAGCAGGAATTAAAGAACTTGCTCCTAATTCGTTACACACTGTTTGAGCCTCCCGGAGTACCTGTTTGTAAAGCTGGCTATGGCAGAAGTTCCCCCACCATTTTTTCCATGCTGATGAATTAAAGTTCAAAAGAGCACAGATTTATTTCTGGCATCTTTCACTGTAGCGGAAACTACTAAACTAAAATGGGAAATGACAAAGTGTTTGGGTGAAAGCAGAATAAAAAGAAATTTTTTGTCTCTTGCACTGTAAAGCCATTTTACAGAGAAGAAAAGATGTGTTGTGCTGTTCATGGTTCTCCAGACCCAAGTATAACTGCAAGCAGTAGGTTTTCCAAGAGTGCAAATACAAGAAAATATGTGTGTTTCTCGCTGATGCTTTCCAGGGAATAATCTAGCTACATGTTAAATACCAATTAAGAATGTGAAAGGAGTCAGAGACTATTGCACTTGTATGGATAGGTTATTATCCAGAGGTAGGGAGTGTTTTGTGGTTGGCGCAGTAGAACAGGGTTCTGATTTGCTTTGGGCACTTGTGCCCACTGGTGTCACGTCAATGAGGTGAAAGGAGCAGCGCTGCTCCCGCAGCGGTGCCGTATAATTGCATTCAGATGCCTGGCAATGGGGAGTCAGCCTTAGGAGCTGTCTCCTGGGTTCTGTTCTTAGTTCTCCAGCTGACTCTTCTGTTTCCTGTGTTTTGAGATAGTCAAAATTTATTGTTACTGAAAACACTGTTTCTTAGCATTACATGGTTGTTATCGCCTAATAAATACCATCTTATCTCAGGGACATAAAACGCTAGCAATTCCCTTGACATCTTTTACCCTCTCCCCATGGCATATTGTATTTATCATAGTCCTTAGATTTTTTATTTTTTTTTTTTTAATAAAGTGGTCTTAAAGTTTTAGTGCGGAGTATGGAACTGGTTTTGGCCTGTGGGAAAGTGATTCATAGAGATGTTCTGCGGTCCCTTTTGAGCTGACATATGGTTGTTAGTGTTCACACAGGCCTGGTCTTTGACTTAGGGAACTACTCTTGATCGCTCTTGGAAAGATGACCAAAATATCAAGTGTCTTTATACCTGTTCAAGTTGAATTGGTTCTCCCTAGTGACCAAAGCAAACCAGGACAACTGCTACAAAGGCAGACGTGTTCCTAACCATATCCATGTGTTAGAAAATCCTTGTTCCCTAGGGCATTAAAACTCAAGCACGTGAAGGTGTGACTTTCTTTGGCTGCTCTCTTACCTTGAAACTGGGCCCCAGTGAACACGCACAGATTTTCCCAGTCTGGCTGGTGTCAGGGTGCCACTGCGTGCTGCTTTTTGGCAGAAAGATGGGGCACGATGTTCTTTATATCCCGAAGAATGGACCCAAACCAAAACGATTTTCCCTTCCAACATTTTCTGTACACAAACAATACACAGAATTCCTGTGACTCAGCGTCAGAGAAACCAGTCTTGAGCGCTGGATTTTGCGATGAAACTTTGTCCTAAACTTAATACGGCATGGGGAGGTGGAGGAAGTAGTCGCATCACTTATTTTTAGGTGCCTAACTCTGTTTGTAGGCCATAGAGACAAGTGCTTCACAGTCCTAAGTACCTAGAGTAGGAGACTAACTGCTGACTCATTTAAGTTCTTATCTCATAGACTGGAAAATGCCACGTAAAGAACAATGATCCAGGAGAGATTTGAGTTTAGAAAGTACATATGTGGTTTGGTGAGTGTGTGGAGGGAGTGTTGCTCCTTTTGCTGCTTATTTGACTGTTGGTCTAGCAGACTCTGAGGGGAAAAAATGTCCCTCTTGTCTAATGCTTGAGCCTGGCTTTCTCAGGAGAAGAATAACAATAGAGTTCCCAGTGTCTGGGGACACACTGCTGCTGAACCTTATCTTCACAGTGCTCCAACATGCTGGGGCTCAAACAGTGACTCATTTTAGCGAAAGGATGAAGGTGAGAAAGGAGGAGCAGTTAAATGGAAAAAAAAATAAAAATCTGTTCATTAATTCAGTTATATCAGTAATATCTCACCGTATGCTTTTCTGCAGATAAACTTCCTTACAAAACCAATACTCAGGGTAATAAAAAAAGACTATGCTGATTTCCCAGTGCTACCACTAACCAAGCAGTATTACCTTGGAATACATTAAAAAAATCATGTTAAATAATCCACCTTTCAGAGGCTGGAACAGTGTTCCTTTTTTCATAGCAGCTGAGGTTGATTGCTTCCTACAGGGAGTTCTTACTCTATCACAGTAAAAATCCACCTTAAAAATTAGTTGTGAAAGCTACATTTTGTTTTAAATTAAAAGAGCTATATAACTGGATTTTCTTCCTTTTGTTTAGCACGATATGGGACACTGTCTTAGAGAACTGAACTATAAATGTTTTGGTGATGGAGAAACCAGAAAAGAGTTGTTGTTCCTTGCAGTTTTTTCCTCCCACTCTCTACAGCACACCAGAGCTCAAAATTCTCAAGTCATCAGAACTGGCCAGAACTGCAGTGGTTCTCCCAGAAACTGAGTGTCTGGAGTGATGCATGGTCTTTAGGGAAAAAAAAAAATTGAATACCAGGCAGCAAATACAGGTTTTTTTGCATGGTCAGTTCCAAACCTGTATGAAGGGTATTTTAAGACACTTCACAGACAAGCAGGAGAAGCAGGAACCCCTTAAGAAAGGACCTGCAGTGCTGCCTTGAGCTCGGGGGCCCCCCACACAAGAAGGACATGGACCTGTTGGAGCGAGCCCAGAGCCCAGGGCCACGAAGATGAGCA
>JAVKLA010000049.1:18707805-18729043 GCA_034782735.1 Sagittarius serpentarius | reverse complement strand
CCAGCCTGTCTTCACAGGAGAGGTGCTCCAGCCCCCTGCTCATCTTCGTGGCCCTGGGCTCTGGGCTCGCTCCAACAAGTCCATGTCCTTCCTGTGTCGGGGCCCCCCGAGCTGAAGGCAGCACTGCAGGTGGGGTCTCAGGAGAGCGGAGTAGAGGGGGAGAATCGACTCCCTTGACCTGCTGGTCCCGCTTCTTTGGATGCAGCCCAGGATGCGATTGGCTTTCTGGGCTGCAAGCGCACGTTGCTGGGTCATGTTGAGCTTCTCGTCCCCCAACACCCCCAAGTCCTTCTCTGCAGGGCTGCTCTCGATCCACTCATCGCCCAGCCTGTATTTGTGCCTGAACTTCATGAGGTTCGCATGGGCCACCTTTCAAGCCTGTCAAGGTCCCTCTGGATGGCACCCCTTCCTCCAACGTGTCGACTGCACCACCCAGCTTGGTGTTGTTGGCAAACTGGCTGAGGGTGCGCTCTATCCCACCGTCCCTGTCGCTGACAAAGATGTTAAACAGCACCGGTCCCAGTACCGATCCCTGAGGAACGCCGCTCATCACTGGTCTCCACTTGGACATCGAGCCGTTGACCGCAACTCTTTGAGTACGACCATCCAGCCAATTCTTTATCCACCGTGTGGTCCATCTGCCAATTTAGAGATGGAGGATGCTGTGTGGGACAGTCTCAAATGCTTTGCACAAGTCCAGGTAGATGACGTCAATTGCTCTTCCCTCATCCACCAACGCTGTAACCCCGTTGCAGAGGGCCACCAAATTTGTCAGGCATGATTTGCCCTTAGTGAAGCCATGTTGGCTGTCACCAGTCACCTTATTTTCCATGTGCCTTAGCATAGTTTCCAGGAGGATCCACTCCATGATTATGCAGGGCACAGAGGTGAGACTGACTGGCTTGTAGTTCCTCGGGTCTTCCTTTTTTCCCTTTTTAAAAATGGGGGTTATGTTTCCCCTTTTCCAGTCAGTCAGAACGTCACCGGACTGCCACAGCTTCTCAGATGGAGAAAGTATTAGCAAGTGTCTCCCTTTTATCCAATCCTTCCCTGCAAGGGCTTATCAATTTTGTACCAGATTCAGTCACAGTCCATTTCTGTCACAGACTTATCAACATGGTAATTCAAATTTTGCAGGTGCGGTTACACCTACATGAATACTGATGAGCTAAAAGTCTGACACGACTTTGAAAAATGTGGACTGATTGCAAACTGCTGTAACTACTCAGTGTATCTTGGCAATGTTAACATGCAACAGGCACAACATCAGAGAAGGACAGAAAAAGAAAGGTACGTCAAGTATGAACTTTCATTTAGGACATGGCCTAGTTTTTGTTAGATGGAAAATAACAATACAATTGCTATTTCTATTCATTTGGGATGAAAGAATGCTCAGTGTTGCTGGCAATCCCGTCATAAGATTTTATTGAAAGCAGTGTCGATTTTGGAGACGAGGCAAATAAAAACAGGACCTTGGTCCCAAGTTTTAATGAGTCCCAGAGAACATAAACTATTCATGTTTGCAATTCATCAATCATCTGTGTGATCCATGATAAATAAGAAAGGACACAAGGCTAGGATTCAAATTTCTGAGAAATCTTGGAGCTCTGGAATTGAAAAATTAATAATTTTCCATGCCAAACATCTTACTGGAAGAAAACTATTCTAATAATAAAACCAGGAGTAGTAAGAGAGCAGGATTTTTTTGGTTCCTTTTACAACAGATAATTTGCAGGGAAGGAGTCAAGAGCAGAAACTTCCAAATGAGAATCACTGAAACATTTCAAGCTGACAGGGCCAAAACATTTGCCAGATACCGAATATAACCGTCTAGCTGAGGTCAACAAGACGGACAGAACTAGCAGTTCTGATACCTAACGAGATATTTCACATTTGCCTAATTTTTGCAACAACACGTTGTTGGAGACACCCCACTCATTTAGAGGCATCTCAGACGGACACTCAGTAGAACTAGTTACTGCCGAAATCCACGTCTCAAACATTGGAGCACGGTGGAAAGCGACTTTTTTTTTTTTTTTTTTAAAATATCAACACTACTTTACACCAACATAACTTACATACCACATAATCAGTCAAGGTAGCACTTAAGGATTTAGACTAGGATTTAACCTGGTCCAGCTGCACAGAGATAAATTTCACATTCTACACAATGATATGAACATTTTTAACAAAAAGCAAAGGATAACACATCGGAAAATATCAGTATAAACCATACCATCCTGTAAGAAGGACAGAAGCCGTTTACAGGTACTGGTTCAAGTAGCCTGAATTGTCACTGCTGCAGCTGAACCTACTTAAAAGATGGCAAGAAAAGTCCTTTCCTCCCTGTTGCTCTCCTTATTTTTCAATTAATATCACTGCTTTATGCTCCAAAATAATCAAGTCAAAGAGGTCAGTTGCTCCACTGCATTTACTGGAGCTGCACCATTTAACATCAGCTAGGGTTTTGGCCCATATTATACTTTAGCTGCAAGAAAAAAAAAATTATAATAATCCACTGTGGAAACTGAAGAAAAAGATCCTGTAAAATTTATTTTAACACATATTTGATGTAGTGCCTCTATGGACATACATCGTCCCTTCCAAGGGTCCTCTTTGACACTAGCAAAGTTACATACATCACCTGATCTCTTTTACCCTTGTCTTTAGGATGCAAGTAAAACTGAAGTTGCTGGAATGCACTGGCCCAGATTCTGGTTTGCACGAAACATCTCAAAATCAGCAGGAACAATTACAGAAGTTGTCTTTGAGTGCTCCAAACCAGCACCTACAAACGCCAATACTGAAGAAGTAAAAGATGAGCTCAAAAATTCCCACTGCTGTACTCATTCTTCTGTGTGCACTCAGCTTTCCAGCTTGCTTTCCTTAGTATCCAGCAACCGAGAGTTGTGTCTTTAAATGAGCGGCCGTGTCTTCCTTGCATTTATGTGACTTCTGAATAACACCACTTACTGTCAGTGTCAGATTTGTTCATTCAGCTGCAAGTCACACTCTTTGGGATTTTATTTTTCTGGTAGGTATTGATTTCTTTCTTTTTGTTGAAAAATTCCCTGTCAAAGAAAAAATAATCCCAAAAAGTAGCAGACAAAAAAAAAAAAAAAGAAAGAAGAAAAATAAGGAAACCCCTCTTCTACACACATTTTGTTCATATTGTAGAGGTGATCAAGAGTACTCCAAACAAGTCTCTGGCGGACAGAGACCAATGAAATCATTAGCACTGAGGCCATTACGTCAGGTTAGGAACAAAGCTCTGCGTTACATCTGCCTTCTAAGACCTGTCTGCAGCTAGAATTTGTGGCAAGTTAACTTCAATTAGTTCAACAGACTATTTTACAAATTGTGCAGTTTCTCAATACATTAAACCATTTGAAAGTGGGTTTATGGAGGAGCAGAATGACTTAACACAATAAAGCTCCTGCGGATTCTCAGCTATGCCTCAAGCTCTCAGCCACGCTTCTGCAAGCTCCTGGGCTCTTATCAAGAAGGATATATCCCAGACCTCTCTTGAAGACAGTTTATTAACACAGCACATAACAGAAAGCACCATTTTTCTTTCTCTTGCTCCAGGTTCATGCTGATCCCACGTAGCATTAGCAACGTAACTGCTGTCTTGCGATTTAGACACGCTACCTTATAACAGAACTGTTCACCGGTAGTTCTTACAAATGCTGGTTATGAGCCTATTTTTCATACCCCAGACCCTACTAGCGGCCTCAAAAGAAGCTCAAAACCTTCAGCCATTCGGATCCAGAAGTGTTCGCTCCCCAACTTCTGAGAGCAATACCTGTCTTTCCCTGACAAGAGGCCTTGTATGTAACAGTTGACCTTAAAATTAATCCTTCCTCACTAATCTTTGTTTATTCAGGTTATTTAACTGCTAGAGACTGCAAGACGGTAGCCACATGCTTCTCTGCACTGTCTTAAAGAAGTGACGAGGGTACTGACCTGGTGAAAATGCTGCCCAGATTCCTAGGAAGAGAGTTTTGACATCCTTCGCTGCTTTGTCCTTTGTAGCTGGATGGTCCCCAAAACAGTAGCCCACAAAATGAACCCGGTCCCACAAAAATCTAGGAGGAGCCTCCCCCTGACTGCAATGCTTTCCTCCACATTTGCCTTTATTGACTTGTTTAAGGATTCACTGCATGACTTCAGTTGTCCTTCCAGAAACCCATTCAGCAGCAAGGGAACAGTCGGGCTTGCCAATATTTTTTCTGTGCTGACTGACAACTTTCCAAGCTCACAAAAGACAGATGATGGGATTGGCTTACCAAAATCCCAGGACTTCTCTTGTTTCATCCTGAATCCCAGTGATACGCAGCCTGAGCAATCTCCAAATGCACATAGTGAACCAACAGATCCGTGGGAGGGGAGTACTTATTTCAAAACATGGCTGCAGCGATAATAGACAAAAAACACATGACAATGGAACAGCAACAGCAAATGGATGTACCATTCAAGCGACAGGCCTCTAGCTGTGGATACACAAAGCTCGCGGCACGCTCACATGCCAACCAGGTCTTGGAAACACTTACGTAGGTTTATAGCTATAGGAGACACTATCGCTAACCTGACATGTAAAGAAACTCCCCCTTGATTCCTTTAGGACAGGAGCCTGCCTGAAGTCTAATTATGCCCTCTTTTGTCTAACAAGCATAAAGAAACCTGAAGTGTCACGTCCTTCAAAACTGCACGCCTTCGGCGCTCGCTCTCTCAGTCCGCCTTTTCTACAAAATAGGCGCACTTCCTTTTGCTCTGCATCGTGTCAGATTAACAAGGCATCAACAGACATTTCTTTAACAGCTTCTCTCAAGGATAGTGGCTAGACGTCTTTCAAGACAGTCCAGTGTAACTATTAATTCCTGGAAATGTCCTGTGTTTGGTTTTACCTTGTCCTCCCACCACTTTGACTGAACCACGCTTAAAGGCAATGAAGAAAGGCAGCTGCAATGAGCACTGCCAGCTCCCACAAGTTCTGCGGGACTTGACTTGCTGCCTCTATTCTCCAGCTGCTGGATTCACGTGAATACACAACAAAACTGAGGCAGAGACTTAGTTTGTAGTTTCTGCTTTTTACGGCTGACCAGGTGAGAAAGATGACTTGAGAGGGGAAAAAAAAGGGTAAGAACTGAAAAGACAAATTAATAAAAAGTGAATCCAAATTAAGCATTATGACTCGAGCACAACAGAAACGTACAGAGTCGCCATCTTCTCTTTGTCTGAATGGAGCGGCGCGGGGGGAATACACTTTTATTGGGCTGGAGCACAGGAAAAACTCCGTTGACCGGAAAGGTTTCAGGGCTGTCTTCCCTTCAGACGAGACGAGACCAAGCCCCATCTTTTGTTTCAGGCACTTGAAACAACAGGGAAACACAATCCCAAACAGCGTGTCAGGCGTATGTGAGCAATGGAATTCATTTTAGGCTACCAGGAAGAAAAAACCATCGCCCTAGAAAAGCCCTGCCACAGCGTCACTCGGAAGGGCTGCGTTCTGGGGAGAAGAGGAGGAGAGGCTGTTTTGAGGTGAATTGCTGGCTAAAGAAAGGCCTGGAGAAGTCAACAAAGAAACCATCCCTGCTGCTTGATGCCTACTGTACTGAGGGAAACAGGAGTTCCCGTACAGACCGTAACAAATAAGGACTGAATCCAAAGGATATCTGACCTCAAAAGCAATTTCTTCTCTGAATCAAAATAACCTGCTCGACCTCAAATTCCAGTTTTTAGCTCATGTCAAGCAGGGCAAGGGTAAATTTTAATTTATCTTATTGAATAGCTTATACTTAAATGATCTTTTCTGAATGTGCATCATTTTGCTTTCATTTCACACAGTCGCAAAAACATATCCTTAAGGAAAATTTTCCATGGTAAATAGGTTTTGTCTACAGGGAGACTCGGCAGGTTTTCACACCTGCCCACGAGCCTGCCCCAAAGTTCTAATTTTTGGTGCTAACATATTGTACAGAACAAATTGCTGAAATATCTCGTTACACAGGATGGTTCCATCAAACAATTTTCTTGTCATTAAGTGCTCCATAGATGCACTTAATGGGCAGCACTCAGATGCTAGCAGAGAAAGAAAACCCAACCCTTCTGAAAACTAACCCCAAACTAGTTATTCATTAACTTAAAACACCACTGTAATAGACAATTATTGAAAAAGCACTATCTAATGCTGGATATATTTTCACCCAAAGAAATAATATCTAATCGAGAACGGTGGTGTTGGTAATATTTGTCTCTGGAAGCTTCATTGATCACATTCATCTTCTACATAGTCTGAGTGGTACCAAGGGAAAGAGACTACAGACAAGACAAGCAGCAGAGAGAGCGAGCTGTTGAGCTCCCTGAGGTTTTCTACAGGGATTGCAGATACGGGGAGAACAAATGCTCCTGCTAGTTCAGCATCCATTTTAGAGCCCAAATAGAAATGCTACTGCAAATACAGTTTTTCCTGTGACACTGCTTCTACAGCAAGGCCCAGCTAAATACGAGCAAGATCCTTACTCAAGCCATCATGCAACTTTTCATTAGCCTGTTCAGAAAACAGTCTTAAATGAAAAAGCAAACAAAACAAACAAAGCAAGCACCTGTACGAACAGCAAAGCTTCCTGGGTGGGAGCATTGTATTACCCACATCTGCTTGTTTTTCCCTCAGTAATCAAATACATAAAGATCTAAAAGATTCAGTTATTCTCACGTGTTTTGGGCTCCCTTTCTGCTGCCTAAGGAAAACATTAAGTGCACGAGTCACCGTAAAATGCTGTTAAGGTCGGTGGAACTACAGCAGAAATGCTCTCCCAGTCATAAGTAGCTCTTCTCACTGTCATCTTCATAATACCAAGGCTCTGAGATTTCATTTAATCACAAAATGAGGTCTTGTTTGCTTTTATTAAACTGTCACAGAGAAATTCCAATCACAGGCCAGTACCCCGTAAGGAAAGGTCACATGCAAACATAAAAACAAAGAAATACCTCCCAAAGAAACAAAACCAAAGGCAATCTCATGGTTTTTTTATCCTAGCCTTTAACAAAGGCCAGGGTCCTTTAACAAGGACGCTCTGTCATCAGGGTTAATACAGTGGTGCTGTTTCGTACCAAAAGGAGGCGACTTCAAAAATCCTTCACGTAATTGCATCGTACCCTGTTACCTGCCAGGTCCGCACCAATAAATAAAAGATTCTCTTCCCTGATGAGTTTTTCAAAGCTGTTCTTGCAATGCATGTAAGCACCTGACAGGCTTGATGGCTCGCAGCAGTTCGTTGGCTTTTCGTGCGGACAAGAACCAAGCTCACCGCTTGTACAGCTCAGCAGCGCTCCGTCAAAACACACAGAACAAACATCAGGAGCAGGACTGCGCTTAGCTGACCTACTTATATTACAGTCTCAGGGCAAACTCTCTGTGCTGCCCTTCACTGTTCTTTCCTCCCTGCACCGCCAGGTAACACCTCTTCCCGTATTCTCAGGAGATACGGGAATCGTACCGGCTAAGCTATCGTTCCAAAGCGCTGCTGTCACATATCCAGGCTCCTTCCTCGCCTTAGAGTACAATGAGATCAGTACAAAAGTGCCTTGGTATTCTAAGCCACTGTGCTAACTTAAAATTACCTTAATCTCAAACCATGTCTGCTTTAAAATATCTTTTCTTTCTTAGTAATACTAATAAGGAGCCAAACTGCACGGGCACAGTGGAGACAGCGCTTTAGATTTAACACAGCACATTTATATTAAATGGGCCTAACATACTGCTTTCTTTTCCTTCTCAAGTACCATCTTTCATCTGCAGATGTTGTTTTAGCCTTGATAGAGTTAGAAAAATTGACAGCTCAAATATATAAATTTTTTAAACATGCAAGGCAGGTCTAGATCCCAAGGGAAATATCTCAGCTTTTCCAATATTCACATTTGATTATTTATGCAGTTAAACAAGAAAGGAAATTGCTAACAAATCTATGCATAGGTTTGGCATGCTGTTCCAGTTTGCCTTTTCCTGCTCTACTCTTGTAATTGCCATCTGATTAGGAGTGAGGAAGAACATTCTTGTTTCACACACTGGAGTGGGACTCGAAACCAGTTTTCCTAATTCACAGCTCTGCCAAAGACATCAAACAAAACCTTGGACGAGTCACTTGCTGTGAATCCATACTGCCCCTCCATACAAACGGGAAGGAGCGATTCTTCCTTTTGCCTCTGTTGGTGCATTTCCAGAGGCAAGGTCTTTGACGCAGTGGCTGCTTCACGCAGCAGAACCCTTCTTCAAGCAAAGACACCGACATGTATTTGCTCTGCCTCAGACACCACAGCACACAAATCACCATGTTAAAAAGTCTTTAACAGTAAATACGTCCCTCGGTGAGCTGAGCTCCCCAAACGGAGATCTGGCTCCTCAACGTACTACTGCACATCTTGCCTTCCAACATCACCTTCAGAACAGGAGGTAAAAAACCGGGATCCTTCTGATAGAAGTTTAACAGGCTGAAGTTAACCTAATACAACCATGCTACCCCGTTTACAGCGATTCCACTCTAAAGCAGCATCAGGCCTCACACTTGGATGAATCCTGTTAGTTAAAATCTCAAATCAATGCTCCCATCCACTACTGTCTTCTGCCACCTACGGCCTTTCTGCTTTCTCATGGCTTTTTTTGCCTTACTTCTCTTGACGTGGTGGGGTGGGAGGTGGGGGGAGCAACCCTTGAAGCCGGTTTCTAGAACTGAATTCTTGTCCTAAACACAAAGACAAATCTTGCAGAGAGCTGAAGGAAGGCCTGTGAGCCACTGAGACTTACCTTTATTAACCCTAGGAAATTATGTACAGATCAGCCTAAAAGCCTTTCTGTTTAAATAACAAAAATGTTGGCTGTGTTTGGATCTCTCTATTTCCATTAAATTTGTGTCAGCTCCTTCTCTCTCCAACAACACTTTACCTTTATCACTAGATTTGCCTAGGAGCGCTGTTTAAGATATTCTGTGTGAAGAAATTTTGCCTCAATCACTTAAAAATTAGTCCTTTCTTCCCCTTGAATACTTATCTGCTCATGTTTATGAATAAGTTACAGCTATGAAGAATTTACTGGCATCAGTGAGTGCCTTCTGCTTATGTTGTTATTCTTTTCAGATCTTAGTATTCTATTTGAAACATTTGTTCTGTAGTTTTGCAACTTGCAAATAAATAAATTGGAGGGAATGTAAGCAGACGAATACGTGCCCGTATTAATCCAGGCCACTTCAGAGGCGATACGACGGCACTTTGGTGCCTACATCAAGGTTGTTGCTTGAGATCATCTTGAAAATACTCCTGGAGCAGCTTACACTATCACTGTCCCCTGCTGCTTATTACCATTGCACGCCGCGACAGCAGCAGCGTCCTGAAAGTGCTACTCACACAATTCAGTGAGAAGCCAGTTAACTTTGTTTAACCCATTGCTAAAAAAAAAAAAAAAAAAAAAAAAATCTATTGAAGTTAAGTTGCCTAACCATGTGCTGAGGCAGACAACACGCCCTCGCTCAGCTCCTGCTGTTGATTCTGTTACAGGGTCCTTGCAAGCCTCAGGAGGTTGGGACATCTCAAACTGCCATCACCGCTGTAACCACAAACACTTCCCACGGCCTTTGACACTTCAGGACTTGCACACAAGAGTAGGCAAACAAGCCCTGAACTTCCATTGATTTCAGTGGGGTCACCGTATGATGCTTTGCAGTTCTGAGAACCAAACCCAGGAACCGGTGCTGTTACGTATGAGGAAATACCCGACCACTGCCAAAGGCTAATTGAATCTTGTTGAAAGCAGCATCCTTGGTTTGAAAAATTCCCAGTCGGAGATCAAGAAGAGACCCAAGATGAGCAACCGATAGGCAATTTCTGTGCCAGCTGAGGTCACACATTAAAAGAGGAATTGCAGAAGTTACTTTTCCGAAAACATGGGCAGGATAAGGACTTGATAGTGGAGGGCAGGAAAATCAAAATGTTCTATCACGGTGTCAGCACACTGATGTTTTGAACTCACTTTCAAAAGTTTAAATTATTTGCATTTCATTTTTAATATCAAATCCACGCAAGAATGGCAAAATTAATGCCACCCCAATTTCCTAGCTAATATGCTTTTCATCTTTTTGGAACTTCTGCACACACTCTTCAGTTGTTGCGGCATCTAACACGTCAGCTTCCAAATGGCTAACTTGCTTGGACCAATGCACGCAGAAAGACACACACACAGACAGAGAAATACTCAAAATGGAAGAATCACCTCCGATGTCTATATGCCAACTCCATTTACTTCAGTAGAGACCTCCTAATTCACAGCAACCAGCAACCTAGCCTGTATTTACTAAGACTGTCTTCCAGTAATCAAATTCATGATGGTCTACCACAGGCATGAAGACAGTTTTCAACTACTGACTTCAATCATGCAGGATTGAAACCTAATTAAAAGTAACCGAGACTGTCAACCTCAAGCTTGGCTTTTTATTTATCTTCTATTCTGACAGAAACACAAAAATGAAGCCAAACAAAGAGCAGAATCAGCTCAGTAGTTTTAGGAGTTATGATCATTTCCAATTGCCAGTTTTAGTGGTATATATTAGGTATGTTCTGTAACATTTAATAATGCATATTCTTGGGCTACATTTATCAGGATGTCAAAAGGCAACAGGTTGAATTCATCATAATGCAAGCCTGACACCTGAATAGGAATGTTGAAGGATTCAGCACTTTAAAATTTCAGGAAAATAGCAGCAAATTAGAACTGACAGGATGTTACTTTGATCTGACAATCACGACTGTAACTCACATTGAGTATTGAATACCAGTTCCCTTTTAGTTCCAAGAAGAGTGGATACACACTATGCAGTTTGTGCATCTCATCATGTAACAACTGACAACACCAATAAGCTCTCTGCAAGCAGAGCTGCTTGGAAGAACTATGTATTATTTTGCTTTATTTTGACACCCACATACTCAATGGAATATATCTGAAGATATATTAAGAGTCATGTGCATGGGCAAAAATGGTAATCTGTCACTCACCGTGAGAGCTGTATCTTCTATAGAAACACTTCTCTTGCTGATGCAACAAAAGGAAGCGGGTTGAAGCAAGAAGAATTTTCCATTTGCAGTTTCTATATTCTGTGTGGTTTATACCAGCTTGTTTTCGGTTAACAGATAAGTGATAACTCTATGCAGTGTTACATTATCAAAGAAGACTGAAACGCCATTTTCTTTTTATTAAACGTCCTGAAATCAGCCCTCCTGCTCTGTTGGGCGTGGGGGGGGGGGGGGCAGGGAATATTACCAGTAGAGTTACCACAGTTTCAGGGACTAAAGCAAGCAAGCAAGCAAGCAAGCAAGCATGCCTTCGGATATTCAATTCTTCCTAAGTAGGAGCTAGATGAAATTTTGAAAATGACATTTTTGTGTTCTCGATCCAACAAAGTACCTATAAAGGCATAGAACGTTGTGATTTACACTCCCTCAAAAAACAACCAACCGACAACATAGATGTTGCATGCAATCTGCAATTACACACCCCAGCTTTGGTATTTATTTTTGCATTAGCACACCTTCCATCCCCAAGACACGATCTAATTCTCTTCAGGTTTGTACGCTCTTGCCATTAGCAGGTACTATCACTGTCCGCCTCTCTGAAGGTTTGACTGACAAACCCAAATAACTAAAACCCCATCAATAAACCTTCCAACAGCGAGCTTTCAACTTGCAGAAAGAATGGGTCACATGCATCAAGACTAGCAGCGATGACCAGGACACTTCAAGGGACCAGTTTGTTCAATCCAGTCGTCTCTAAAACCATAAGTATATTTGAATTTAGTAAAATACGCAGCACAGTAGAAAAACAGAGCAAAACTGCCACAGTCATAAGACTTCAACAAAGCCACAGTAAAGGCATATGTTATTCAACTAAATTTTACTCCGCCAGACCAGTAGTTTATCACAGCTATAAAACAGTTTAACGTTACTCCATCCTCCATCTCACATTGTCATTCTCACCAGGACAACATTACTCTACATTGCTACAGCGATGATCCATTACCATTTTATGTTTTTAGACCTTACGCAAGCATCTGAAAACCTTCTGTGGGAGAAATCCCACATACAGCTCCAGTATTTATATACAGAATTAAGTGTTCACACCAGGTTGTCACTACTTGAGAGATGTGGCTAAAGACAGAAGATCAAATCTACCCTGAATTATCTGGTAAAATAATTTTCCCAAAGGCAGAGGTCACCCTAGTCTAAGCTACTGGAAGTGCACAGTTAAACTATTTGTAGTCTCAACTCTACAGAGCCCAATGTCTCTTCTGCACTCTCAAATCGTGACGATTAAATCCATCTCAGTGTAAGAAAACACTTTTTTACTGTGAGGGTGGTTGAACATTGGAATAGGTTGCCCAGAGTGTTTGTGAAATCTCCGTCCGTGGACATATTGACTGGACACATTCCTTGGCAAACTGCTCTAGCTGACCCTGCTTGAGCAGGGGGCTTGAGCTAGGTGATCTCGAGAGGTCCTTTCCAATCTCAACCATTCTGTGATTCAGTTATGATGGAAACTGGACAAGATCAGACAAGCAGCTAAAACCTTCCATTTTTCACCAAATGTTACTATTTTTTGTTAGTAAGCATTGGACATGAAAATGATGTTTCCATACACAAGCTAAACAGTCCACATTAAATGTCACTTTAAATGTGCTAAGTCAAGGCAAACTTCGGGAGTTAAATTGGAAGCACCGAGATCATTACGGGACTTTCTTGACATCAAAATGTATGGGGCTCTAAACGTAACACTGAGCACTCCCATCACACTTTAAGTCTTCAAAGCATGTACAGACATTCATTCATTAAACATTAACTAAGTATTTTTTTTCCTCTCTTTAAAGAGACATATTCATGTTGGCATAATTTCACGTAGGAAAAAACAACAAAAAAAATAAAAATCACAAACAAACGTAAAGCCAGACACTTACTGCCATGAGTTGTACTTCTTCTAAGTTCAGCTGGCCCAGCATCGTTCAGGACACGGACAGGACATTACAGAACAACTGCTGGACGTCTGATGGAGGAGGCAATGCTTGTTATAGCCAGCAAGGCTTCTTTCTAGTTGCAGCCTCACGGAATCTCTGCAAGAGCTCTGACCCTTCCATTCCAGCTGAGGCAATGATGCTCCTGCCACCTTCAGCACCCTCTGAGCATGATAAGGAGATTTTCAGAGGCACCTGGACTGCCCCAGTGTCAGAAGACTGAATCCAGTCCTACTTAAAGAAAATAACGCTTGCGGGCTCCAGTTTGCCCCTCTGTTTGGTGCAACAGTGGCCATTTCCCCTCGCAAATAGGGAAGAGACATCTTCCAACTAACAAACGGGTTTATCTGCTGGGAAGGGAAATCTGCAGGCTGGCCTTTATGCATCTACCTGGCTGCTGCTTCTACGAGCTAGTTGTCAAGGTACTGACTAGGAACAGAGCAGGCACCACAACAGGCGACACTGAAACACATCTCCGCAGCTACTGAGGGCTTCTGCATTCCATCGCTTAACAGAACTGGTCAGGAGCATGAAGATGTGACAGCACGAGATCAGTCATGAAGACAGATCCTTTTCATAGGCTCGGTCGAAAGAGAGCGACAACACCGAAGTGGGCAGAAACTCCTACTGTGACCTTCTCGTTGCTTATCAAGATAGAGGTAATTATGCTTGAGTAAGAAAAGTCTGTGTTATAGTGTGAAGCAACCTCTCATAATTTCCCCAAGTCAGCAGCACCATGTCTTCCCGGTAACTGAGAAGCCACAAACATTAAAACTGCTTTGATAATCTTGCCGCAGAGCTCCCAAAAAACACAGACCAAAGAAGAAATTCAGAGTGCTACTGCAAACAGCAGTCCGTTAAAACATTCCCACTTGCTTACGAGGGGACGATAACATCAATCAGGGAAGGCAGTAAAGAGTCTTCACTAGTCAAAATCTAGTTGTCATCTTTGAGCTTAACTTTGCCACATCCAGCTGTAGAGCAGAAAGCCTTTTGTCAGAAAATGCCTTAATAGTTAAGACAGATGCAACATTTGGACCTTTCAGCATTATTTCCCCTCTTCACAACACTTCTCAAAGAAACACCACAGTCTTCCATTTGCAACAACCAGTGGACAACCAGTTATCCACACACTGTAGTTTACGTCATTATCTCGTATTTCTTTGTTGGATTACATTCTTACTGCACACAACAAAGTACATTGAGTGGCTTTGTCAGCTAATGGCAAGCAGTAGTGTGATAGGTTCTCACAGTCCACGCGAACCCCATGCTTTGAGTTTCAAGCCCTAAGAGTACCGGATCCCCCTCTAGTGCCTGCTCGACTTACTGGATAATGACCTGCTCATGCTGCCAACCAGTAGATCCCCTTTACGCCTAATGGTTTCGAAGGGGCAGGATTCAGAAGTTTCGTAGCAAAAAACTCAAGGAGATCCTTGCCCAGGGAACAGATGCAGCCAAGTCCTTTGTGTTGACTACGTAGGCTACAGTTGTTGTGACAGAGTACATTCCCAAAAAGCCAATTTTGGAGACAAAGAACTGAAAGCTGGGAAATACTAGCTTTGCTGTTGCCCAGTACATCCTGAAGATAGCTGCACTGCCGTAACACAGATCGGTTCCATCCTTCAGGATCATATCCTTCCTTCATCTCTTCCTTACTCTCACCAGATGTAGGGTCCATGATGTACAAACCAGGTTCTCCTCACTTAACCAACAGCTATTTGATACTTTGTCATGTCCTTTATTGTTCAGTGAGAGGTCCTATCCCTTATTTACAGCATATTACTCTAAACCTTCCCTGAAGATACAATTAAGCTCCTCACTGGGTTTTTTTATCGCTCTCAGCACTCTATTTTTGAGTTTTTCAGAAACAATTTATTTTTCACAGCATCTCCAAGAGATAAAAGACATAATGTCTAGATGATGAACAGCAAACTGAGAGAAAGAAGGCCTTTATGGTCAAGGGAGACCACTAACTTCAGGTGTTTCATTCCCAGCGCCCTAGGATGTGATACAGACAGTAATACATGTTCGGATCAGGGTTTTCCATCACTTTCCAGCACAGCGCTGACTGCTCAGCACTTCTGTGCTTGAATATGCACACTAGTAACATTTTTACTGTAATGGTTGTGAGTGTATGAATGAAACTATATACACCAGGAGAGACCCCTTCTGTAATATTATTTATCCTCCAACCAGTACGTTTGCTTCCAGGCACATCAACTCCCCAAAGCAATTTATTTCAATCAGTAAGGGCACCGCTGTAAGATGAAATTTATCCCTATAAAGAGGTACAAGACTAGCTCCTATAAGCAATTTAGATCCCATTTTGAGGCTTTAAATGGTACGTAGACCATGTGATGACGCTTAAGACACTGAATTTCATTTTGTGCATTCTATTATGCTGTTTTCCATTCAACATTACCATGTTTTCTGTTGTCTCTCAATACGAAACAAGAACGCTCTTAAACAGTTGCTAATTTTAGTGCAGATTTAAACAATAACCTACTGAATTGTTTGCCCTCCCAGTGGATATAATCAGGTAAGACCAACTTGCATCTGCAAATGCAAGTAATACAGATTACACTGCATCTAGAAGTGAAGGAAAGCACTAAAACTAACCATCAGCAGGTACCGACCAGAATCTAAAGAGGCTGGAGAAAGCAAGCAGCCGTTATCCAGTCACTTTAATAACCCCACACAATTAGTAACTCTGCTTAAGAAAATAACTATTTTTATTCCCAGGGCAGCTGGCATAGAACAAGCCTTTGCTTTTCTGTCTTAATATATTATCACCACCTGAGGATTCAGCGTTCAAGACTGAATACACACATGCTAGCAAGACAACAGAAAGGCCATTTCCAAGGCCCCGTCATTACCGCAGTCACAGTAGCATCCCCCAGAAGCCAGATCCCGTTGTGCAGGATCACACACATGCAGAAAGCAGGTACAAGCTCTGCTGAGAATAGCATCCAGTTATCTGAACCAGGACAGGCAGAGAGAGAGATAGCCCTGTTCTGCAGAAAAGCGGTTGGAAGACTGAGTACCTTGGCCCGAATTACAAGGGAGTGCGCGGCAGAGGTTGGGTTTCAGACCCTCGTATCAAGCCCTTTAACTGTACTATTCCTCTTAGCCCTTCGGTCAACAAAACCAGAGCTGGTCGTATGGAAACACACTGGCGCTCTTCACCGAGGACTTTGTCAGGATACAACTATCGACACCGAGCAGTAGAAAACGTTGGAGAAAAAGGTATCATTGGGAAATACTGACTGATCGAGCTAAACCAGCATGGACTTCTATCGCACTGAGTACATCTTCGCAGACTGTCAGCAGGGAAGAGTTATCTGTACGAAACTCACTTTTTGCACAGTTAAAGATTACTGTTCACACACATCCTAATTCCAAAGAACTACCACAACAGGGAATAGCAGCCCTGGGTTCCAGTCCTAAGCCTTTTTTTTTTTTCCTGTGAAATCATCTCTCTTCACAGGATTTTCTACAATTTTCTGTATCTGTTCATAAATATGGAGTTTATTCATATGTGTATAAGAGACTCACTTTTGCAATCTAGTGCTTCATTGAGCTATAACCAGGAAGCACTTTTCTATCCATTTCTTACGCTCGCTCTCCACCCTAACCAGGAATCCAGTTATTTAGAGCCTTTTTTCCTTCCAACTCTTAGGCCTACAAGTATGGTACAGTAACAAACACCACCCTACTCACCCAGTGTCCTCAGAAATCAATACACTCATCGCCTTGAAGGAGATGACTTTGTCTCAGGGGCTCTAGCAGCGTTCTCGTACCCTTCACTGCACTTCATGCAACGTGACAAGTACCTTGCACAATAAAGTGAGATCTTATTGATATGGGAACAAGGCGAAGAGACTATAGCCAGCATTTGCCAGCGTACTGGCCCCTTGAGCAGTCAGCACAGCCTTACGACCAGGGCATTAGAACTGCAGACCAACCACCCAACTTTTACGCTCAGCTGTGTTGTAAAAATGGGAGGCAGAAATAGGCGAGTCAAGTTATCCTTTAATTTAAACAGCCAGTTCCTCGGCAACATGCTTGGCACCATTTTTTTCCTCCACTAGAAGCAAACACAAAACTTTTCCTCTTGCTTTCTGGTAAGGGCACCACTGAAAAGACATTCACAGATCCGCTGACTGATCCTCATCCAAATTAAGAAATGTTAGCACGGTTGCATTCCTGCATTCTGTGTTTCAGCACAAAACTGCATGAAGAAAGCAGCAAGCCAGAAATCGTAACTGGGATCCTCAGCATTCACAAAAAAAAAAAAAAAAAAAAAAAAAAAATCAAGATGCTTCCCTGCCTCAGGCTTCTTCTGCCTTGTCCTTTCTATGAATCACCTAACCAGAAGGAAGAGGCTGGTCTGTGGCTCAGATGAAGAGGTTAACCACTGCTCCCCAAGCTTCCTCGGATCTAAGAGCACAGCACAGCTGGAACCCACAGCTCAGCACTATTTAGCTCTGCACATGTTTGTAAAACCATATTAACATCTCATTCACGGTATCGCAGGAATGGCTTAAAAATGGTATTCGGCACAGTAGTCACTTCCCAATGTCTGCAGAGAGATGGAGTTTGGGGAACGCTGGACAAAACCACCGCTCCACAATCAACACAGGTATCCTGGTTTCAGTTGGGATAGAGTTAATTGTCTTCCTAGTAGCTGGTACAGTGCTGTGTTTTGGGTTTAGTATGAGAAGAATTTTGATAACACCCCGATGTTTTCGGTTGTTAAGTCGTGTTTGGACCAAGTCAAGGACTTTTCAGCTTCTCCTGCCCAGCCAGCAAGAAGGCTGGAGGGGCACGGGAAAGGTGGGAGGGGAGACAGCCGGGACAGCTGACCCAAACTGGCCAGAGGGGTATTCCATACCATGGGACGTCATACCCAGAATAAAAACCAGAGGAGCTGGCCAGGGGAGGAGCGCTGCTCGGGCATCGGTCAGCAAGTGGTGAGCAGTTGCATTGTGCATCATTTGTTTTGTGTATTCCAATCCTTTTATTGCTCTTGTTGTTATTAGTGTCATTGTTAGTTTCTTCCTTTCTGTTCTATTAAACTGTTCTTATCTCAACCCATGACTTTTACTTTTTCCCCCCCGATTCTCTCCCCCATCCCACTGGGTGGCGGGGGAAAGCGAGCGGGCGCCTGCATGGTGCTTGGTTGCTGGCTGGGGTTAAACCACGACAACCAGAACAGCTGCATTTCTTGCATTATATTGCATCTACTTCAAATTCAAGACATTTTCACATGAGGTAAAGTCTGGCTAGCAAGCCATTGATTTGGTTCCCAATTTGTTTGGTACAAAAATGAACAAGCTCTGCTGCAATGACTGGAATAAAACTGGGTTCACCGCAGTGTAACTTTATGCACTATTGAAGTATTTCCTCAAATCTTCAGCCTCTTTGGACCCTCAAGACTATTAGCATGCCAGCTGGCTTAGCAGAGAAGCTAAAGCACTTTTTTGCCACTAGAAGCAGGCCTTAAGGTACGTGATTCAGGGCATGTTGCCAGAGGAAAACAGACAGCTCCGAGGGCTTTACGGAACCCCCTTCTCCACCACAGCCCTCCCCTCTGCCTCTCAGCTTCCTCCAGCTTTTGCCATTCCTTGCGGTCAGACTAAAATGCTGCTTTAGCCAAGTTGGTCTAAAATATGGCCGAAGGCTCAATTGTGGTATTTTTTAGTTCTCCTTCCCTGCATCCTTCCAGTCCTCGTTCTCCTCCTCTCCCTCAGCCACCTCCAGCCCGCTCCCACCGCTTTCCTCTTTCAGCAGCAATGCTGACAAAAACAAATGTTTATTCTAAGTTCACCGGCTGAGAGCTCTTAATCATTTACTGCGGAGGTGGGAGGGAGGGGAAGGCAAGGGAGTTTGCGGGGCAAATTGTTCAGCTCACAGCCTCAGGGGAAGCATCGTTTTCCCCCTCCTCCTCCACAGCCATGGGCACAAACAGCTGAGCCTGGGCTGCCGTCCTCCTCGCCCCCGACGGATGGGTCCGTTTGAACTTCCCAGCCCCGCTGCGTCCCTTCTTGCAATCGAAGTCTTCTAACACCACAGAGTTTTGGTTTCGAGAGATTAGCTCAAAATACGCCATTGAGATAACCCCAAACGCTTTGCTAGGACCAGCACTGGCCTCGCGATCGCAAGCAGCGGCTTTGATCTCCACGTGCCACGCCAAGGCATGGAGAATACTCATGAATATACAACAATAAAAGTGTCTAAAAAAAAAAAAAATTTTCAACATAAGCAGGGACACGAGCAAATATCAAAGCACAAATTCAAGAGTCCTGGTGCTCTCATGGGAGACAGCTCAATCTGAAGTGTCCTTTAGGTAGAGCCCGACGTCTTTGATAGTTCACCATATTTGATCAAATAAAGCTATTGATCCTTAGCATGAAAGTTCAATACAGGCTACCAGTGCTGTAAGAGTAGTACAATAAAACCCTCGGTCTTTTTGATCTCTGCTGAAGCATTTCATCTTGACATTTGTTAAATGTATCAGTAGATTGCTTAAAATGAGAATAGGGTTTTAAAAGCTTACTAGAAAAGCAAAGCTCACATAGAAGATTCAACTTTTACATTTGGTAACTTTTACATTTGGCGCTTTTCATTAACTGTATTGCCCAGCCAGGTATTATTATCCAATTCCATTTTAAGCAAGATGGTGAGACCTAAATGGATTTCTAAATATATATTCTTGGCTTCATTCTTACAAGTGGTTTTTGTGAGGGTTTATCTGCTTCTGCACCTTTGCAGTTAATCATTCCTTCAGACCACCTTCTGACCCCAATCCAGCAACAAAACCAGGTGGGTTATACCAGAATATCCCCGAGCAAGACAGAAGCCAAATGGCAATGTCAGCAAGCAAATAAAGAAGGGAGAGGAATGAAAAGAACATTTTCAATCATCTGATCCTCTGCAAGAGTCAGGACAGACTGCCATCTCAGCAACACCGTGCAAACCAAAAGCAAATAGCAAAACCACGGATTTTATTGCTGTTACTCAGGGCACTATCTTGTGAAACTGGGTGTATACATACACGCCCGCACAGGACATGCAGGTAATGCATCCCGAATCATAAAGACTTCGTTACCATTTAGAGTTGGTAAGCTCTAGAAGAGGTTCTGCATTGAAGTTACGGCATCTGCCTCCTTCAAGATTTTCAAAACAACCAGAGGAGGCCTTTGACAAGTTGGCCTAGCTTTAAGATGAGCTCTGGTTTGAGGAGGAAGCTGGATTAACTGATCTGCAGAGGTCTAATCTGAAACTTTATACGAGCTCATGACTTAAAATTCTAAACACGTAACAATGGTGACAATGCAGCATTAAGTCATTGCTAATTTCTCACTCCATACCTCAGCACCTGTCAAGAAGCCAGAGAAAAAGTCAACTTTTTCAGGTATCTGGCTTGGACTGTGCCAGATCTAAAATCTGAGGTAGGGGGAGGGGAATTGAGGATAATCTTCTTTATAGGGCCAGGCTGCTGGGAAACATGGAGACAAGTCTAGCATTTACTTACTGTCTGGCTTATAAACTTGCATAGAAGACACACAAAAATGGACAATGTATCTTCAATTACAGTCAGAGGAGCAGCAGAGTATGTTTGGTATATTATCTCATGTAGTCTTCCTATAAGTTATTCTCTGCTGAGGTGATCTCAAATGTTCCAAAGCTATTTTGTTATTCACAGATGCACACGTTTCTTCCTTCCATTAAAGCACGGATCACATGAAAAAAACAGGTTAGAGCATTGCACTGACCCGACGTTCAGTTCTGCCTGTACTCCACCCTAGAATATCAAACCTTGAATCTGTTAGTACGTCATGAATTCTAAAGGCTGGGAATACACAAACTCAGGGTTAGATTCTCAGCTGGAGTAAACTGATGTAGTCCATACAGGTTTATTAATTTATACTCTTTAAGGCACTCACACCTAATCTGTATCTTTTGAGAGGACTGAGACGTCAAAAATTTCTTTCTGTTTGATTTTAAGTCCAGTCAAAGCACTGTATCTGACATTTTGATCCTGGCTGCATTATCCCTGCTGCTTTGTAAAATGGAAAAAGAAGAGACCGAGGAAGGCAAGGTGAAAGTATCGCAGAATTGAGGAGACCTGAAAAAAGAAACGGGGGGGGGGGGGGGGGGGGGAAAAAAAAGACGGCAACAACAACATA
>JAVKLA010000049.1:18556080-18707795 GCA_034782735.1 Sagittarius serpentarius | reverse complement strand
CCCCCCCCCCCCCCCCCCCCCCCCCCCCCCCCCCCCCCCCCCCCCCCCCGAAAAAAAAGATGGCAAAAACAACATATATTCTCTTAAGAAATCAATATGCTTAACTTGATTCTTCCCTGCTACGCCATTCCCCATGCAATACTAGGCCCATACCAAAGAATGCTTGGCGAAGGAATAGGTTTCACCTGAAACTACCACATCCACTGCCTGAGCAGCCCCATACGCAAACATGGTGTAGCGACAAACCGGCTTATCTATTGTGGAAAACAATACGGCCCCGCTGACCTCGAATGCTGCTTCCAGTGCTCTTAAGTTAGCAAGGAAAGACTTAAAGGCCTGTTAGGGCTGCCCTACAGTCCATGCTTGGTGCTGCTGTCTTCCTTGAGGGGAGTCACCTTTGGAAGTAAATGGTTGTAGAATTACTAGTAGGTCTGTGTGGATAAATCTGTGTCATTTCAAAAAAGATTTCAAAGCCCAGAGAAACTGTCAAAGCTGCACGTATATGCATCCTTGAACTCCTGATGTTCCCCCACCATTAGGAAATTTTCTGAGGCAACGGAAAAAAAGTTAGCGAGTAAACTTCAACTCAAAGCGTTTCTTTCCCTTCTTTGTGGTCAGCATCCAAGAAGCAACAGAGATCAGGCTGAATGACTGAAAACCGAAGCACTCAGGGGAGCAGACCAAAAAAAAAAAAAAAAAGGAAAAAGAAAGTTCTTTTCCCCTTCCCTTTAAGCTAAGTTTATAACTGTGTTGGAAAGAACAATCAAGAAATTCCTTTTGAGATGAGAGGGCAGGGAACTAGGGGAGAAAGAGGCCAGAGTATTTCTTTAAGAGCTGCTTTTTTTTTTTTTTCCTTTTTCCCCTGGTAATATTAGTATCAAAGATACCCTTGTTGGATTTGCTAAAACTGGGAATTGGAATGAAATTTGCTACTACTAAACAAACTAGTCAAAACAAGACCTGCAGATAAGTTGCATCTCCCTCAGCGGGAGTGGAAGAATTCTGCAGTTAATGAGATTTATCTTATAGAAGAGTCTAGTAAAACCTGATGACAAGCCATATAAGATTTCTGCACAGACCTAAAACATTCCATATCTGGGCCCAACTTCTTCCCTGAGATTATTTGGCAAGTCATGTAGGTGACATGAAGGTAGAACTCTGCTGCTATTTGGCAACAAGACAGGCAGGGCAGTTGTCAGCTTTTGTCAGCTTAATATTCTCTGGACCCTCTTCTATCCCTGGAATAGAAGGGAAGGAGTCTCAACAAAACCGGTACCCGGGTACCAGATAGTCTTTCCTAGTGACACGAAGCAAGGATGCACCGCAGTCCAACAGAAATGGGAAAACTCAAGAGGTGGCCAGGAAAACACATGTGGCACCAGCCAAAGCATCCAAGTCGTCTTCAAGGAGAGAGCCTGGGGGGGAGCGCACTGCAGTAATCCTGCCCGGAGGTAACACAGTCTGCACTGCTGCGGGGCGGAAATCACAGGAAGACTAGCTGAAGTAGAATAACGCAAACCCATGAGAAAGAACCTGCTTTGCTTTGTTTTACAGCGGTTTTGTGCGAGAGAGGAAACGAACCTCACTGCAGCCATAGTTCTATTTAAAGTAACATTGAGCACTCGATCTCTGCTTTGGGATGAAAAGGACCCGACGTGAATGCTGAGGGGCCTCAAGCAAAGTCAGCAGGAATGAGTAAGAGTCTTGAGACTGCTTTGTAGGATTTGGGAAACTCTACTAGATGTATTAGGATTACAGTATTGCCTAGAGAGGACATCTGAGATTCTTACCGGAGACGCTATAAAAAGAACAACCAAGAAGATTCTCTGTACTCCCCCAACTTTCAGATAGGTGAGGGAAATAAATTTCCCACAGTGTTTACATAACCCAGTAAGAAAGCAAGGAATACACCCCCAGAAGGCCTAACCCCCAGTCCTTAGCCTCTTCCGCAACGCTGCCTTTAACAATGGCTTTACGAGCGAATAAGCTGAACCAAACTAACTGTGGCATTTTTTTCCACCGTGCTTTTCTACAGCTTTAACCTCTCTCCATTGTTGCCTGGCTGATTTTGAAAAGCTTAATCAGAGATGATACTCTAAGTCTCTTCTTGGCAATGTTACTAATCTGTTTATTATTTTCCTGCAAAAGCACAGCCCTGATATGAAGCCTAACATAACCAAGATGCTTAATTACATTCTTTCCCTTGGGATGGGGAAACCATTTCAGCCTATGTGAAAGCTCGGGTAGTCTTGGTGGAGAACACCTTTATTAGGGAAAACGGAGCAGCACATTTCAGGAGGAAAAAAGGGAACGTAACCTTTAATGATACCACTACATTACCCCTCAAAACAAGGTGCTACATAAAAGATGAAGTCCTCATGTAACACTCGTACTGTTAAATGTCAGTTTTGGCTGCAAATTTTTAACATTCCCACTGTTTAATGAATTCTCTGGTTACTTTGTTTTCCTTTAAAAGAGTAAAGTAAATCAGAAAGTGCACTGCAAAATTAATAATCATAATAGATTTCTTCACAAGTGCCTGCAGTGAGACAAAGAATAGCTGTTACGCCATTTTTCAAGACAGCGAACTCAAGAACAGAGACACCAATGTGAAACTGAGCCAGCCTAAGCATAGGCACGTAGCTGAGGCATCCTCGTTAGAAATGCCATTGTCCCACATTCTGTCTGGAAAATGTGTAGAGAGAAACTGGATAGGCATCCCCAGACGATCGTTCAATTCCAGTGCAGTGAATCAGTCTCAGGAACCGCCGGTCGCTGCCAGCCATAGATGCACCACAGGGCAATTTTAGTGCCTAAAATGAGAGGTGGGGAATCTGTGGAAGTTCTGTACAGCTAGTCATACAGGAAATGCATGGCAGTACACAGAATTAAATCCAGGCTTCCCAAGCCACTATCTTAACCATGTATTTTTACTACACAGTGTAGTCTTATATAGATTTGTTGGCTATGATCTCCTGTCTCAGTGGTGTAAATCTGAAATAACTCGGCTGAAGACAATGTAATCTCAGTAGTGGAATAAGTAGGAGTCAGCTGCATTCGACGTCGCTGAGAGCGGATTAAAAAAAAAGCAAAATTTGGTATTTGGTTATGTTGGCTTAAATCTAACAGCATAAAACTTGCCTGTTGTTTGGAAGGGCTTGAAAGGCATTAAATCACGCTTTGGGAAACTCCACTGATCTCCTGGTGGGTAGATGGAATTGCTAAGCTCAAAAGAATGATTGCATGATGTATAGCTGAGAGGCTGCTCTGCCTCTGTCCTTACTCTTCTGTAAAGCACTCCCATGCAATGCTTAATGCTAAACTACCTGCAAACCACAGGTAGACCGCTGCTGGAATTTCTCAGTGGTAAATAAAAGTGACTAACGCTCAATAGCAATTTTTTCCAAGTGGTACATTGTCAATAGATTTAATACCTCTGAGCATCAATGCAAACCCAAATATATGAGCCTTCCCATCTCAAACTGCCGCTAATTTTTCAGGAGACCCTTGTGCATCTGGATGAAGGTGCATAAAACCAGATCCCTTCTTCTGTTTGCTTAAATGTAACATTCTCAGCAGACGGTTATTACTTAGCATACAAAATAAGCGCTAGCAGTAAATTTCTTTACCCAAGGTCCAGTCCTTTAGGTTGCTGAATAACACCAGCTTCAGATCCTGTCAAGAGCTGGAATGTAACACTGATTTTCCTTGGAAAAAAATTAAGATATTTTAACTCAAGATTCTGAGGGTGAATTTCAAAATTAACAGTTGAAATAAGAGATTAATGGCAAGCTAATCAGATTTCCTTTGGGTGGTCTTAAACATATTTTGGTCAACTAAAACCCAGGAAGGATCAGAAAATGTTTCATAACAACATGAAAATGTTCAAGCCACGTTAACTGGAAATTCATGAAAACCTTGTGAAGCTACCAGTATTCCAACGTTTCCCTCCACCCCCTGAGTTAGGAAGAGAATCCAAAAAGCAGGTGCTGAAGACTAAGAATATTATTGGTCCAAGTGACCAGCCTAAGATCAATAATAGAACTGGAAACATATCCAGAAGTGACAGCAACAGAATCCAATATCAGAACACTTCCTTGTTTATCAGGTCCTGCAGCACCAGCAGTCTCAACAAAATTATGAGTCTGTTTATTAGCTGATACCTTCGGGAGAAAAAAATGTGCCGTCCAGCTACGGAGCGAAATAGCATCCGTTATCTTCACTGTCATCTGTAAACACCAACACGCAGCTGCACATTACAGACTACAACGGTGTAAGGGCAGACCACGGAAAGGTGTTGGGCATTTATCACACATAGTTCAGTGCTGCTCAGTTATCGCTTGCACCTGCTACCAGGAGGCTGCTTGGCTCTGTTCTGGAGCCAGAGCTAAGCTTGTTATAAAAGACATGACATTGCTATCCAAAAAAACCCAAGCCCCAAACAATCACAGCAGTGGTGCTTCCTTCTCTGCTTTTCAGAGATCCCGCTCTTCTGGTTCAACCCTGGAAGACATATCTTTGTTTTCAAACACTCCAGAGCGCCTTACGGCTGCTCCTGCAAAAAGAATGGATGAACAATCCCCGTGTTCCAGATATTCCTCCCTTCCTTTGTAGTAACAAATGCCCCGGGCCCAGTTCTGCCTTAAGAGCACAGTATACTCCAAGCCACTTTCTTATTTACTTCAAGTATTAAGCGGATTAACAAACCAAGAGGATATTAGCTGTATCTACATACCTGCTATAACTATTAATCTCTGTGCCATTGTGCAGTGTAGAACAAGCTGATATTAAATAAAATGAAGCGCTAATCTCCCAAAGGGTACAAACCTTTAATAGTCCTGTCCCCTTTCCTGGAATCACGCCATGTGCGTAACTAATTCTTTCTTCCAGGTGTCACAGTTCTGCCAGATCCAGCCAAGAAAAATGCTTTGCCTCAGTCTGTTTCTACATGGCTCAAGGGATAAAAGGCAGGAAGGTTCAGATCAAAAGCCTCAGATTAATTGCTGGAACAGCCAGCAACGTGCTCCTGCAACGGACCGGTTCCTCTTCCACAAGCAGGAGGAGGGGGAGGTGGTGCAAGAGGGCTGGGGAGCAAGCAGGACCCCTGCTCTCTGGCCTGAAGCGCGCACGAGAGTTTTGCATCTACTCTAGCTGCCGCATCTTTGAAGAAGGAGTAAGTGAGAAATAGGCAGGGAACGTCCGAGGGCAGAGCATGGAACAGATCTGAGAGCACCTCTGGGACTACGCTGCAACAACATAAGGTCCATTAAGGCCCCTCAGCCAACATACAGGGCAAAAAGATGTAGGACATCTAGCATACTATTAAGGAGGTAGAACTACACTCTTTGCCAGCCCTCAGGTACCATCAACATCACTCATTACCAAAGCGACAGAGAAGCTGACGGAGGAGAACAAGGACCTTGTCCACACCAGCATAAACCAGGAATAAGAGCACAATTATACCAAAGTCAATGAAGTTAAGATGAGAACAGATTCAGTCTCATTGCAGAAGGCATTTGGATATATTACGCAGGAACCTTTACGATGTAATATTTGGCCTTGGAGATGACACTGCCATTTCATCAGATAATTAAAAGACTGAAGCAAATACCACTTTAAAAGACACTAAAAAGATGCCCCTGCACCTAAGTACTCCTAATGTTAGGACTGAAATAACATTAAAGGGAGAGACTAAGTCTGACCTCACTTTAACTAATTGAGAAAATATTCACCAGATGGTTTTATGAGGCAACCAAAGGTAGAAATTGCCACATCAGCCGTCCCCATATAACTTAATTAAACAACACATACAACTCCAATGCACTGTACATGCTCTCTGGGGAGAGCAACTGAGGAGGAAAAGGCCACGGATAACAAAGGTTAATCACATTGCCTAATGCACTCGCCTGCTCCAGTGGCCAGGAGGGTAGCAAAACTAAGTAATATCCCTGACAGCATATAGACATCGCAGATCAATGCAGGACAGACGCAGTTAAGTAAGTCAGACGGTAACAACCGCTTTGTGGTTTCCATACGGAACCACTGGAAGGCCTTCTAAAATACATTAAATGTCTTTAACAAGGTACTGGGGCTCCAGGAAGATAACGTAGACAAATTACTGAGTTTATGGAACGGAAAGACTATTTATGATGAACTGCAACCAGTCAGCTCAGAAACAAATCAGGACAAGAAAGCTGGGATGAAGACAAAAAAAGTCCATGAATATCAGTAAGATCAGGAGAAGCCTTAAGTACAGATGATTATTTTAAAATCAGTGGCCACTTAATGACACCTGAAATCAACAGGAACTCTTGGTGAGGGGGGGAAGGGGGCTCAGACTGGGAATTGCATCTGGGGATGTAATTGTAAGGGCTCCGTGTCCCCTCCCTCCCCAGGGCTGGGGCTGTTTTTGACAAAATCTAACTGTAAAGACTAATTTGTGACCAAGAAGAAAGTTTCTCCAGTCCTCTAAATATTAACATTTTCATTCTTTTGAAGACTGACATCCATACTGCGCTGTCCTACTTAATCAAAAGTTTTTCATAATTTCCTTCAAATTTTGCTGCTAAACCTGAGAAATACTGGTCAAATATCTCATCCTCTGAAAATTTCAGAGAGGAGTAAAACAGACGAAAATTAAGGGACTGGATGATACCACCTCAAGATGAAACACAAGCCATGTCTTTTCAGCTGGTACCCGAAAATTCAGGAAAACACTCCCAATCTATCGTGTCTACATAGTTGTAGGTACACTGATCCACTGCCCCAAGCACTGGTGCAGAGTTATAAATGATACTTACTCCATGTAATTGATGCCATTAACAAAATAAACAGTTCCTTTGTCTGGCTGCAGGATAAGAATTATCTATAGATCTTTTGCCTGGATCCTGCTACAAGATAGATCCAAGGTGACAACAAAATCCTCAGTGCAGGGTCTTGCATTAAGGCTGTACATTCAGACTCCTCAGAAACAGCAATTTCTCTTCCAAATCATTGCTAAAGAGGTTAGATAAGATGTAACTTGTTGTATTCCAGCCGGCCTTCGGTTTATACCACAGCCCTTTCTAAATCAATCTGAATGCATTTCCCAGTTCCATACAAGACAGTACCTGAGGCTTTGCAGAAATGCAAATATTACGGCAATAATTCAAAAGGGGCCCCCCGCTCCTTCCAAGAGAGGCTTGTCTAATAACAACCATCCTTTATTCGTCCAATTCCGCGTACGGATCTCTAGCTGACCTGAACTCTGCCCATTTCAACCAACCTGTGCCCTTCAAATCTAGTTACAGGCCTGGCCTGCTATATTTACAAGGTGGCAACAACCAGATTCGTTTTCCGCCCCACTTTCAAAATCCATTCTCAACGCAGGAAAAAACAGAGTGCAACAATATGACCTTTAAGAATAAGAGCTACAGAGATGAGGATAGTTCTACAAAGAGCAAAATGAATGCTCCTCAGTATTAAATGGCACTTTTAAAGATGGCAGATGAGTTACAGGCCTGTTTCCAATCAATGTGCCCACAAAAAGTATGCTTCAAACCCAGCCCGACTTACCTGCTGAATGATTTCAGAGGCAAGCATATATCACATCTGAAAACAAAGCTCAGCTTGCCTTTTCTGCAGCCAAAAGTATCCCTATATACAGCTGGATATGGACTACACCCTCAGCCTCACAGAAGTCCTTATGACTGAAATTTTTTTAAACTTTCCAGAGTTTGAAATACATCCTACTAACCCTAATGGGCCCAATTTTCCACTACTTAGAGCCACGCAAAGTAACATCTAAGTGGATGAAAAGCTATTACTGTGATTTGGCAGCATTTTACATTCACTTAGCACTAACTTTGCACAGGCTTAAATGACTATGCTAGGTGTGAGGCAGGGAAAAAAAAAAAAAATCAACCTCATTGAAGTCAATACAGTTATGTCTGACTCAGAGAGGATTACGTTTGGTCTGAATAAGACCACACTCTCTGCTTACACGGCAGAACTATTCCTAGCTTCCCAGCCACCCCCTTTGAACTCTCGGAGGCAGGGAGCTACGGGCAAAATGCTATCCAAGAATAAATGGTGCTCAGTATTAGACATGGCTCCTTCGCAACAGGTGCCGATCTTCACCCAGGGACAAATAATTGCTGGGTTTTTTTCCCCACATTGAATTCGAGAGAAACACATCGTTTGTACCAGTGAAGGAAAAGATGGCTTATGTGGAAGGGTGAGACCCCATCCTTCCAAAGGGCGCTACCGCAGTAAGAGAGACCAACTGCCCCCTCAACATCTCACGGGACACTGCAACCTTCCACTTTCTGTAGCCTGGCAAAACCAAGTCCATAAAACACGAACGGGATCCTAGTCAGCCTGAGACATTTAGCTCTTGCTGCTCCGAAGCTAATAAACTCAAGGGTTCCCTGTCTCCTAATGTTGCTCAGAAATGCATACATGAGATGAAAGGAATTTATCCTAACCTGGATATTCGGGGGGGGGGGTGGGTGTGTGTTAAAGAGACTGTTTTTTGTAAGACACGGCATTCTGGAGAGTGGCTGCAAAACCAAATGAGAAGCGTGCAGATGCATACAGCCCACATCCAGAGAAGGGACTAATCTTAACTAGTAAAGCTATATAGGATTGCAGGAAAAGAGTTACAGCTCTGAATAAAGTTTAAACTTATGACCCTCATTCTTTGCTGCACTTTATGGAGTAATTCATGTTAAAGCAAAAAGAGCGCTAAACGCTACCAAGTCAGCATGGTGGCTTTTTGGTCTAATGGATGAATATTACTCCAGGGAAGCAAAAGATGCAACTCTGCCATGGGTCTGAGATACCCTGGAGTATCATCATCCTTTTTAAGCAAAGAATGCAAATTAAGAGGAATGAATTTGACTCTTGATTTCCCTGGGCTGAATCAACAGCACAGAAAGCTGTGATGCAACAAAACAGGGTACGCAGAAGATTAAATACAAAACCTCTTTCTAAGAGAGCTCTGGGTATCTGCTTTTCAGGGAGAGTAACTACCCCCTTGTCCTGTAAAAATGACTGTCCTTCCACAGTTACACACATTAACCGGTGCAGTGACTATTTCATTAATGATTTCTGTAGGTCTTCAGGACTTGGGAACCCTGCCTGCAATCGCACTGAGCTGTGGACTACAGAAATAACTAGCCAGACAGCTGTTATTTCAGATGATCGGGGCTAAGTACACCAAAATAAGCAGTTCCATCAACTGTACAGCTGTGCAAGATCAGAATCTGGGGCTGGGTGGAACAGAGTATGTTTACTTTAAAACCAATCAGAGTAGCAAAAAATGTTTGCCTTAAGCAGATGATTATTATTAAATATGGGAAAATATACGGTGCCTTTGAAGCAGCCTGAATGATTCCATTTTAAGAAAAGAATTAGTCATAACAGCTTAGAAGATGTGACATGCTTAGCGAGATTCAGTTCTGAGAGAAATTCCCCATGCGCTGATACAGTGATAAATTAATGATTGACAACCCAGGGAAAAATCTCTAAATTTAAAAAGAACGATAATGGTTCAAAGGAAAACCAGTGCGGATGCAAAAGTTGCTGCACAGAATAGAAAGATGCTATTGCCGAGTTCTAAATAGGGACATCTGGAATAACATCACTTGCTGCTTTAAAATCAGGCTTTCCACTGGCTCTGAAAGATTTCTGAATCATTTACTCTCGCAACATGGTTTCAGGGAGAAAAAGCTTCCCTGAAGCCAAAGAAGCAGACAAGGCAACCTGTCAGCAGCCTGTCCCCGAGTCTGCTGCACAGGCAGACATTTCCATGCCTGGCAATGCATTTAGACACGCACACATTCCCTCTTGATGCTCTCCCTATTGGCAAAACTGGATCGAATGCTATAAAAAGCTGCTGCAAAAACAACCGGCAGCTAACGCTGGTGGGAGTAAGAATATAAACGAGCACGCTTGTTAGGGGATACGAAATCCCTGTCTCAGAAGAGTCAGGGCTCCAGAGTTGTGTCCCCAAGCTCTGCCACGCGATCCCAAGTCAGCTACTTGAGTGCTTCATGTCTTGGCTTCTTCCTCCGTAGCAAGGCGTAAAAGTATTTGAGAGAACCCATGTTCTCCAAACAAACTTAATATTGCAAATGCAAGAACAGTGGCATTACTTGTACTACAGACGACTGATCCCAGACACAGAGACCTGAGAAGTCGTCCCCCCTTTTCACGCAAGTGCCATCACATGAATGGCATTTACCCAGAACACCAACCAGCACGGACTTCCCACCCTAAACCAGAAACGCACCAGAAGCTCTGCAGAGGTCATTCAGCTACCGTGATTGCTTAAGCACAGGAGATGCTCTGAGTCAATGGTACAAAGCAACATAAAGCCTTGAGACTGAGGAAAACATGTATGGGCAAAACTGACAATACCAACACTTTCCATTACCTTCACAGTGCCGTTAGATGATTCACGTTCTGGTTTTACACCACCACAGTAAATACATACATACATACACACAGGGCTGCATTCACCCTGTACACGTTCAAAGGCAATCCGTTTTAAAAGATGCTGCGGCACAGCTGACTCAACGTATACTCCACATGAACTGGTCAAAGACAATAATTGTTTTCACTTTTCTTTCTTTCAAGTGCCCTGTGCATTTGCTTGTCCATCAACGTCCTGCAGCATTTTAAAGCACTTGCCATCCATGTCCCACTGTGAGTGCAGGAGATGGTTGGCTCATTATATTAAGTGTAACATCTTAGAGACATCAGAATAGGTAAAACCTGAACTTAAATTAAAAAAAATATTAAATATCAAAAAACCCACCCAAAGAAGCCTTCAAAAATTAGAGAACTAGAGAGAAAAAAAGGTAGTAGGATATTATTTACGGAGAACAGAGAGAATACGATAAATACCTTAGAGAAAATTTTCAAAAATATCCATTTCTGTACCAGCACAGTCTAAAAAAGAACATTGTCGTACATTTTAAATTCTTAACGACTTAAGTGACTGGATACCCAAACTTTTCTCCTGGTTTTGAGCACAACAGCAAAAGGAAAAAAGATATCTTGATTTCCGGGCAAAGATCTGAAAATGGGGTGCAATGTATACTGTTTTTGGTTCAACTGCTAACGAACCTGTCTCTATGCCTGCTTCAATTTACAAGGATGCAAAAGACGGTCTTGTAAGGTCCTCAAGAAATAACTGAGTCCTCCTGCACATAAGAATCTCAAAAAGTTCAAGTCTTCACAAGCACCTCGGGATCTGCTAATAATAAAAGTGATAAACGCTCATTTAGGCCTTGATCCAGCAGTATTTGAATAGAAGCCTTGAAAATTACATCCATATATGTAAGACCAAATAACAACTATGAGCATAATTCTCTCTCCTTCCCAGTCCCACAAGCATTCAGCACTCCAGTATAGCTCCAGCAAAGCTCTAAAGAGCATTTACCCTCAGGTTTAAATGCCTCCCCAGAGAGCAGTCAGTACTCACGCAGGATGGAGCTCTATTGAAAGGAGAGAACGGGGTGGTTTATGGGCTCAAATGCACTACTACAGGTATTCAGCTAATAGGAGCAGGACAAAACAACTATTGTGAAACACCCTATATGCAGGAACGAACAGTCCTGGAGCTAGCCAAATCCTCCCTGGCTTCAAGACCTTTTCTTTTTTCATATTAGTCCAAACTCAGAGTAATGAATTTTTTAAACTATCAAACCTCTATTATAGCGATTGCTGGAGTTTTGAAATATGGAGAAAATTAACACAAAGTTACAAGAAAAAAAAACCCCAAGGTTCAAATAAACGTCTAGTAACTTTTAATATTTGCAGTAATAAGATTTGGTGCAGTAATTTATAATTTTTGTACAAGCAACAGCTAAGATTAATGTTCTAGTTATTATATGCAATAATTATAGGCTTTTTAGAAGCTGCCTGGCTGGAGGGACACTGCCTGTTTGTACAAAAGATAATTAAGGGACAAATTTAATTTTCCCATTCCCCTAGTTCGGCAGCCACCGTAGATAAACACATACCTCATTTTCAAGTGCTTGTTCCTTATCACTGTCTTTGAAGTGTCACAACCCACATCAAAAACTGAATTTTCATTCACTGCCGAAATACAGCTGAGTTTATCTAGGTACTTACACAACTCTATCATTAGTGTTACTTTAGTACTTTATAGCCAGGGAGACCGTTAGCCTGAAAATCCCCTCTCTAACCTGAGAGGGGAAATACAACCATTCACGTAACCCTGGCACGATCCCACCTCCAAGTCTGCACAGGCTGGGCATACCGCAGCTTTCTCCCCCCAACAGACAAACACATCAAGCTTTGCTTGCCTTAAGTTGTACAACAGTTTTGATTGTATTGACATCAGCGGTTTGGTTTGGAGCAGCAGAATGGATTTTGAAGCAATTCCAACTTGTTTTCATTTACAGCGCGTTGGTTCAGTCCACAGAGCAGTTCTGGCACGAGCAAAATAGCTTTCTTCCAGTTTAGGCCTGGAAGCTCTGTTCCAAAGACTTTGCAGCACTTAATGGGGCTGTGACCCTCCAAGCCAGCTCGCAAGCAGTGCTCTGATACCTTCCAGCAAGTATCGAACTCCGTTCACTCTCTGCAAACCTCAAATACTGTTGGTCGTGAAAAGCCTGGCCCAAGAGACCAGGCTAGCCGTTATCTCCAGTGACCTTCCTCTGGAGCACCTATAATGCACTGAAGGAGCTTCAGCACCAACTATTCCACCCTACTGATCGGCCCCTACTACAACTACCATCTGCCAATACAGCCTTTAAGCCCAAACCACAGTCAGACCAAGAACAGTACAACAGGAAAACATGCAGTTGTAAGGGTCCACATAGCTCCATCTGCCAGGAGAGTAAACTAGGAACGTCCCATTCTAGTTAAACTCAAGAAGAGCACAGAGCACTTGCTGTCTTTGGGTCTTTTGTTTACCTAACACATCCCAGGGACTTGCACCTGGAAGGTCGTTACAGGATGGTTTATAGCCCAGAAGAACCTTGAAAGAAGTAGCTGCACAGTTTACTCGGTCTGTTTGAACATGCAATCTGTCTCTAGCATTTTCCCTTATAGAACTCCATTCTCTCATCTCAAGCCAAAGAGTTTTGCCATTAATTTCCTGGATTAAAAGCCAGATGAGGCTTTCAGCCCAGAACTCTGCTGGCTGCTACCTGCTAGAAGAAAAGCCTTCAAACATCCCTCTTGCTGCTACACAATTAATTTCTTGTCCCGCAGGCTTTCAGAATCTATTGAATTTTACTTTTTTTCCCCTCTGCTGACTCTTCCACCCTCTCTAGAAAGCGTTGCTTAGAAGTTAACAGGCAGAAAGAGAATTAATGAGACGAACACAAAGAGGCTCCAAATGGTTTCCTCATTCAGAGCAAACTTCATCCTGTACAGGGCTGCCCGTTTCCTGTAGTCAAAATCAATTGTTAGTAAAAACAGAGGCTTTGAAAGCAGTAATTTCCTGCTATCTTCCTTTTTATGTCAAAATATTTACTTTCCTTTTTTTTCTTCAGTACTGTCGCCCCTAACTCTGCTTTTCAGAACTGTTGTCGCGCAGTGAGCCGCAAACCTCACTACCATGCATTCACATTTACAGTCCGTGCTCTTGGAATGAAATTCACCTCTTTGGGCTCAACTTCCCTTCAGCCCTATTGGTTTACAACCATGATCTGCCAGTAACTTCTGATCTCGTCTCCAAGATATTTAATTCCGCATTCTGGATCTCCCCCCTCTGTAAAACATGCATGACATTTCTGTGATTCTTTCTTATCTTTTAGCTATTTTGATTATATAGTTCCTGTGCCAAGGGCTGTTTCTCACCAAATTTCTACAATGCCAACACATTGAGACATTTGTTTGAACATAGGGTTCAAAACTACAATCCAGATAATTTTCAGAATACAAATTATAAATACCTCGGACGATTGGGGATTGTGTTCAATATAGCCGGCTAACCTCCTGAACAGTTACAAACAAGTTAATCACCGCTTTCTCTCCACGGCTTTTCCTCCCAGAAGACCATCTGTTCCTAGGAAGTGTGTGCAGCACTGAAACCAATTTTCCTGGGTGTTCTTGTTTGTTTGTTTGCTTTCACGGACACATCACAGGAGAGAAGAGCTACGCCAGACTTACCCTTCTGAAGATCGTTCTCTGTACATTTATCCTTGAACATGTTTTAAATAACATACATTGAAAGCCATGTTCTAAATTTGTTCTTCAGGTTAAGAAATCTATAATTTGGTGCTTGTTCACAGAAAGATGAAGAACATTAAAGCAGCTGGCAAGTACAAAAACTCAAGAACAAAACTAGTCTCAATATCAAAAACACATTTCAGTATAATGGACCATATAATTAATCTATGAACGAGATGACAAAGTCCCTAATCAGAGAGAGAGTCAGCTGTTTCTTTGTCGATTTGGTTACTAACTCAACTGTTTCATTTAATACTCTGAGTTAATGAGGGGTCTCATATCCTAACAAGCTGAACATTAGTGGATTTCTACACTGAATGGAAGAACCTCAGAAGGTTTAGTGGCAAACAGAAGCAGTAATTATTAAAATTAAAAGGTGACAATGATGTTGGGAGTTTATATGAGTTCACAGTGGGTTCAAAACGGAAATCATTACCTTGGAAGTTAGTTTTACTTGGAGATTTATTTACTGAGAAGACAAAACTCATTAGAAACTGATTTCAGTGCAGGGAAAGAAAACTCCTGCGACTGCAAGACTGTGTGGGGAAAATCCCTTCCTGGTAAATACTTGATACGAAACACAGTTAACATCTGTAGACACTTTCAGCAAAGGTCTTGGCATATTTCTTTTTCCTATCCCGTAGTAAGTCTTCTGACAGAAGTGACTTCCACACAGATCAATGACCTGGCATTATTAAACTGTTGTTTAGCATTCCCAATTAAAAGCCCTTTTTGTAATATCAATTTGTGTAATTACTTTGGATATTACAGGGCCCAATTTCTCCTTTACCCTAGAGTCTCTTTACACCATCTTGATAGTGTTAAGCTTTACACCAAAGCATTACACCTGAATAGCTTTTCATTTTAACTACGGCCTTTGTTTCCATGCTTTCCTCCTCCTTTAATCGCCAGTCTTGAGTTGGGGGCAGCTCCTGCTGTTTGTGATGCAGAGGAGTCGATAATTGACACTAATATTTGTAAGAAAAATAAACCAGCAAAATGTGTAGCAGTGCGGAATGTAAACCTAAATAAAGGATATGGACAGCTGTCCCTGCGATGTGTTGTTATTTAGGATGTTCTAAAACATCATTAGTTTAATTGCATATATATTTAAATGGAGTGTTTCAATGGTTATTCTGAATGTACAGCTAGTTGGAGAAAATTAACACAATCTATTTACTTCAAAAGGCTTTGGAATGAGTAAATCAACATCATTTACAAATTATATTATAGCACTTCTAACAATTTATGTCACTGAATTCACGAGTGCTGTAGGGAGCAGTTTGGTTGCAAATGTTTTGGGAAAGAGCTGGCTTAGGACTTTGGGAGCTTAGTGAATGCTGTATAAATTCTCAAAACAGCTAAAGCCCATGGCCTTCCCTTGTTCCAGACACATTGTTACTTACGAGAGTTTTGTAGACTTACACTTTAAATAATGCTCTGCTTTTAGAAGGGGAAAAGAATACAAAAAATGATCTAATAAGCACACCCCTCCCACAAATGTGTATTTGCTATAGTTGCCACTTTTTAGTACATTCTGAATAACCGTGCATGAGAGAACTCAAATTTGGAGCTCCTACCTGTCAGTGCTAACCCCCGTACGTCAGAGGGACCGCCCGATTTCACACCAGCCATGGATCAAGCCCCAGAGCCTGCAGCAGCGCCGTGGCAAAGCTCAGAGGGATCGCTCAGGGCTCAAGCTCTGCAGACAAAACTGCTGCGGAGGAAGCGTGCGCTCACGTAGAGCTTTGAGAGAGCAAAGCAAAGAGGCACCCTCATACCTAATGAGGCCAGCAGTAATGTGGGAGAGAGACTGCTGAGCTGGTGTCTAAAGGCTTCTTGACCATCCAAAAATACCTGGCACAGAAATTTCCTTCAGAGTCCTCTTTGTCTATGCTAAGCACGAGCACTCCGGTTTGGCTTTGACCTCCACAGATTCAAAAGCACGCACCTCCTCCAGCCCCCTAATCCTTCGGTTATTTCAAGACAACCGAAGAGTAAACTCACCTAAATGCACAAAATATGAAAATAAAAAAAATTAATTCCTGCATACTTCTTAACGCTTGGAAAACAAGAACAAATAACGGCGTGTGCGTGTGTGTAATGGGATGGGACACATCACTGCTTTATTTTCTGCCCATTTGTGGGATAAGACAAAACTTCCGGTGAAAAAGCTGCTTAGACACACATTTAGCAGCTATCATGAATATGAACTAAGCAAAAGACTTCCATCCAGCTTATGTTGTAGCCACAAGTCATTCTTGGCATTTTTTGCGCCCAATGTATCTCTCCAGAAGCAACCAAGAGAACCCCAGTTTATATGTTCGCTCACAACATTTGAATGATTAGATTATGCTTTGTGTCCATTGCTTCATAACAGAAGCTGTCAGTTTTAGGCACCAAGGGCAGACTGGGTGCTTACTCAAAGACGGCTATAGTGGATGCCATCAGAAGTCGGAAGACAACACAGAACCGTTCATAGCAAAGGGTTGCCTTTCAGAAGGACAAAGGACATATTCCCAGTCCCGGCAGCTACGCAGGGTCTATATCCAGCTTTTACGTAGCTGATCTCTGTGGGCTTCACAAATCAAGCACATCTCTTTATTTACAGGCGAGAAGCTGAAGTGCGGAGTTTCGACAAGACCCGTCTGACGCCAGAGAGCATGGCGGTCTTAGCAACGAAAGTAGCCGCGGCTCCCCACCGATAGCCGGCAGCAAGAGAGCGGAGCTCTATTAGCACAAAAAGGACTCTATTAGGACACTGAAATCCTGCCACCGAGACCAGGACAAGACTACATCTGCAGCAAACGGCTCATAAGATTTAGCCTGATGGATATCTTATTTTACATCCTTGAGCATCCCTAATGGTTTGTGAAACAAGAGTAAACAACATAATGGATCAAAGCTGGGATAGGCTACTCTCCAGAGACTTGATTTAGATAATAAGATGAAATAAGCTATGACAATTTAAAAAAAAAAAAGGTAGAAAAGCAAGACAGATATTTGCCAAAAAGGGGCTGACAAAGACATTGCTAATACTTTCCCCTCTGGTACCCCACTGTCAATAGTGATCCATCTCAAATCTTAATTTTCCTTGCATAGCTGGTGGGCCAACTGAAATCAATGGTATTATTAGTTCTTGTAAAATGTAGCCATATGCTTGAGGCACTTTTTTGGACTGGATCTTTTCACGGAGGTAAGCTGCATGTCTTATGTGGAGTTCCACAAAAAAAGGCAACTGCACAGTGTCACCAAATTTCTACCTTAAGTGTTGTATAGCTTGTTTATTTTACATATGACTTGATATAACTGAAAATGTTTTAAATTAATTTAAATGGAAGAAAGACCCTCTTTTAATATCATATAAAATTGTTAGCTATTGCTAACTGCACAAGTAGATCGTAACTTGGGTTCAAAATGGCTGTATGTTCCCAATATTTAATTAAAAAAAATTAATCTTTTGGAGTTCTTAAGAAAACCATGGGACACAAAGTCTATTAATCTGCTTTTATGCTGTCCTACCACGGTCATCCACTCACACAGTATGAAAGTCTGTGTTAACTCAGCTATTTTTTGTTATCGTAATTTTAGAGCGTAGTTATTTATTCCGGTGAATGGAAAGTATAAATAACAGTAATAGATGTGTACTTAATTGTTCTGGAGGAAAAAAAGGGAGAAAAAAAGGAGGAGAAAAAGAAAAGTCATGATCCAAAGTCCAGCAGAGCCAATGGGAAAAGATTTCACCGGGCTTTGGAACAAGCCCCAACCCAGGGCTGTTCTCTCATTTCTAATGTTCTTGCACTGAATTGGTGGCTGCATTCTCCTCCAGCAAGTTGGATCGGAGAAAAGGCAGGAAAATTCTTCAAAACCCACTTGAATGAGGCACTTTGAAGAGGAAGCAAACAACGTAGATAAAGACTTTTCTTTAAAAGCGCCAAACGTGGAAAAAGTCATTCTTGTCCAACAAACTAACAGAAAGCACAGAACCAGCTCTAACTGCAGTAGCGAAACGATGCCTGTGTATGGACACCCCTCCAAAATAGCCATTGACGATATTCCATTCTTCCCCTCCCTTCTGCACACTAGGAAACACAATAAATCAATGAAACCGCATCCAGTTTTCATACACAAAGCTGACAGCAGGGTCCAGTTTTGTTTGAGGAATCAAACAGAGACTTCCCAATGGGCAAGGCACCTAAGCTAGTGAAAAATCCCAAATTAGTGAAAAATACAAAACTGTAACACCCTCAGTAGAGATCTGCCAGCTGGCATCTGCTGAGGATCCCATCTCTTTGTATTTGAGGGGAAAGGACTCCATACAGAAGAGTTAATACAGTGGCCATTAAAAAGTCAGCATGTGCCAACCGCTGCCATGCTGTGGTAGCAGAGATAACCATAATCTGTCGTCTCTGCATTAGCCTAAGAAATGACAGTGACAGTTGTGTGATCTGTTGTTTTTTTTAAATAGCCACCACTGCACCAGCATGCAAAGCAAACTACTCAGTTATTCAAGTAAAAAGCAAGGGGAGCAGGGGGAGGGAAAAAAGAAAACTTTTTTTTAATAGCAGTTAAATGTCACCATATTAATTCTTGCAGGGCTGAGAACACCCCGCAGGCTTAACCTTTAGGATTACTTAATTCCTGAAAGCAATAACAACCCTCTGCATCTGCCAGATAACCAGTAGAATGAAATCCCCATTTACACATTTAGCATCAAGACATATCCCTGAGTGCTTCGGGTTTGTTCCAATACCACCCTGTCCCAAGCTTCTTCACCAACAAATCCAAAAAGCAAGTGAAATGATCATCGCAAACGACGCCCCAAAAGAGGGCTGGGTGAAACCTCAGGTCACTGACAGTCAGCGCTATTTAGCTGATACAAGAATGGAGACCTCAGAGCCTAGGTCCGCACTGAAGTAATTCTGCTGTGCACTGGTCCAAGAACATTGTGGTCCAGTACCCAGTTTCCAACATACATCAGTGTCATCTTTGATCACTTTGATCCCAGCTGATGAAGCCAAGATCCCTGCTTTACCTCTCACTGTCAGACCAATTCAACCGGACGCTTTGCCCTGTGCATCTTGTTTGCCAACAGAATGGCTAGAAAAGCCAAGGCAAACAGCGGAAGGGATTAGCATAAATTGCTCCCTAAGGTTTGCTTCTCAACAGGCTGCAGGAAGGAAATGCGTCAGATGCTCAACTACTGCTAAGTGAGATCCCATTTATACAGCCAAGAACCTGCTTTATCATGTCTTCATATTTCTTTAGGTGGAGTGTATTGGGAAAGGTCATTACCAATCTAAGCATCAAATTCCTGCCACATGTAAATCAACATAGCTTCAAGGTGCCTTTCTGCTTGCACAAGGCCGTGACGGTTGACAGTAATTAAACATCTAACCCAAGAGCAGCTAATCAATATATGGAGAGACAGGCGAGTCATAGAATACTCCTGCTTTGCAGGATCTCTGACACAAATATAAGACCAACCATGCCATATTTGGCCTCTAAGCCTTGGGGCATTCAAAAGACAAGTTACTACAGACGGTGCCAAACAGGCAGCTCTGGGGTACATACGAATTTTAAGCCACTCCCTTTTAAAGGCCACTGCTTTATTTTTTTTCTGCATGTCCATCCACAGCACACGTTCATTTAAAGCAATATAAAGAAGCGTAGTTCAAACTCGGCCGAAGTTACCAAGCTCCCCTCACTCTTACTGCACTGAAGACTTGCTTGCGTCTTTAACTACCAAGTTTCTCTTTTATGGAAATCAGTATAGCCTAAATTTTTAAAAAGGTAGAAAAGAGTACAGGTAAAAATAGCTTGAGAGGAAATTGTACTACGTAACCATTTCCCAATCCTATGTCAACGCACCACTGTAAGTTGCTGTTACTGGTATAGCTCCACTGAAGGATAGAAGCGGATGTGATAGCAGTGGAAGCCACATCAATCAAGCTTTGCAAGTAATGCCTATATTCTGCCTATGACACATCTAGTTAAATTAGAAGTTGAAAGTTTCACATACAAAAATGCTGCCACCTGGAATGGTTTTTGCTGTCGTACCAGCACAAATCAAGGAGACCGGATCAGGAGAAGGACCATATTGGGTCCTGGGCCACAGCAGTCTCACCTGGCAGCTGAGGAAAGCTGGCCTCAGTGATTGGATTGTGAGATAGGTTGAAGATTAGCTGACACACCAGGCCGAGAGGGTTGCGCCATAAAAATGCACATCTCCTGTAAATCATTCCAATCCTTTCAGCAGGCTAAGAGGTAAACATTTCTCGGTTAACCCTTCGCTATGCTCTCTCATTTGCATCCATCAGGACACTTAAAACCATGCTGTGTTGATCCAAACCCAACGTGTGAATCATAAAACGCAGATGAAAAACTAGCTCAGGTGCCAGAAAATAAACAACTACGTTGGAATTCTGAAATATTAGAGGGAACAAGCGGTCTACCAGTATACACCCCAAAATGTTATCAGAGCAATCAAAAATGCTTCACACAAGCAGCATAACAACATCCAACAAAGAGTTTGCATATCGCCTTGAAACCTAAAATTTGCAAATGGTCTTGCAGAAAGCAATCGGCACAACCCTATTTAATGGGAAGCAGTGGGAATGCCATCACTTGAGTTGGCATCTTGGAAGGAGATCCCTGCTTTGCTGCAGAATTAAACAGTAAGGAAGCGTAGCCCAAAAGGAAAGAATTAATTTAAAAAAAAAAAAAAAAAATCAAAACATGAGCTTTATGTTGGAATGATACTAATTAATAATAAGAGGTAACACTACCGGGTTTTACATATTCTGAACAGAATAAGAGAAAAGAAAGCAGTAACTCAGAACTATACAGAGAACATAGGGGAACAGAGAAAGCTTCGTATCAGTTACTACAGCCTGTTGAGGGCTGAACCCTATGAACCATCTAATTAGCCACCCAGTTGGTCCAAAGGGGTCAGGAAAAGCGATTACAGACGTATTTTTGCCTTTCTCCTTGTGACACTGAATTCCCCGAGGGCAGAAGAGATGAACAGCTGCTGTTACTCCACAAGTCTAAGTCATTATAGCGCTGCCCTAGAGCGAAGGCATGATTTATTACTATCACTGACTGGTATAAGAAATAGTCTAGATTTAATCCTAAACTGAAATTAACAAGTGGTTGATCTCAGCCAGCTGTCAGACTAACAGTAGAACAGATATAATCTAAAATACGCTATTTTAGAAGAATTTTATATAGCAGCTATGCACGCAAGCTTCCTCCCCCGGCCTAATACCTATGGAGCTGTATGTGCACAGTAGCACATTTACTAACAGGTTGTATTTGCACAAGTATCTTGCCGCAGAAGCAAGGATACACATCTACACATGATTTAGCAGGGGGCTAGCCCATTCACACACACCCAATACACTAGGCCAGATACTTAAACCACAGACACTGATTTCTCAAGAGTTCTGCACCTATTAGTTATTTTTAAGCCTTCCAAAAAAAAAAAAAAAAAAAAAAAAATCAATGAGCGCATCTAAAGCAACGTTCATCTGCTAGAAATAGACAGTTAATACCAAAAAAGGCTTCAGTTTTCAATCAATCTCAAAATGAAGGGGGTAATAACCGAGGTGGGATATTTGAAGAGTCTTCCTTTCGCTATAAACAAAAAGGCCAGCAAATCAGTCTTCCCACATCACAAAGACGCAGCAAAGAAACTCAAGTTATTCTCCTCCTTGTTCTAGCAAACCTCAACAGAAGCTAAGAAATGGTCTTCCCCACCTTCCAATGGAAGCCAAAATCTGAGTAACGCTACCCCCCGCCATGACATGATGTTTCTCCCATCTGTGCACACGTCTTTCATATAAATAGAGGCTGTCCCTTGTTGGGAAGAAGCCAGGAGCTCCACGGCACGTCTGGGAGGGTCAACTTCATCCTTATTTTGTACTAGGCAGCTTTCCGAGGATGGCAGTGTGATCCAGGCCACAGACAAGTGTATCTATCACATTTGAAGCCTCTTCCTTGCGACTTTCTCACGACCTTTACCAAATCATTGTTGTTCTTTACAGCCCCGGTGCCTCTTCTAAACTTTTCCCAACATTATCAACCCTTCACGTCTCCCTCTGGCTGTTTTGCGAGTGCTGTACGCAGCACGTTGGACATCAGTCTCTGTGGGGACCCACAGGAAGAATCCAGACAGGCAGCTGACAGACTGCATTGCTCCCACGCGTAGCTTATTTTTCAGTAGTTGCCACCATAAAGCGGTTGCTTGGTTTAAGGGACTGTAGCCCAGCTCTCACCTGAGCTGCAAGCATGTCAAGCAACCAGATGCGAAATGCTATGTGCCTAAGCTTCAAGGGCGGGGTTTGAATTTGCAAGGTTAACTGATTTTTTTGGAGGGTTGTTTTGTTGGGGTTTTTTTTGGTTTTTTTTGGTTTTTTTTTAAATTCATTCTGGTAATGCAGTCAATTGACTTATTGCAAACAGACTGCAGTGTTAAGAGACCATTTGATTTTCTAATTCCAGAGCTTTTTGCAAAGGAGCTGCTTCCACAATTTTGTTGATTACTGTTATAAAATAAAAACATTTGATCTATTATATACACTATACAGATGACAGGTTTTTCTTCTGCACTTTTTTTTTTTTTTTTTTTAAGTGCTAAATGACTGATTCAGGGACTTCTCATGAAGTGGCTGTCTGTCCCATCTTCTTGATTTATTGCTCTTCTATGACAAGATTGAAATCACTAAATGTTTTCATGACTCAAAGTTTCTCATTAGGAGTTATCAACAGAAAACTTGAAAAGGTGGGTTATTTTGGTACTCAGTATTTGAAAGACAGATCAGTGTTTAGCAACGACTGTTTTTTTCCAGTTCTCTTCGGGGAAATGTGTTTCTTTTATCACAGACAGTGTATCTATATTCATTCATAACTGTTTGGAGAATCAGCATAATATTCCCTTCTCTCCATTATCTTTTCTTAATAACTTTTTTCTGCTTAGTGATTTTTTTTTCTTAGGCAGTAGTTTAATATTCTCTTTGGACAGTAAGAAATATTATCACTGAATAATGATTGCGATTTACTAACTTTGTCCCTTTATCCTTGACTCAATTATTATTCCTCCTGGATTTTACTCCTGGTACTTTCACTGAACGTTTCTATAGTTTTGTGGAAAATTTTACCACACTCTCACGGTTGCAGAGCCTACTGACGGGATGACCTCAGCTCTACATTTTTTATCAAGTTGAGCTTCCTCTGGAGATGCAATAGGGTTCAGTGGAAGAGTCAAACCTGGACTCAAATACTTGGATTTAGTTCTCAATCTTGCACGTGACCTTGAGCAAGGTCTGCTATCCCCCCATTCGTTTTTATTTTTCCTGCAATTAAAAGTGGGAATACCACCACTCGCTTTGCATTGTAAAGCACTGAGAGTTCCACACATTGCTTTATGTAAATAAACATACAAGACAATTTGTTATTAACATTGTATTATTAGTAACTCGAGCTGTAGCGAGGGGAAAACCTGCAGGAAGTTTCAAAATTTTAAGACCGGGGAGGAACATCACCTCTGAACTCCTATATAGCATAAGCCATCAAATTTCATTCAGTTCCTCCTCATTCCCAAGATCCAGGCTGGCACATTCCCGGACTGGTACAGCTTTTTGAGGAAAAATTTTGACCAGGGTTCTGCTATGTGGAACTGATATTTGTACGTGACCTGGCACAGAATCTTTCCAGAATAAAGGTCTTTATGCGTTTCTGTGATGGGAGTAATAAATATGGCAGACTGTCTACAGTACAAGTCGGCAGATGTTCTAATACAGCGATTAATGAGAAATCAGATTAGAGATTTACATAACAGTGAGTCTAACAGGTAGATTAGCAAGAGGAAACAGTTTGTGCAACTCGAGAACTTTGTCACTGTGCATTTCCCATTAGCGGTCAAGGCTGCTCATGCCCAGTTCTTGCACAAAGCGGGGTTCAACCAGACTATTCCAGCGGCATTTCATTTCAGGTCTCAACAGAGAGCTGTACACAAGCACACGTCTTCAGCCGCTACCCGCTGTCCCCACACTTACTATCCTTGTGCCATTTCTTGTCACTGCTGTGTCTCCCACGCAGTAACCATTGCCAGACTGCTTAATCTCCCAAGCAGCCAACAGTGGATCAAAGGGAAGGGAAAAGTCGCGATTAAAGTCTAGTAGGACAGCAGTGCATTTCCTTGATAGCCCCCCAAGTCATCCATTAGGAAGGAAGGAGAGGACATTTAAAACTCTGCTGCCACGCCTGTCCCTTCTTTCTAAGGCTGATTTCTCAAATCGTAGCCTTCTGCCTGTAGTATCTCAGGAGACAGGCACTCAGTGGAGCAAGTGCAGCAAAGGCACGGAGGAGCGGAGAGATGGCATCTAACCCCCAGGGCCCGTTTAGCAATGGGCGTCCATTTCGTGGCGGCATCAACCAAAGTCTGGCAGGATCAAAGTGCTGGGTCACGTCCCTCGGGTACCAGAGAAGACAGAGCACAGACGGCTGCGATACGGGCAGGGCAGCATGCAAATAGGCGGCAGGTTGGGGACAAGGGTCCACTTGCCACACCGGCCAATTTAAATGGAAAAGGGAGGGGAGGGACCGAAGCAGAGCTGCATTGCTTTCAGCCTGTCTCTGCCCAACTCTTCTCACATTTCAAGGTCAAACAATCTGACAGCCTCTTTCTATACGTGCATGAATTTATCACCAGTCTTTTTACAGCATGCAGAAGTGATTATTTCTCATCCAAGCAGGGAACCGCCCAGGGTAAATGGTGGAAGACACTCGTCCAGAAGCTCAAATACGCAATCACCAGGAGACATACGTTCAATTTCTATTCAAACCACAGACTTCTAGACTGGTATGGGGTAAAGCTAATTGAGGACAGTTAGAAAATTGGATGGCAGCCTCCCAGCTTTAAGCCTTGAAAAGATCTCTGCAGCTTGCCTGTGATTTAACTAATCTACAAAATGGAATCAGTATCCCATTTTCAGCTAGTGCTTTGTCAAGGTTTTCTATTTAGACTCTGAAGATCTTTCAAGAAGGAACAGACTCACCTTTCCTATGTACTGTAATGCAAATTGAAATTATCAGGTTTCAGTTGCCTGCCTGCCATGAACTTGGGAGCAGCGAAGCAACACCATGGGAAGTAGTTAAGGGCATATTTTGGTATGCATGAGCTGCACATCAGCAAGTGTTATCAGCCGCAACTTTGCATCTTTTTCCAATTCACTTCAAGTAACCCTAGCCTCCCACATCATGAATTTCTCTTGAGATTTAACCACAGGTGTTTTTCGTATCTTACCAAAAAAAAGTATCCGCATTTTTGAAATTACCTTTCACCTGAAAGTGACACCTTTCTGGATGGGGCAAGCAAAAGGGAAGAAATTATGTGCTCAGATACTAGAAGAAGCAGAGCTTTTTAGGGAATGAAAGACTGATCATCTGAATACACCAACTTCAGTGTTTGGCGTGGACCCTGCCTAGAGTAAGGTAAGACGCAGACAAATTACATAACCCTCTAGTAATTTTATTGGTTATATAGAGGCAGACTATGGAAAAAATAGGAAAAAAAATCTGCCAAAATAAATATATTCGGGCGGGGACATGCGGTGACATGTCATAGACAGCGGTGGTGTTTAATCAGCACTGGATGAACTGTGACTACAATGCACACGGCAAAGGGGTTATTCAATGATCTGCTAGTATTCTGACAAAGCCCAAGTACAGCCAGATTATGGCCACTGGCCAGATATTGGCAGAGAGCTGAAGGCCAGCAGCTTTCCCATCAGCAGAGTGCGCACTCTGGAAGTCACACCAAGCGTCAGAGCAAAGCAGACTCAAGGAGTTAACGAGCAAGTGAGATAGGAGAAGTTTCAAGGTCTTCCTAAGAAAAAAGCCTTTAGAGAGAAGGCCTGGGAACATGTCCTGTCCCCCTCCTATGCCGGATATGGAAACAGCAGGTAGGAAATCAGATCTGTATTGTCTAAAGAAAAAAGCATAAAAGAAAAATCTAGTTTCTCCAGCATACACTCCCTCATCTGAGACAAGATACGAGCTGAAGTGTATCCAAGTCTGACTGTCCAGTGATGTCAGAGGCTGAACTATGAGTATATGAGAAAATAGCTAGTAGCCAAAACATAACAGCTCAAAAAGTAGATGTCGGAATAGCTAAAGACAAGCTGTAAGACTAAACAGAAGCAATGGCATAGAAGATCTTTAAACATCTTCCTTGGACTGAGCACAATGTAATTCCCTCAGGGGGGAAAATATACTTCTATTTTCACTGACATATTCTTAAGGGCACCAGTTCTCAAAGAGAGGGTGTAATGAAAAGGATAAAAGTTTAATGCGTTAAGTCAGTCAGCAAAGAACAGTCTATAGCTACTTACAATATTTATGATAAAGTCATCTGAGAAAGAATCATTCAGATAAGAACTGATCACCTCTCCAGAATATAAGGGAATAAACAATAGCAGAATATTCTCATTAATCTCAGCGTATTTACTGCGGTCCTTAAATTCCCAGTTCTAGCAAAGACTAAGGAGAATATGCTAACTAACCTAATTACTCTAATTAACTTCTGCTAACGGGCCTGATTAACCTTAAGGAAAAAGGTTAAAAATCTCTTCAACCCGACGTACACAAGCTATTTTTCCTGCATTCTGCAGTGATATGGCGAATGATAAGATAGTTAACTTCCAAGGTTTGGTGAAGGAGGCTCTATTAAGTGAAAAGCTTGTGTGCTAACGGTCGCTATATTCCATAAAGGGGTCAAATGAAAAGAGCTAACATTTGTTGCTTAACAACTTACAGTGAAACTTGGGTGTCTACAACAGAAGCTATCCTGAAACAGTTGTTCATGTGCGCTATTCCCAGTGAATCCTGGACTGAATAAATCAACATAATGCCACCTCTAATTCAGACTGTGCCCTCGTCTGAATCAGTTCATTGGTGTGCGTAAGCTAAGTCAACCAGGCGGCTATTTTGAAAACCTCGGTTGGGCAGGAGAAAGGATGAACTACTGCAGCAGGTCAGCCCAAGGTGTTCACTGAGCCAAGTATCCTGTCTTTGACATACCAGAAGCGGCAAGAAAGACTCCAGGAGGTTTCTTGGTACACAACGTAAATGTGTTTTCCCAAAAGACAGTAAATGGCAAAGCAAAAGTAAATGGCATAGCCCAGAAGAAACAATCATTCCTCCCGTCAGTAACAAGATGCAGCGAGATCAGTATTAAGAAAATCTCTGCAGCCAAGAATATCCTTTATGGTCGTAGCATGGTTCATAGGATGAAAGAAAACAGGCAGAAATTAGAAAGATACGATTTATCTCCTTTAAGAGAAAATTGGTAGATAGGAGCTTTCAAGTAATGTGGCTTCGAAACTAATTAACCCAGAACATCTGCAACTGAGGAACAGAGTAAGCTAAACAAAACAAAGGTATTTTTGCCTGCCCAACTATTAAAAAAAAAAAGTACAGTTCTTGTAAAAGCCTGATATGTTTATCAGCTGAAGCCTACATATTTTCGCCAGTTCTTTCAGAAACTGAGTAGATGCTTCTGTACATGTGTGTCTGTCCATGGAGCAACAGGATTGTGACACTATTTTATTTCTAAAGCTTCTTTAGTATTATCTCTTGCCATTTTAATTGCACTTATTATTTATTAAAATCCCCAATTCTAAAGTCATGTGATGATGTCAAAGCACCATATTTTTAAGCCTCCCAGCTATAAAGAATGAAAAGCGTAAAAATATCTCCTAAAGGGTTCTACATTTATTTTTCATGATTTCTGGGGGAGAAGGGAAAGGGAAGATGATTTATGATTTTTCAATGCTTAAGTTGTCACAGCTGCTTCACTTTCCTCTGTTATTTGGTAACAAAATAGAGCAATCCATTCTTAACGCATGAATAGAACAAGAATTTTCATGTTCTACTGTATAATACAAGGAGACAGGCTCAGAAAAGGGACCAAAAAACTTCTCCCAAACATTAAAGGTGCTCTGACCTGATCGTTGGTATTCTTTCGTTGTGCAGTGGGGGAGGACCAACAGCCAGCCTGGGCAATCTGGGCACCAGGCTGTCATCATGCACAACACTCCAGGATACAATTAAAAATAAAAAAATAAAAAAGCAAAGCCATTCCAGTTTCCTCCAGCTGAGCTCCTGGCCTCTGGTGGCAAAGCAGATCTGCTGTGGAAATATGACTCGGCTTCTCACATCACTTCGGTGAATTACATTTTCCCTGGATCTGCCTGTGCAACTAGCGAGCGATCGCAGCTCCCTGGCACACGCATTCCTTACTTCCATGCTGAAAAACCACGACGAGTTGCTTTTCAGTGGAGAGCATAACCAGTAAATTCACCCACATTTGTGACGACGTTTGTAGCCTGTTGGGAGTGGGGCAGAAGGGGTATCATGTGGGAGGTTTGGCGTATAAAAAGCACGCAAAGCAGTGACTACTTTTTTCTGGCTGCGTCAGCCAGAAGCTCTGTAAAAGCATAGACGCCCGCTTAGCAGGGCTTCCCAGCCGTACCTTTCTTAGCTGGGCACAATGTGCTATTTGGAGGATTTATTCGGACTAAAGTCACAACACACACCCACAGCTACATCGTCCCTACAACTTTTCATTAGATCTGCTTCATTAAACCTGCTTCTTCACTTTAATACTGTTTAGTCTCTCTGGCAGCAATAGTTAAGTCTGAGTAACGAAAAAAAGGGAAAATCCCCACAAAGAGGGCAAACCTGTCGCATAGGTTATCTGTCCCTTTGTAACGTAAACCAAACGCAGCTAAAGACCAGAACGGGCCGTGGAAGACGGCAGGCACTTTCCAGTTGCTGATGTAAGGTCAATGGGGTAGCGCCCTTAGGATTTCCTGCTGAAAACTCTACGCCAACATAAAACTTCAGTCGCAATCGGAAAAGGAATTACACAGACATGGTCCCCGCAGAGCCGGTGCGTGAGGTTTGGGCAGCAGAGCAGCACAAGGAACAGGCATCTCAAGTTCCATTTAACCCAGATCACACAACGCTTTCAGCTGTCCTCGTGAAAGGATATGTACTGCGCTCACAAACTCCTGTTTCAGCAAAGCACTTAATCATCTATTTCTAAAGCAGTGGGACTTAGAGGACCTGCTAGGGAGCGATACCATTTTGCTAAACTGGTTTCTGTTCTCAGGAACACAAAACACAGGGGAGATGACGATGGGCAAATTTCAGTTCACCTTTTTTTTGTAAAATTAACAGCACGGGGAGCTGCTTGCGAAGCCCAATGAAAACAGAAAACCAGGCTAGTTACAGGCCAAAAAGACACTTCCAGCTATACAAGAACACTTACATCAAAAGGTACCACACAGGTCCTTTTTGAGAAGCTTCCTGTACCCTTTTCAAAAGTATCCGGTGCTTGTTACCATTAGAAATAGGATGCAAGACTATGGTCCATCAATGTTCAGGTCTGACTGCCATAGCAACCTGGCTGGTCCCGACTGCAGAAATTCAGGCACAGCACAGATCCAAAGAAAGGCTGAAAGAACAGTTTCCAATGCAGTTTCACATAGTCTGCAGTACTGGCAATCTGCACAGACATCTTTTGGATCTGTAAGCAGAGAAAATTTGATCTGGGAGTCTTGGAGAGAGCAAGCAAAATTTATGGCACTCCCCAGGTCATTTATTTTTCATAGCATCATTTTTCTGACCATAACTACATTTTAAATGGCAACAGCAGAGAGCCAGTGAGGTTTCTAAATTAAAATGAAAAAGCCCCATGGTTTCTTTCTCCTTCACTGAATAAACATATTTAAAAGTAGAACAACTGAGCTAGAAATCACTAGTAACAAAGAATTTTCATCACAACTTATCTATGGTAGCCTCCAAACAATATGATACCATCTGTACTTTTCCGATTTCAGAAAGCAGCAATGAGTAATAGCATTTGATTGTCTGTAGGAGTTGGGAGGAGGAGGACTGAACACTATTCCAGCACTAAACTCATTGTTCTATAAAGATCAAGGAGTCTCATTCTGATCCTGCTTGCACACCAGTATAAATTGACTCCCGGTATAAGCTCTATTGGGAGTCAAAGCTGCCGTGGATACACAAGAGCTGGTTAGCCACCCCTTTCAGCTCTGCTGCTCCGCTGGAGGAGGAGCCTGATATTGGTAAGAGCGGATCTAAATTTTCACTGAGAACAGAGACACCCTTTTCCCCCACTCCGTGTCAGGCATTCCTGACTCAGGTCTTGTAGATCCTCTAAAATTCATTATTACACACCCTACAAAAAATACTCATCGTAGTTTTGCTAGTAATGTATTCTCAAGAACCTTGACTAAAACTTGGAAACTGAAACATCTCTTGTATCTATTCCATTTCCTTCCACCAGCTACACGGGTTTCTAGCTCTTCAGTCCTCCTCTTATGCATTCAGCTAACACCACTTTCATTAATACCGGCTTTTTGTTCAAGAACCCTGTCTTCAGTGATAACTATCTAGCCCTAGAATTCTTTCTCTATCAGCTAATAAACCATTCCTGCTCCCTGTCGCCTCTCTCCTTTTGTCACTAAGCAGCATCAATTCCCATGAGAGAACCTGGAGCGGAGCCTGTACAGAAAAGCAACAGACAAAGCTACGCAGTGATGCATCCCCTTCTTTTGGGAGCGTGCCACAGGCAGCCTAAAGCACCTGCATGCTGTTCAAAGCTGTGAAAAAGGATCAAAAAGAGTGGGAAACAGATTGTCTTTCCAACAAGCACTCAGGTAGGACCCCCTCCCCCCCTTGCAGCAGGGAAGGTCTGCTCCCACTTCACAGGCACAGAAGAGGCTCCTTCCTATCCCGTGCTACACTACCACCAGTGACTGAAGCAGCTGGAGCCTCCCAGCAAGTCTGGTTGACTTTACGTCACCTATCTACGGATCCGACAGTGTGTTTAGGGAACACAGAAAGAGCTAGCGGGGGAGGATGCAAGGAATTCACCTAAAAGTAAGAGAGTTGAATTCAGCAAGCGGAACAAAAGAGACAGGTGGCACCTTCCCTTTGCCTTTAAGCAAGGAAGCAAAGAGAGCTAACTGGACTTCCAATGGTCAGTGCTGAAATCAAGTACTGCAGCTGATTTAGAAGCATGTTCACTTACCTACCTAAACCCAGAGTCGTTTAACCTTCCTATATAAATCAAGAAGTTAAAGAGAAATAGGTACAGGCAAAGCAGCTACTGTAAATCAAGTGATTGAGTGAAGGAAGCCAGGCGGAGCATGGAGCTCCCCAGCCACACAAAAACACTGCATATGTAGTCTCTCTCTGGAGAGTTATGATCCCAGATCGGTACGTTGAGTAATAGCTTGCGTTTATACATTGCCTTTCATTCGGTAAAAACAGAAAGTGCTTTCCTGATTATATATAGATAGAGGTCAGTCGTCTCCAAATAAAACCAGCCACTGATGCTGCAGAACATGGCAGCAACTCTCTGCAAAGCAAGCCAACAGTTTCTGAAAAGGAAAAACAAAGAATAAATTCTCTGAAAATACATCTCTTCATGTTTTGAAGATGCAGAGTAACATCAGCTTGGCAAACATTTACCTAAGACCGCATGATCACTACTTCTAAGCAGCAGTCAAGGTAGCTCAAGGGATACAGCAAGGGTCAGAGCAGAATGCGGTTTTATATCCCTCATTTACAAGGTACCCGCTTCAGCTTCATACAGCATCAGACAGCTGCCTGAATTTTCTGGACCAAGAAAACAAAACCAAACCTCAAACAAAAAGAATCTGCAGGAAAACAGATCCATTTGATCTAAGTCACTTAGAGTTCTTCGGAAAATTTAACAGTCAAACCCAGTAGCTGATCTCTTTTAGCTTCAAGATGTCAGCCCTGGTGTCTGGGAGGCAGATGGAAGGCACCAGGGTTAGATCTTGAGGAACAGCCCATATTTCAAAGGTACAGAAGGGGCTAAAAGAGGAGAGACCACATGAGACACTACTTTATCAAGCAATATAGCTTGCTTCCCTTCTGTCACTGCCGCTTGTCGTACTTCCAGGAAGCATGCTTTTCTTCCCTAAAACCAATTTCTACAGTAAAAAAAAAAACCACAAAACCTAAAGGAGTATCAAGGAAAAGGAAAAAAAAGTGATTGTTACAAGGTTGACTGGCTTCCGGTATGGTCTGTGGCAGAAGTCATATATTTTGCTTAATTAAGATAAGGCTGTTGCTTCTTTGCAGATTTCACTAATACAGAATTTATTGATGCAGCATTACACAGCATTTTAAAGTGATAAAATACAGCTGAGACAGAAGCCAAAGGCACCCTGAACTGAAAACTGGAGAACACACTAATAGAGACAGATCTCCATGCGTCGGCCAAGCATGAGTGCTTTCCCCCAAATCCAATATCTGGTCCCGATTCAAGAAAGCAAGTACTTCACGTACCGATTTAAAATTCATTCCTGCCAGTTTTAACTTACGCACAAGTGTTTGCATTTAGTCCAGGTGTCCAGCCAGATTCCTACGCACCATTTTAAGCAGTTCAGCACGCCACAATTTCAACCTGGGAGCCATACAAGCACCAAACGGCGACACTTTCGAAACCCATACCCCAAATACCTGTTTGATGATCTAGACCTCCCCTTGGTTATTGAAGATTACGCTGTCTAAACACTTGCCTGCTAACTGTCCTAGCTGTGCCTTAGATTTGCACATAAAACCTGCTACGTTCTTTGCAGTCCAGTCTGCTGAGCTGCACACAGATCGGTGTTTGCCTTGGGGTTCAGGTCCCTTCTGACTCAGGTGACAAGCACCACATTACCAGGGAGCTGAGCCTTCGTAACTTAAGGTGACAGTTGGTAACAGTGGTGAGACACGAGTCGCCAGGTGGCTTCAGAATTGTGCACGGTATTGACAAGTCATGAAGAGGTTTTGCTTCAAAGAACTTCAAATGCAAAGCGCCGTTCCACAAATCTTTCTCAAATTAGCGAGCAGGGTAACAATTTTCAGGCAAAAAGAACCCTTCAAGCAAAATCATAAGTTTCCCGAGCCGTGCTTAATAACGCAAACCAGTTGCCATTTCTATTGCTCTGTAATGACCACCTGAATTAGCACCACCCGCATCCAGAAACCTCAAGCTTTGCAAAAGCTCGCATGGGCATTCAGATGTCAAGGCAAGTGCTTACTTCTAAGATTCAGCTCCCCAGCAGCCAGGGAGTGAGCAGAAGCAGATGCAAACACGCTTGTTATTAGAATTATTAGAAGACACCACGCTTCCAAATACACTCTTCAATGTTTGATACGTTGCACTGCATCACGCTACTGAAGTCGCGTCGCTTTGCATTGCGCCCAGCTAAAACCTGACATGTTGTGATACCAGATACAGTTTAACAGAACAACACGCTAGCTCATGTTTAATCCAGTCTCCATTTGCCATGGATGTTGATTATCTCTGAGATTTACGAAAACAACTGTGATAAATTACTTGACACACAAGATTAAAATCCCTGAAGTTCTTTATTGTTTCCACTAGCTTCCAGGCATTAAAAGTGCTATGTCACATTAATCGAAATTCCTTTTTATTCTCTCAGACTTCAAGTGTCAAGCGTATCTTGTTCCAATTATTTTCAAAGGAGAATATTATTCTATATATGCACATTGCACAATCCCTCAAACCATTCTCAAGGGAAAGACACTTCTTTCAAAGTTGACAAACTTTCCTGAACCCCAGTACCTGCTCTGCATGTTTACAGCATTAGAGGCAAGCAGCAGGTCTGTGGCCGTGCACAGATAAAAGCTTAAAATAACCACAAACAGCTCCTCTCCACTGCAAGGAAAAAACAAACAAACAAAACCCCAAAAGAAAAACAAGTACAGCCCCGCTAATTGTTTTAAATTGAACATTCAGAGCAATATTTTAACAGTTGTCTGATGGTTAAAGGATTGGCCCACCACAAAGCCCTATTTTGATACATGCTGTGTGCTCTTGTTTCAAAGTAGTACTTGAATCAAAATGCAAAATGCAACACAAAACAAGAAGTGTCAGACTTTTGGGCCCAGTTTAGATAAATGCCCTGAAATGCCTATGCTTCCAGCAGCGTTTTATCTAAACAGACCTCCTGTTTCTGCCAGCTAGACAGGAAAGCTTTATCAGCACAGGTTTTTCCAAATCTTCTGCCAGCAACCTCTCTGGTTTCCATCATGCTGAAAACACTGCAGAAATGCTACTGCTCGCTGCACTGCCTTTCATGTCAGTGCTGCTCTAGGCGGGAAATGGACACGAGTCACAGCAGTGAGATGCTGCTGCTGCTGATTATTCTTACAGTAACAGCTCTAAGTCTGAGTTATTGTTCCAATTATTTACTGATTAGAAGAACAAGACACTATTAAAGGATTTGTCGGCAAAGTGTTAATTTAAAAAAAGAGAGTAACATTCTGCTGTTGACATAGGATAAAGAAAAAAATAGGGCATCCATTAGCCTTGTAAATAAACTAATAGCTCAGGGAATTTGGGGAATAAGTGAGAGATCAGCTAAGGATTCCAACTCTAATACCATCCTGAATAAATTTATAACCTTCTATACAAAAATATGTATGATAACTCACGCAAGATATATCTAACAATAAAACGGATAAATGAAGATAAAAATACTAAGATGCCAAGTTCCAACATACATGTCAGATTAAAATATACTAGAAATGTATATTAACACAATACATAGATAGAATTTGGCACATCCCACTGGCAGATCTAAACCACATTCCTGACCCCCAAGCTATGTAAAGAAACGACATGCACAAATAAACCAGAAATGTGATCCCCATGTGCCCTGTTCTGAAACAAGAAGCCAGTCCAAAACATCTGCATGCCATTTAGACGACATCAAGACCTTCTAAGATCAGCAGGTCTTAGAAGCAGTTTTATCACTTTAAGCAGACTTCTCCTGAAAACAGTTTTCAGAATTTTAACATTACCATACATATACCTCAATTTTAATCTTGATTCTGATCAAACCCAGAAACCCAACCAACTCAGAAGCCATTCTTTATGATTGGGTCCTCATCTGTACGTACAAATTTAAATGGAAATCAAATCAGTCATCTCTGCCAAGAGTGAACATCAGTCATTAGGAACAAAAGTCAAGAAGTACAATCAAGGTATTCTTTTTCACCTGACGCTTTGGAACTAGTCTCTTGCAATCTAAACAAAGAAAAATGTATCATGCCATCAGGTATCTAACACTGAGAGATGCAAGTCATAGGGGGAGATCGAGATATACTGTTAGAAAACGCAACTTATGCTTAAAAACTGTCTAAGAATGATTCTGAGTTTGAGAGAGACACATGCACGAGTCCTACGTTCTCGTTAGCTGCACCTGTGCCCTTCCCATGGGATTCAGGTGCAGGCCAAGAAGGGCAAGTGTCAGATATAACAACTGATTAGTACTCATTTTAAAGACTTACAGTGGCTCAGTCCAGCCGCAATGAGCTTATCTTTCTTATAGCTACTGAAATAGCAGAATCGTAGCTCCTTGGCTTAGTCGGCCTATTCCTACAGCCTTTGGTCAAAGCACGTCTCTTAAGGACATTGTTGTCCTCTCACGAAGCCCAAATATCTTAATCTAATTGGACTATGATGTGTACAGTTAACGAGTTTACTACTTTTTGATCAGTCATGCCATAGCTTTCTCCTCTAAAAGCTTTCTGGAAGCTATCTGGTATGAATTCACCTGCAGCATATTTGTATTTGTACAGTAGCTGGCATAACAGAGGCCTGTTCTTGGTGGCTGCAATAAATGTGATTAACAACAGTTTGGAGAAGTAGCATTTACTGAACCACCAACATACATTGGAAAGTACCCTGGAGGTCTCCCATCCAATTTCCAAATACTCCTGACCCAGCTCAGCAGCATAAAACAATATTGCTGGAGGCCACCAGCACTATGCTCAGACCCAGGGGAAGGTGGTGTTGTGGCCAAAATTTTCACTTTATTTAAGGGAACTAGGCTTGGCATGAATTTAAGAGCAAACACATTTTTTAAAAGAGAAAAAAAAAGTTAGAAAATATGTATACAAATCACCTAAAATAAATGTTTTCATTTTCAATAATTCAGACTGTGTTTTTAACCTCACTTTGGGTACCAAATTCTTGTTTGATAGCTTAATAATATCGCTCATTCTACAGAAATACATCTGAACTGTCACAGCAGGGTATAAAGCATCACAAAATGATCTCCTCTAATGGGAGAATCCATCATATAGACATCACCCCAAATGCTTTACATGACTTCCGTAAGTTCATATAAAGTCCAAGTTCAAAAGGGGAAGAAGAAAAGTCTTACTGAAGCATTCGATTCGCAGCTGCAGTCTGCTTGGAAGGCTTTGGATGGCTGGTATGTTAAGCTCCAGAAAAAACACAATATTCCCCATAGCCTCTGCCACAAAAGGAGGCAACAATAGTCAAGGATGAGCAACAGGGAAACACCTGCTCACGCCTCACACCTACCTAACGTGAACCGGGGCAAGAAATTTCCTTCCACCCCACCAGACTCCTTCGCATGGTGCACAGAGTCCATCCCAGTTGGCTTTCCCGCAACCGGCTGCCAGGCTCCGAGGCAAACTTTACATCCAGCAATGAAATACGCCTGTGTGTACACACGGCACCGACGATAACTGATACCTTAGCAGCTCATGAGCCTCTTTAAATGAGATCTTCTCCTGGATTTACACAAGGGAACCACAAGCCTGGGCTGCCCCTTGCCCCGGGGGGGCACCGAATGGTAACTGAGGTTAGGAGCAGTCTTTCCCTGAGGGCAGCTGCCCTGCCATTAATAATATTTCCAAACTGCGCCCTTTCCAGTGCTGTAACTGTTGCTTTACGCCAGCTGGTTGGACCCCCAAACGGAAAGGAAAAAAAGAATAGCAGGGATGATTACATGTAATCTCATGTCTTTCCCCTATCCCCCTTTACCCCAGGTTTTCTGAGGATTATTCTAAAGCACACAGTGCGTCTCCAATTACTGGATCAAAGCTGCGTAACAAACGATGGAAGTGCCTACAGCATTCAGGAAAAAGAAAATTAGATCCCGTTTAAGAGGAAAGGGGGGGAAAAGGAGGACATTCCCCCAGGCCTACAGATTGCTGCACGCGGTCTTGAGGGATGTAAGACAGCGCAGGCTTGTCTGAAGGTGTTACTATCCCAGTTTGTGTGAGAATTCCCCAGGCTTAATCCACGCACATTTGCAGAGGATTCTGGCTTCTCTGCAAGAATTTATTTTTACCCAGAGAATTGGGCTTGCTGCACTTCTAATGGGCTGGATCCTTGGCAGATGGAAACCGGTATTGTTCCACTGACGTCAATAGTCACAGCTTGCAAAGAATCACCAAGACAAGGGTTTATCCTGAACTAATCTCCTCCCCCTCCCCTTTCTATTTACTCATGTTGGAGAACACAGCTCATGTCTGGCATGTGCCACAAAACCACCCAAAGCAACACCCGTCGACCCTGCCCTTAAACAAAAAGCCTCTCGTGTACCTGAAGGAGCAAGGCGCTGCCCTCCAGGTGAGGAACGGGGATTTGCAAACCTGGCACATCCTCTGCCAAGGCGAGACTGGGGTGGGTACCCGCGCAGCCGTGTCTGCACGGGGCTGCCCTACATCACACAGCTGTAGAAACACGCCTGCAGCCCGCTCAGCCCCTATAACATATGCTCTTATGTAGTATCCAGAGACATTACGACTCCAAAGCAGCACTCAAAACATGCCAAAGATTATCAGTTAACAACGTCAATTTTAAAGGAAAACCTTGTCACATTACAAGTTTGTTCTCTAAGGAAAAACAGTAACTCTGGAGTGCTTTTGATTCGTTTTCTGCTTATTAACACAACATACTTAGTGGTTACCCTTTTCAGGATTACACTCCCTAAAGCCATAGACTTTAGCTCTACAGTAGCAGGCTGAGTCCCTGCATATGCACAGGGTACGTGAAGATCAAGCTTTAAGACGACGGCAAGCATTGGTGCTGGGTCTGCCACCGAGTTACATCACGGGTGGAAAAATGGGGCAGCGAGACAACACAGTGCAACCAGGCTCACTTATCTCATGCTTTCTAGAATAATCTCAGTGTTGGAATCACTTTCCACCGGACTCAGAAAACCAAAAACCCATAAAAAGATGTAACATGCCACCTGAATTATCTGCATTTACAGCCACTGCTGACATTTTCAGGGTGCTGCCTACCTCACAGGGACCTCAGGCCCATGGCAGCTAAGATCTCCCAGCCCCCATCTTCGAAGCGGCCATTAACACTGGGTCACCTACAGCTGAAAGACTGCTCTGATCTCTAATCCTAGAGGTCCCAAAGGGGGTTTTTCTTCAGATAAGCTACGAGCACGCACAGAAACACTGCTGGTGAGCAATTCAGCCGCGCGTGGTATGCCGAATTGCTCCTGTAAGAGGCTGTGGCATGAGCCAGACTGCAGAATCACGCGTTACTCAGTGCTGATCAGTCAAAAGTCAGGGAGCAAGAGACACTGGGTGACTTCAGGCTCATCATTTCTGAGGGACTGACGAATGATACACCAACAATACATCTACTCGATTTCTGAGACTTGCAATGATTCTATTATGTGAATCCATTTCTATGTAATTAAGAATATTTAACGGCCTGGACAACTGGTGGTAACCAGCACAAAAATAAATCAGCTTCATTTTGGAGCAAAAAGCCCTGCCTACAAAAGCTCGTGGTATTAATAATGCACGTTTAACTACCCTAGTGCAACTATCAAGGTGTCACTTAAAGAGTGAGTAATGGGGAGGGAAGGATTTTAAATGATTCCCAACAAGACCCTGACCCGCTTCTTTCTAGCCATTAGCAAGTTTCTGAAGCCTTCAGAGCAGTTTCATTTGTTCTCAATCACCAGGAGTTTTAACTGTGGAATTTAAATGATTCTCTCCCAGACAGACCTAATGTTAAGAGCCATTCAAGTGACATCCCTCTGAGCTACAGCACTTTGAGAAGACACTCCACTAGCATCCACAGCGCTGTTTGCTCCACTGGAGCAAAGCAGACAAATACGACTTAGAAGTGGTACACGATCTAGGGGACGGAGCCAAGGAGCTATTAGCAAAGGACAGTACATGCAAAAAAATCCCTGGCAAATTTGGCACCCGAGTTTGCAGCTACAAATCTCAGCGGAAGCAGGCTGGTTTTCAGAGACACCGAGTACCTGCAGCCCCTAATGATGCCACAGAAACAGGAAGATCTTCAGCCCTTCTGGAAGACCCGTGAGATTAGGGTCTGCCTAAGAGAGAGATTTGAGCATTCATACTGAGATGAAAATGCTTAGAAAGCAGTCGCCATCTCTTTGGCCCAAGTGTTCCAATCCAAGCCAGAATTTCATTTACAGAAACCAGGATAACCTTTCATAAAGCTTTGCGTATGCACGGCAGTGAAAACCCTCTAATAAAAACCAGAAAACAGTTTGCGGAGTCCAAAGTGTGCAAAGCTTGCACTAAGCATGCGAGCTAGCCTTCTTTATCAGGTTGCAGAACCTGTTACAAACTTCTAGCAACAAGAACAGGAAGGATCTTTAAAGTGCTGACACTGCTGTATGCAGATGTTTCCTGTTTAAGAGACCTGTCTTTTTCTAAAATGTTTGATCTGAGCCATAGACGCAAATTACTGCGGATGCTGAAGCTGTCAAAAAACCAAAACAAAAACCAATAAACAAGCCGGTAAGTAACTGCATACATGTTCAGATGAAGCCTGAAGGCTTGTACCATCCCTGTCTCCCTGCGAGTGTTGTTCAAGATCACCGAAACCTAACAGCAGCATTCCACTTCAGGAGGCTTAAACTATTGTGTAGCTGCTTTGACATCACTGTTTCAAGCAGATGTCAGAGCAGCACACAGTCATCTTGCTCTCAACTTGGCAACTGTTGTCTTGGGCTGTGTTTTACACAGAGAACATATTTTAAACATCCGCAATGAATACATCAAGGCAGCTCACCGTCTCCATCGTGTCAGTCTAATTTACTCCATAACCTATTTCTGCTCCTGTTCCTCTCCTCAACACAAAGGAAGGCAGTGTGAGCAGTACTGGCCAAGTACTTCACTCTGAAATTCAGCCCTTGCCCCAAACATGGTCCAAGTTTAGTCCAAGACTTTAAGCTGCAGGAAAAATGCCACCAGCTTCCTTGTAAATTTTACTCACTGTACACGCTGAGAAGAAGAGGTTTATGCCAGAACTTTTCCACAAGAGGCAGTTAAAGATGCATTCGTCGTCCTGATAACACCATCACATTCTGATCTGCACGCAGTAGATAAAAGTTACTTTCGCTACAACGGAGTACAATACATACATAATTCTCTGATAAGAAGTAAATCAGCTGCTTTGAACAGAGCACACCATGCCAGCTCCAGATGTTAAGAAAGAGAATGTACAGCAAGAGTTACACAGGAGGCCAATAAATCTCTCACTGCTGATAAAGACCTGGAGGTGTTTACTAAACCCAAGATCTTTGCGATACGTGCGACAAAGAGCGTGAGCGGGGAAAGGCAGGGAAGGTAGAAGCAGCGTTGCTTTTCCTTCTGCAGATTTTTCTGTTCTGAACTGCTGCCCCTTGTAACAGCTGCACCATCGCAACACCAAGTCGCAGGCCTCCTTGGAGAACTGAAACCTGACCGAAGTGTTTTCCATATAAAAATTCAATAACAGAGCATCAAACTGTTTTGCATGAACAAAGCATAATCTTTTATAGATGCTGTGGTACTTGGCTATGGACGTGAACTCCATATACAACAGCTCTTTCTTGCTGCAGTCTTTAATCTTATTAGACTTGACTGCAGATACTTATTTGGCCCTTGTCATTATGCATAATATTATATATTGCTCTCTCATTAGAGAGGGGAAAAAAAAAAAAAAAAAAAAAAGTCCTCTGTTCCCGAAGTAGACTCCTGCCAAAATTTGGCATGCCTTGCCTGCAGTGCCCACTTGAATGACTCATAATCTCCCTCCTCTGCTGGGAGACCTACTGAACATCACCCCCTTCCTCCTGCCCAAGAGACTCATAGGTAAACACTATGAAGAAACCGTGTAGGAGATCTTTACAAAGTGCCAAAAATAAAATAAGCTATTTTATTAAATATCAGCTGATTACCACATACCCATTACCTTCTTTCATACTACTAATATAGCAGTTTATAAAGCGGATTTACTTCAAACAGGTGCTTACTGGGTGTGTTTAAAACAACCGAGACACAGAGCTTGGGATTTATAAAAGAGGCAAAAGAGCTCTAAGAACCCAGCCCTACTGAAAATACTTTGTCTCTCTTTCTCTCTTGAACTGAAAACAAGGAGAGGACTGGTAGGGACGGATCAAGCATTACCAACCTGCCATGAGACAAATCTGTTCTTCAGGCGGCTCCGCAGAGATGGACAACAATAAGATTTAGCGACGGGGACAAAAGAGAACATGTTTTGTCTTCATAAAGGTTCACAATGCAGATACTTATCTTTCGGGTAAACTTGGTTTTCTGGTCTTAGTTAAACGCAGCTTTCAACACGTGAACAAGAAGAGGCTCCAAGTTTCTCCGTGATGTAGCTGACTCCGTGGCGAGAGCCTCTCACTGTAAAGCAAACCTCTCTACCTTGCGAACCGTGCTGGCAGTGCTGCTGACCTAACGAAGCAATGGGAATGAGGCAGTGTTTCACCATTTGAGTCCTTATTGTGCCCACATGGGACCGCAGCAGTAACCTACTTAGCGCTTGCATTCATTGCCATCACTGGAAACCACTAAACACAGGAACTAAAGGAATTACTAGGCAGATACCTGCTCACTAAGCTGAACGGATCATCTGTGCAATTAGTCATCAAATCAAACACTTATTTTAGGGGAAGAAGGCTCAGTCCAGAGCCTCATCTATCTGCCGCTTCAACGATGACAGCTAAGCTATAGCAGTTGAAACAATGGATGTTTTACAAGGCAATATTCCGGATTTTAATTTTTTGGTCATATTAATCCACATACTTGCTAATTTTCAGAATTTGGTAGATTGCAATGGATCTTCATCTGCTATTAGAAAATGCATTTAATCACATTAGCAGTGAAAAGATGTTTGCAGTGTAACCCTCCCTGTGCAATTTTCCCTCCTTATCATCATTCTCTGAGCAGTGTTTCATAGCAAGAAGATATGCAGCATAAAATCTCCCTGAATATGAAATTTTCTGAGTAATTCTGTCACAAGTCTCCCAGGACATCCTAGTCAAGGATGAACAATTCAGTAAAAGCCCTACAGAACAGGAGAGAAATTAATCATGCATTTTTAAGTGTTTTGAACCTCCTTGTAGGATTTAATGAAGAATTCTGTTGAGTTTTTAAAGGTATAGGGAAAAAAGTCTCACCTAGTCTATAAATCAAGTTCTTCGTGTAAATTAAGTTGATTAACATGAGAGAAGATCTTGTTCTATCTCTGAAGGCAATTCTGAGGCAACCCCTGATTTCTTACTGGACTTTGTGATTTTTTTATTGCCTACATGATTGCATCCGTTTCCGCAGAAGTCAACAGCAAAGGTGTCATTAACTCCGGCCCAAATAAATTCCAAATACTCGTTCAATTTTTAATGTTCCAAGAGTGGAAGTTATCCACTGGCTACTACATAAGCTGGAAATTTTTAGCATCATTAAAAAATAAATGGTTTTCCTACATAAAGCAGTGAGTAGCTTGCTTCTGAAATAAACCCTTTCATTTTCTGTCAGTTAACACGCAAAATTGAAAGCAGGTATCAAGTGTGTCATACCTTCCCTGGTAAGTGCAGCGGGTCCAGACTGTTAAGAACTTTATGAAGTGGCTGAGAAATAGCCTTCACACCCTTAGATGAATGTGATTTGCTTTAAAATACCCTGGGCACTAGCATATGACATTCAGTAAACTACGGCAAATACCACTGCTTTAGGGTATCATTTCAGGATAAGAGCTTAGCCAAAGTCACAAAATGAGTGGGCATTTATAGGGCTAACAAAACCACCCAGAATTGTTGCATATAAGCCCCCTCCCCCCGCAACAACCACCTAACAAACTTTCAAAATCATTAACCCCCTGCGTACTTCAAGGAACAAGCCAGCCTTTAATTAATCGATGCCAGGAAGAAATCTTCCCTCGAGGGCATGTTATTCTACGACTGTGTAACAGAGGGTATTTTTGCTGGCGGTGATTGCTGTCAAGAAGAGGATATTGAATCAGCGTCTGACTCAGGGCAGCGCTGCATATATTCAAGGAAGACCGCAGAACAAAGAGCTGCTACTAACAGTACAGGTGAAACTCTGGATGTTGAATCATTATCATCTTTTTTTTTTTTTTTTTTTTAACAGCATGCAATGACTATGTCAGTAGCACTTTTCATTATCCACTTCACCAGTCCAGAACTACTTGGTAATTATGCCCATCCACTCTCCTTTGACAGTGCTAACTAACAGAACAAGAGCTTCTGATAATACACAAGCTTCTTGTAAAGAATTCATGTAAGAAGGCAATAATCTAAATAGCAAAGCTGATGAGTTTGCACAGTGCCTTGCTCTAGGAAATATGCACTTTCTCCAGTACGGAGCAAATACCTCATACTTGGGGAGCAAACAGAGAGGGACTAAGACATAACTACGTTAAAAGCTATTAAAAGACAACTCTAACAGCCCCTACCTTTGCCTAACAAGCAAAACAAGTCTGTGAACAGAACTACAGAAACATCCCCAAATAAATAATGTGCTTCTTGTCCACCCCAAACAACGCATTCTCCCTGTATTTTTAGGGCCTCCAAAGAACAGAAAGAAAAAATTGTACTATTCACATTGAGAGTACTAAAAGCTACACAGAGGAATCACACTTCATAATGAAAAGCCAAGGAAGTTTCATGCAGATGTAAGTTCTGAGCGTACAACTAGATATAAATAAAAAGCTCTGATACTAAGGCCTGATTTAACTTCGGTTGACTTCAGCTAAATAAAAATCTTCCCACTTCAATGGCTACTGGACTTGCTTTTTAATACTAGTTCCCATGACCATTTCTTTCCATCTTCAAATTCAGCACGTCTGTAGAATGGAGGAGGAAAGACCTTCTTGTGCCTCCGCCACAGCAGTCCTAGCCCTGGAAATAACCTGCTGCAGCTGGGAGGAGGGAAGAGCAAATGTCATCACGATCTACCTTCCTGTGCCAATTAAAGGAAATACTCTAGCCTGTGCTTGCTGCACAGATACGAAGAGGGGCACCGAGGCTCATTTACCTACGTGGGCAGTTTCAGTGAAGCTTCGGCTATAGCATCTCTCTTCTGTAAGGGATGCTTTTCACATTGCCCTACTTCAGGTGAAATCAGCCAGATTTTCACAAGTGCTTTTATACATCTCGAGGCAGTTACGCACTTAATGCTCGTTTGTATACTGAGGCAGCAGGACGGCATACGCTAATGATGTATCAGGCTGTGAAGTCAGGACAGGGCATGAAAGGGCAAAGGGGTTTATAGGCGTAACTCGCTGTCTGCAAACTCAGTGCTACCTTAAGGATGCTTAAATGGTTCACTGAATTTCAACATATTTAGGAACATATGTTCCTGTTCCCTCTAAGCCAACTCACTTTTTGTTGTTTTTTTTTTTTTTTTTTTTGTGTGTCCCTCTTATCTTCCCCTTTATTCTTTAAACAAACAGCAGGACTCCAAATCACAATCACTCCCTCTGCATATATCTCACTGATAGCGGCTAAAAACCTTATTTGCTCACCTTTCCTCCACCCATTATTATAGAAAACATATTACAAAATGCAATTAAAAACATGCCAAGATAATCTTAAGAGAAAGTCTATAAAGTCTCAGATGTGGTATTCCCCACTGGCAATTAAATGAATTTAAAATATGAAAAAGATTCTTAGAGCCTTCATTTGTTTCATTACAATCTAAGGCACTCCTTTAAGATTAGCACAAAATCTACAGGAGCTTAAAACCATTTTCTGCTGAATTTCTAGCATACAACTTCAGTAAGTTAATTGAACTTACCAGCTCAGAGATCATCACCATAGTAGCACGACAGACAAACTTAGGGCTAGACAAACTGATGTATCAATCAGTCTCAGTCCCTGTAAGATATCTGAAGATTAAGATTCTTGGCTAGATCAAATACACTAGCTTAGCAATAATGACATACTTTGGGCTTTTTCAACCTATATTCGCAGACCCATCTTCTCAATGCCGTAGACAAAGCTGCCTCATTAGGCAGTTCTCCATACAAAGGCTTATAATATTTCTACTTTTCATCTTCCTCATACCTTTAAGCCCAAAAAAGAGATACCTTATTTAAAAAAAAAAAAAAAAAAGAAAAAGGAAATAATTCAGCTATTCAGTGTGACACCTGACAGGATTTTGCACATACTACTTACAGAGACCATAAAGAACGTTTAAGAACCAGCAGCGGGGTAAAAAGTCAGCCTCTTGAAAAGACTTTTTTATGGGCAAAGTACCAAGTACTAATTTTTATACTGAAAATGCTTAGGAAGACTTATTTCCTAATCCATCCATCCACAAAGAAATAAAAATCTATTTTACCCGAAGAACAATTTTTGGGGGTTATCTATGTTTTGTCATCATCTCTAAAAATGATACTTAGGTGTTCCATTATTTTACACACATCAGTTAAGCCCAAAGGTCCGTCAGACCCTTCATCACGGCAAGAGGGAGCGCTCGTGCAAAGCCCGTCAAGTTATTCTGCTTGGTGTCAAGGCAAATTCTTAGGCTTCAAATTGCTCACTTCATTACGGAACAGCACTTTTCAGAGAGCAGGTGGCAGTGAACACAAAGTTCACTTTTTTTGCTTCATGCTCAGGATGTCCGTCTGTCCCTGGGAAGCAACCCCAAGGTTTCTGCCCGTGAACCATCTGAAACAGCATCTCTCCCAGGACATGCAGTGGGGAGGGAATTCTTGGTGTCCACACGAACAGAGTTCACTGCACTGGGGTGGGGGCAGAAGGGGTGAAAGAAAAGGAAACAATTAACGTTCTGAAAAGCACACAGCAGAATTGGCAACAGAAATGGGGAGAGAATCAAAATCTGAGACTAGCTCCGAGGCTGAGCACCACCCTCAATTCCCTTCAGTGCGGTCCCCTGGAGACCACCTTCCATCAGGTGAGAACATCCTTCTAATCAGCTTCCCTAATTTCAATTGTCATTTACCTCTGGGGATGCAGATTTCACTTAAAACTATATCCCATCGCTTTCTTGTTAGTCATCCAAGTGTTTATATCCCTCTTGTACATTTTATTCCATTAGGAGAGTTATAAAGAAATAAATTAGACTCAACACATCTACAGCTTGTTCTGAAAGAGACTGTTAGCGCTTGACTCGCCTACTTACATGTCAATTTAGCACTCTTAGCTGGATTTCAATTGAGTCAAGACCGATCTGCTTAAGACAGAATCTGCATCTGCCCCCCCCAACACTTGAAAGGATTAGGATTAAAAAAAAAAAAAAAAAAAAGTCAAACATTACTACAATCTGGGACCATTCAACAATTCGGAGCACGACAGGTTCGTTCCCCTGCCTCATTCACCAAATCTGAGTGTTGCCCAAGCACACGATGACTTTTTAGTGCTGTAAGTCTCAGCTGCTGGTACATTCTTCTGAACGTGCAGCCTTGCCCGAGCTTCTTTAGGAAAGGGTAGGCTCAAAGGTATTCCCCTCAATTTCCCGCTCCACAGAAACACAAGTTTCTCACAAAATGACGAACATTTTTATCATTCCAGGCTGTTATTTTCAAAGCTATCTTTCTAAATACAAACTGGCTGAGCTTTTCAATCAAATAGCAGCCAAAGAATAAAAGGTACGTCTCATCTTTTCACTTGCTGTCCCAGCATGGCAGCGCAGCTGTCACCACCAGGTATTACTTAGGTCTGCCCTGGGTAGGACAGCATCAGGAATTTGCAAGGAGCGACTGAAAAGCACATGAAGGGGCACTTAGTACTACTCACAAGTTCCACCTCTCCCCACCTTCCTTCCTTCAGCTCCTTTGGATCTCTAAAACCAGCCACCATCACTATTTTTGCACGTTGTCTTGCACGTGCAAACTCTTTGGGGCAGATAAGTCTCTTACTTGCAGTATCTAGCACAAAGATTGCCCAGTCGCTAATGGGATTACTGCGTTACTCCTAAGAGCTGTGATTTTAGATACAGTTCTTTTGATGCCAGTGTGACCACTAGTATAAATATGGACTCTGTATTTAATCCACATTACCAGGCAGTACTATCAGCTTTGCTAAATTATGGGTGCCTGAGGTTCAGATACGCCTAAGAAAGTAGGAGTAAGACCTTCAAAAGCAGCCAATAATTATGTCTATGTTCTTTTTTTAAATAAAGTGCCCCAACGCAGAAGCCTTAAGGGACTGATTTTTCAAGCATATCCAACAATTTCCCAAACCAGGCTCTCGCTCTCATGCTGATGCGCAGTCACTTTTGAAAGTTGGTCTAGATGTTTAATTATCTGACAAAAAAAAAGCCTGAGCAAATCCAATTCCACCTATACGCTACAAACCAGAACTTCTCTGCTGATATCATTACCATGACGACCCTGCCACAAATCACTGAAATAAAAGAATATCTCTAGAGCATCTCTGATCTCTTCCCTATCCAGCTCTCCTAAAGCACACACCAGCTGACATTCAGCTAACCAAAGTCATGTTTAGCGCCTCAAAACCATCCTGGCCGGTCTCAGGATTACAGTAACATTGCACAAAGTTTGTCACACACCTTTTGTCACAGGCTGCATTGCTTTCTTAGGACTATTCTCTCCAAAATGAGAGTTTTTAATATCAAAGTGGAATCTTAAATATTAAATCTAACAGTGAAGCAGATGGAAGACACACACACGCAGCTACAAGCAATCACGGCAAGCTCAGAGACTTAACATCTAAGGAAAAAAGCCTGCTGCCCCATCTTCTTGGAATGCATCAACTCAGTAATTAGGTGTATTAAGAGCTGTGTCTGTCACATTTCACTCATTTCCACAGACATAAGAAGTCACATTTATAAGTCATTAAGCTGAAATAAAATCTTTGCTGGTCTTAATTAATTTAAATATTCATGGAAACAGGATAGCAGGGGGAAAGTGTTGCTCTTAATCAAAACAGACATTGCCGTTCTATAATGCAAATTGCTATTTCTTACGTGGACAATGCCAAGTACCTACAATAAAAGGGAGCAAAACATTAATGATAAGCATATAGAAAATGCAGCTAAAGAGGATGCGCATTGTCCTTTCCCTCTTGAACAGAAGGGGGAATTTGCTGATCCAAACAAATGCTTAATAATAATGTCATACCTAATACAGTAGTTACTTCCAGGGTCATTTATCACAATCTACTCAAGCTGAATGCAATACCTACCCCCTCCCCATCCTTAAAAAGAAGCCTGCTTTCTAAAGGTAATTATTCATTTATGTCTCAAGGCTCCAGTACTTTCAGAGCTCCCTAGTTGTTCTCCTTCAGCGTAGAGCCCTGGTTCTAATCTGCAAAGCCATTAGCAAACCCAGTTCCTCACGAATCACATCACAGACCGCGCTGCATTGCAAGCACCAGCCCAGACCTCTTGCCCCCACGCCACGACCGAGCGTATTCACAGTCCTCTGCTATACCAGGTCCTTCTGGGACTCCATCCACAAGCAAGTTATCTGCTTCATTACCCAACACCTTTTCCTACGGCAGTGTTCAGACCTTGACAAACCCCTCAGTGTCCACACAGATTAATTCTGAATATTGCACTAAAAGGAGAGGAGCTCAAGGGCAGGCTGAGCATTATCCAACCTCCATCCTTCCTACCTTAACATGGCACCTCCACTATATCCCTCCAGCACGTTTAGAACCAGGAGGGGTTTCTAAATCACAGCTGTGAACCTGCATCCCCTGCTTAGCTCCTCCGTGGAGCAGGTAATGCTGTTGGGACGAGTTTCCAACTTTGCGGGCCCTCTGAGCTGCAGGTCTGAGAGGGACGTTCAAGTTTAAGAAGGTTAGTAAGGAAGCATTTCTCTGCCTGGGAGTTCCTACAGCAAACGCACCACGCATCCACAGAGACATGCTCTCTCCTTGCAATGCCACAGTGGACATAATTTTCTTTTCAAGATACGGCACAAGTGGTAGTGATTGCTCCTCTTTATACAAACCTTTGTAGTAAGGGCACATACCTAAGAGGTGGGACATCAAAGCTCCTCTTCCTTGTCTGCCAGAGGGAAATCCATAAAACTAAGCTCCTACGGATGGAAGTACTCCCCCCTCCTATGGCTGACCTATGCTGTCTAGCAGAAAAAATTATACAAGAATCATTGGGCTGAAAAGTGATAGAAAAACTACTTAAAAAAAAAAAGTAGGACGAAAATACAATTTCCAATTTTTGTCTGTTAAAAGCAGCTTTGGTTTCATTATCTGCCATCCCCATGTTCGGCTTTAGATGCAATTAACATCATAGAAATAAAATACTTGATGGAAGTAGCATCATGTTTACTGGTAATGAAATGTTTATGGATCAATTTGGTACACTAGTAAAAAGAGTGAATGAATTTCCTTCAGGATGAGAGAAAACAAAGTGTAGATAAGCACCGAAAATCACTTTGACTCCAGACATTCACAAAATATTATTATTATTATTATTATTCCCTCCCAGAAAAGATAATATTGATCGTTGAGAATCATTTGGACAATGACAACAATGTGTCTTCCTGATAGAATACAACGACCCATTTACTAGATGTCTGGACAGAAAACAGCACTGACCGAAATAATCTTCCTTTGATAAAGGAGAAGAGAAGAGAAAACCTTGACATGACCTCCTCTCTCTACAACACTGGTCTGTCATCGTGCTTAAAGGACCAGGTGCCACGGCTTTTGCTTGACATCTGACAAATCATTTTGTCTGTCGCTACTTCATTTTCCACTTTTAATACGGGCAAAATACTGTTTGCATATTTATGACAAAAAATAAAAATTAAATTAAGTTCCTAAGGGCAGGAGCAGATTCACATAGTGCCTAGAATAACAAAAGCCTCAGCTGGGATGAAAGGGAAAACAGCTATCTCCACTATACCAAACATTTAAAAGAAGTTTTGATCTAATGTAGTTTAATGCATACCACAGAGGGGTAAAAAATGTCAGAGAATTTTGCTGCTTTTAACAAGGATTAAATGCTATATATTCTCCTGGGTTCGGCCACTATTAGGAACAGCATCATATCACAACCCTACAAATGAACAACAAAGGTTTAGGCGGAATCAGCAGGATTCCCTCACTACTATTTTTGCAGTGGCTGGCTGGCAAAAGAAGAAACGGGTCTTTCTCTAATGTGATGGAAGATAGGAGTTCATGCAAATCTCCAGGACAGACTCCAGCTTTTTCTTTAAGTTTCTAGATGATTCATAGCCTCCTTCTTTCTGCACTCTCTCCCCTTTGCCCCGGCTGTTCCCAGCACTGCTCAGACCCAGCTTGTAATAAAGGTGCAGAAGAGCTGTAGCTCAGAGAAGCATCATACACAGAGAAAAACAGGGCAAGGAAAGAAAGGAAGAGAAAGGAGACGTGGCTTGAAATGCAGGAGAGCTGGAGAAGCTTCATTCATTTTGACAGAACAAAGGGTGACGAATAAGAAGCATCAGGTCCTGAAGAGACCTCGGCACTGCAGGCGGTCCCACGTATTCCTGGAAATCGTCTGGACTGCACCAGCCCAATGGCTTTTGCAGAGGGCTTGAAGGCAAGCTCAAGAAATACATTTATCACACATTACTTCTGCTGGCCCAGAAAGGTGGCAGGTTAACCCAAAGACAAAACTTTTTCATCCATCATGTTTAATCCAAATCAGTGCTTCTCAGCAATTTCTGACCCTGGATTCTGCTACCACTGATAAAAGCCGAAGGCTTCACCGAGGCTCCCCACACCTCACCCCACCACTTCGAAACAAGGAAAGACAAAGTCATACCACCCCCCTGACATTTCTGTGTGACCTGCAAGACACAAAATACCCTTGTTAAAATCTGCTGCTGCACCTGCAGAGTCATTTGGGTTTAGTTTCCATCACAAGTGACAGCAGGGTCAGGCCTCAGAAAAGAACTCATCTCAATTTTGATCACAAAGTGTAGTCACTAACAAAACCACTTTTGAAAATAGACAGATACCTGACCTACCATCACAGACAGATGCTGATCATCACAGCCAGCAGCACCTCTTGAAAAGCCAAATAAATCTAATCTGTCTGCATCCATTCTGCTTTTTTCCCCTGAAGCATAATGAAGTTGAAAAGTCATCACTCAAACTAACTAGCGACACTTCAGTGAAGAAGCCAACTCCCCCAAGAATCCTGGCAGGCAACAAATGAACGCGGTATAAAATATGCAAGGAAAGACTCATCTTTGCCTAAGGACTGGAAAAGCTCCTGAATCCCAGCCCACACACCTAAGTGAAGGCTTTTTTGAAAGAGAACCAATGTTCCAGGACTTTGAATATAAGTAACGTGGATCCAGACTCTGTATAAGTTAACGCTCAACATACCAAAATGGGACACCAACCAGAAACACTCCATTAAGTGTTCACCTAAAAGTTCATTTAACTTTCTAGTTTCAGGTGAACTTTTCTGAAGATCACAAACAGAAGACATCAGGGGCCTCCATGCTCGAGCATCCGATCTGATATGCTTTAATTATACTCAGTTTTCAAAAAACACTCTATTCCCATCCTCAAAACAGGGATCCTTTTCAAGGGGTTGTAAACTGAGCTTACCAAAAAGCCTACAGCAAACAAAAACATTGGACTTCCTCTCTACTGCAAGTTGAATCATACGGTAGTGTTCCAGTTCCTGACTGATTTTAACCTGGAAAGCGAGGTATAAAAATGTTTCAGGTAATAAGTCACAAAATGTTTCTTTATGCACAACCTTTTGTTATTTTTAAGCATATTCAATCCTAAGCGATTGACAAATCATTTTTTTTAGTCCAGAAAGAATTATGAAGTAACTACATAACACAAGTAAAAGCATTCAGCCATTCCTCCATCCAATTTATACCAGCCTGGAATACAACATTTCATAAACCTTCAATGTCATATAGACTTTCACTGATAGAGAATAAATGACATTCCTACAGAACTTGTTCATTGCAGTAAAACGAAAACCTTATTTTGCCAGTGCCAACTTCTCTGTTTTAAATTTATTTACAATTTTTTTCAATTGCCTTCAGGGTAACGAGTTTGATCTCATGAAGAGCAGTGTACCTCTCAAAGAATTTATCGGCCTGTTTATTCATTACTCAATTGATTTGACATTTACTGGGTCACCTGCCACTGGAAGTCATCTTCAGGGAACCTAATTAGTCACCACACCGAAGAAGAGTTCTTAAACCAGGTTTCAACACAATCCCCTACCTTTCACAAGCGCTAAGCATCTTCATGTCCCAGTGATTACAGAACAATTCGGAAGTACCGAACAGCTTCAAAACAATCTAGCTCAGGTCATGTTGCAATTGCCAGATCCATCTGCAAAATTCACTAGTAAAGCCGCTGGAGGGAAAAATGCAACCCAGAAATAGACATAAAAGACATACGCTCAGAAAAAACACTGCTCAAAATTTCAACAAATTCTAAAATTTTTGGTTTACTATTCATAAAGTTTCTTCCATCAACAAGCCAGAAGAGACTTCTGACTCTCATGCACAAAAGGTCTCCATTATATATCAATGGAATTTCAAAGAGGTACAAACTGCATCAACCCGATACAAACCAAATTGTTTTCCCCTCCTTTATATCTTGTATTTCCAGCCCGATGCTATTTAACTGAGAGGGGAACAGATGCAAAATGTGCTTTGACTTGATGACCCCTCCATGGCAACTGAAACGCGTGTCAACTTGTGCAACGGTAGGAATGCAAATGTGCGCATGTGGGCAGGGGAGGAAGAAAAAGGATAAGTGTATTTTTGGGAGGCTTTTTTTCTTTTTAAATCAGTACTGGTTAGGAATACCTATCTACTGAGATGCTAGACCTGGGATCACAGTCCTATCTGCAGTCTCTTTGGCAGCAGGACTCTCCCTTCATACCTCAAAAGCAGGTGATCGCACTGCATCCTCATGTAATGCCTGCACCTGAAAAAAACCCATCAACCTCCCACATTTCTTGCCACTGCCAGCAGAAATATCTGTCCAGCAGACGTGCTACACTTCAGATTACACAGCTAACCCCTTCATGAGTGTTCCCCACATTTTCGTAATAAACTCATTTAGCTTCCAAAACATCCCCTGCGCTGTTGTGAGGTATTCAGAGACACCAGCTCCAGCTTAGCGAGGTTAATCTACACACTCCATCTACAGCTAATGAGCAAAGAAATACTTTTGAGAATGATACCACCATTCCCAACAAGTCACCCAGTTGTGCCCATCGCTGTCTCATACCACAATCAGTGCAAACAATTCTGTACTTCTTTAGAGCCAATCCCAAGCCTTCTGTTCTATTGTGTTTTTTTAAAAAAAATCTCAATCACCATAAAGCTGTGGAAGTCCACACTGACTACCCCAAAAGCAGCTTACCAATTTGTGCATTTTCCATCCTGTGAAATCTTTGACAGGTCAATCCCAAACTTCCACATAATTCAAAATTTCACATTTGTGTTCAGATGAACAAAATGGCTCGCTTCCATCCTAAAAGAACTAAAATTAGCTTGTTTTGAACAGATTGCTGTGCTGAACTAGGAAACAGAATGCTCAGAAGGATGCTCAAACCTCACAAGCTGGTTCTGTCCCATGCAATAAATGTATCATCCACCTGACTCAGTTGAGCCTATTGGTAGGGATCTGCTTCCCATCAGACTCCACCTGTTGAAAAATTTATTTGTTCCTCAAACAGACAGTAATTCTTAAATTTAGACAGAATTGCTTGTTCAACTATGACAATGAATAATTAGTTACAAGTTTCAGAAACAGGAGCAAGTCAACCACATCTCAGGTAGAAGAACACGGACTTGCTCTACTGAAACTGATAAAGCCACAACATATTTATACCAGCTAAGGATATGATTTCTTAATGAGGACCATGAAATATAAAAAGACATTCCCAACTAATTCCTCCTTCCATCACCCCAGCTCACAAAAGACTTATAAAATCATCTTGTAACTCTGACATCTTGCTGTTTGAGCACAAAAAACCCACATCGTGGGCATTACTATTTCTCTATTTTGCTGCAGAGTTTCTGAACTGAAAACACTGCGAGTACAAGCTTTACCTAATCTGCAGAGACTCAGCATGCCCCAGATGATGGCCTCTGATGGTACAAATGTAATATAGAACTAACGGGTTAACATATGAAGAGCACTTAGAGATTACTCCTTCCTGGAGCTCATCAGAATATTTCTGAAGGAGTGTCTTTGCTCTAGAAAAACGTCATTTCATGGAATTGTTCCGGGAAACCTGTCAATTCTGGTACAATCTTGGTAAAAACAGTTGCGCTTTTCAGAAAATGCACAAACGGTGTATTTAACTTTCTTTCCTCTCTCATTTTTAAGATCACAAAACTGTCAAAATTATAACGAAGCATTTTTATACATTTTTCTACTTTTGATTCTTTAACTTGAAGCAGCACCTTCCCCAATCACAAAGACTTCAGACTGCCTCCAACAGTCAACGGATTTCAGCAGCAGAAAATTGAAGGGGAAAAAAAACACTGAGGCTAGCAAGACTGTCATAAACCAGGAAAATTCACAAGTGGTGACTTCTTTTACTATGTCCTCGCGTAACATCAATATAGCAGGGACCAGAGTAAATGGAGATCAAGATTAGGAGGACGACAACACTAGCAACACTTTCTTAGTTACATGTGATATTTTGGGGATTGCTCAGACTACAGAAATCAGCATCACATCACTAAGATAAGACATGGTTCCATCACACATAGTGCCGAGAAGCTTCCCTGGGAGGCGAGGGTACTCTGCAATTCAGTTTTTTCCATTTTCATTGTTTACAAGTGAACTACAAAGCTGTGTGGGGATGCAGTAATGAGAAGCAGGACGCAGTAATGAAAAGCAAAAGGGTGCCAAGAGGAGCCCATCCTGTACCGCCCGGTATAACAGCAGTTTTGCTGACGATTTCAATAGCAGCAAGCAACCTAAAAAATGGGAATTCATTTCCCAAAACACTGGTAGGAGGTACAGCAAAAAAGCGAGTGATGGGTTAACGACAATAAATGGTCTGAAATAACAGTAGTTCAGTAAAGCTGATATTTATCATGTTATCCAAGTTGGCTACATGAGAGTTATCACGTTAAATCAGTCCTCATAGAAGCTGAATGAAACGGAGACAATTCTGATGATCCCAATGCTTTAATCTCACTGTTCAGAGTATACTAGGGACAGAAGGAGCAAGAAATTGTCACAATGAAATACTTTAATTTTTAATATAAGCTTTTTGCAGAAAAGTCACTTTAAAACAGGCATATCACTTCCATTTCTAATTAGGACACATAAAAGTTGTTACGAAAGGAACCATTTCATACTTCCAGAACCTACGTGTCAGCTTCAAAGACTATTCAACTGCATGGGCAAGGAGGGGTGCGCAGAAGAACAATACCACCAGGAAAACCTACAAAACAAAATTTTGCTGTTTGTTCCTTATCTTCCAAGGACATGGATTCTCTGTTATCATCAATATTGTTAAGTATAAAAATAAATAAGTTTGTTCAGCAACAGTGAAAAGCTGATGGCTGTATGAGGGAATAACACCAGGAACTTTGGATTGTGAGAGATCAGCCTTGCAACTCTCACAAGAATAAATAAAGCAAATCTCCATTTCAGTTCACGTTTTTATGAAGCTGTGTTATAGTTATGCTCATTGTTTGGTCCTGCCACTATATCAAGATTGAGGAAGCTACAGGATCAAGACTGAGGGAGGACTGTCATTTGGAAAGGTATCAGTCACTGTGCCTTCTCCCCTCCAAAAAAATACGAAAAAAAAAAGGCAAAGAACAACTTCCCCTCGCAAATCCCTCTCCCAGCTCACTGAAGCTCAAGGACATACAAAAAAAGGGTTTGACTGAAAGTCTGGAGAAAAAGAGTAACGATTAGTCACCTTCATTCCCCAAATGAGAACATTTCAGCTCCGAGATACTACAGCATTTCACCCAGTCAAAACTAAACATGAACTTCAACAATTACAAGAAGTTTCCTTCAGATAATGTGAAAAAAATAAATTCTAGAAGTATTTCCTTGCACCTTTCCCCTTGCCTGGAAAACACTCAGCATGATCTAAACATGGATTTTCCTCAGTCCGAGTCTTCCATTTTTCGTTAAACATTTCCCTTTACCCTTGCTCATGGCAGCAAAAAGGAAGAACGGCTTTCGTGGGCCAGGCTGAAGGTCTAGAGATCCCAAGATCACTTCTCTGATCTTGGCGGATGCTTAGTAAATGCACGTAGGAAACACAGACAACTCACGATCCCTTCTTTTCATATACTCTTCCAATTTCCAGGGAAACAGCAGTTTGCAGATTTTTTCCAAGCCAGAAGAACTTACATTATCATCTTTGTTTATTGGTCTCTAGAGGTTGCTCTTTTGTAAGTCTATCTTATTTTCTCTCTGAACTCATTTGAAATTTTGTCCTCCAAAACACCCTGCAGCAATGAGTTCTACCATTGGATAACATGCTGGGGCGGGGGGGGGAATGCCCCAAACTTCCTTTTGTTTTTTTTTTTTTTTTAAAGCCTGCTGATAAGTATTAAAGACCACTGCAGGATACCCTGCAGATGCTTTTAACTTTGAAAGAGAAATAAGTGGCAAATCATCATTCCTACCTGTAGGCTGAATTTGAGTCGCTTCAGTTCACACTTAGTTTCCGCCAGCGCTATCATGAAACTGCACCTATGTAATTTTTCCCTAAGTACCGTGTCCATAAGGAAGAGTTGATAATGGACCAATTTGCACTGTTACATCAATGTAAATCCAGAGCAATTTCATTTACTTTGTTAAACCATAAATTCAACCAAGCACTGGTTTTACTAAAAGCAGAATTTTGCCTAGCAACTCACTAGTTTTTTCCTTCCAAAAACCCCTCGATGTTTTACATAACAACGTACCAAGTGCATCTACTGTTTTATAGACCAGATTATATATCCACAGCTACACATGATGTAGTACGCCACTGACATATGGACACCTCTCAGAAGTTTACAGTGTAAAGAATGTTAGAGTAATAGCCTGGGTAAACTGAAACTAGCCTTTTAAATATCCCCTTTACAAGTTTACTGCTGATGGTCACTAGCAGACCAGGCTCCTACACCACTGAAAATACAGAGGAATTTTAAAGAAACTGAACACTGTCAAATTGTTTTTCGCTGCCGTTTACCTTTCTGGCTCCTAACCCATTATTTCCAGAAGACACGCAAGAAAAAAAAAAAACAAACCTCTACCTTACATACCTGTTCCCATGAATCGAGTTTTCAGGCTACAGTTCATGAGATTTTGACCATCATTAATCCCCACGAGAGATTTTAAGATACAGATGCTTCCCTGCACTTAGGTCCACTGCTGGTCTGTGGTCATTCCCTCGCAATTTTGCAAAAGGCATGATATCAACTGTTAAGATAAAAATGAAACTGGAACTGAGACCCCCCCAACTCCTGTAAATCAAGAGAAATCAAGCGTGAATCTATGCCCCTGAGCACCTCACATCCAGGAGAAGTGCAAAGCACTTACAGGGATCATCAGCCTTATTCATTTAAGAGTTCACCGAGTCTATTTCTATCCAAAAGACATCACTGGGGAGGTATGTTGGCTCTCAGACTTAAAAAGTCATCTTAGTGGCAATTCTGCCACGAAATATAACGACCGTTACAGAGGTTGTAAGAAGTATTTTCGTAAAATATTACCTTCTGCTGACACCATCCTTTGTCAGTGCCTTGGTCAAGTGCTTGGGACTGATCTCAGCATTTCCTCCAAAGGCTCATTCCTCCTTTGGTTGTTGCTGTAGTGCTGTGACATGACAACCTCATAAAAATTCTAAAGGTCAGACTTGAGCTTCAAGGAACACATCAGCAAGAAGTAAAACCTAAGCTAATTCACATCTGGCTGCACAAACAAATGGAGTGCACAAACACTAAATACAAAGTTAATGCTTAACAGCTGTGTTTCCACCTAAACCCGCAAAGCAAAACCAAGTCAAGGTGAACCTGTCCTCCGAGATAAACTTCTCATATCTCGCTCCGTTTCTCTCTCATCAAGGCATTACCATGGTCTCTTTCTGGAGAGGATGCTGTTTGCAATGAACAGTAGCAGGCAATACCTACAAGACAATTAAGCCTTATATTAATACCACTACCCTGTAACTTACTAATTCTACATTAATTTGGGTAGAGGTTACTGTTGGTCTCATTTTGATCTGAAATTCCATCCTAATGCAGGTTTAAGTAAAATCTGCATTTTGCTGGATTAAAGACAAATTGTCCAGGTGTTTCAACTACCTCAGCAGCAAGTTGCTTCCAATGCATCAGATCCAACATTCGGATATCAAAAAGCTTTGAGCTCACTGTGCAATTTTGGCTGAAGAAAAAAAAAAAAAAGTCATCCTACAACGTTACAACAGTCTCACCACCTTTGCTCCGTTACTACCTGATCCTTAGTCAATGGCACCAAGAGCACATGCCACCTGCTGCCGATGAGAAGGATCTGACAATAGGGTAAGTCTCATTACTGTATCTGCCACATGCATCTTCTGCCCTCCAAGGCTCCCAAGGTCAGCCAGGTTCTCCTTGTTGTGGCTCTCCACAGTTTATCTGGGCAAGTCTGGGAATGAGCACAAAGCCACAGAAAGTCTACCGATGGGTGTGTCACGTACTCGCCCTCTGAAGCGCCGACTTCTGAGCTGTGACTACCTTTCATAACGTTGACTTTTAGGTTCTCTCTGTAGTGGCCTCTTCAAGGCCCCTTGCCAAGTCTTTTCATCCAAGTCAGGCAGTCGCATCTTCTTTCTTGGGTAGCTTTGAACGTACTGTTGTAACAGAAGGAAAAGCTCAGTTGTTCTGGACCTCGGCTCTGTTTCATTTATTGTGGCTTTAACAGCTGCACAGCACCCAGTTTTGTGCGGCAGGTCAGGAGGTTAAGAAAAAGGTCCAAGAGAAAAAACTAAGCTCCCCAAGATAGAAATTAGTGCTCTCAAAGATGCATGGGGGAAAGAAGTATGATAGGATAAAACTGGCTACACTTACTCCAGGGGCTGCAGTGGCTTCTTTTAGTACGAGGCCCATTGAAACTATCTGCAATTGAATTAGCACTCCACAACCAGAAGAAAAGGTAAAGCCTTGTCATAAAAATAGTGAAAGTTAGGACTAAACATCAGCACAACCCATAAATATGACCTCCAACAACAGAGCTTTGCATAAAAAAATCTAAATAAGAAAATCCTGGAAACAAATCCAAAGATGCTGCATGTTGGGTGTCCTGGTTTCGGCTGGCATGGAGTTAATTGTCTTCCTAGTAGCTGGTACAGCGCTGTGGTTTGGGTTCAGTATCAGAAGAACGTTGATAACACCCTCATGTTTTTGGTTGTTACCCAGTCGTGTTTAGACTAATTCAAGGACTTTTCAGCTTCTCAGGCCCAGCCAGCAGGGAGGCTGGAAGGGCACAGGAAAGGTGGGAGGGGAGACAGCCGGAACAGCAGACCCAAATTGGCCAAAGGGTTATTCCATATCATGGGATGTCATGCCTGGTTTGGTGGGCAGTGGGGGAGGAGCGCGGCTCGGGCGTCAGTCAAAGTGGTGAGCAATTGCACTGTGCATCACTTGTCTTGTGTATTCCAATCCTTTTATTATTATTGTCACTTTCTTGTTGTTATTAGTGTCATTGTTAGTTTCTTCCTTTCTGTTCTATTAAATCATTCTTATCTCAACCCACGAGCTTTACTTTATTTTTTCTGATTCTCTCCCCCATCCCACTGGGCGGGGGGGAAGTGAGTGAGGGGCTGCGTGGGGCTGAGCTGCTGGCTGGGGTTAAACCACGACACTGGGACACGGCAAAAAGCATGCTAATTGGCCACAGCACCTAACCAGATTTGAAGTCCATAGCAGTAATCGAATGAACCTTGCCCCCATCTCTAAAACAAACTCATTCCTTCACCCTCCTCATCTCTTTATACTTGCATGCTATTAATTCCGGCACCTAAAAACCCACTAAAAGCCAGGTGCAGAAACATTTCCTATTAGTCCATGCTAGGCAGCTCTCTGCTTGGTGCTTTCTTTAAGCACCAACATATTTCTCAAGAATTTGCCAAAGCCTGAGGTCTTGTTACTTGGAAAAGATTAGGCAGAATTTACATTCCCTGAACATGGCCTTTGAGGCACAGGCTGTCCCATACTTCTGTTAAACTCCGGTTGCATTGCAAATGGACAGCATTTACAGAATTCAGGTCACAGCAGTGTCAAACTTGTAAAGACTGAAAATTCAGAAGAGGTTACGCAGCGAGAGGACCACCGTTAAAGGGCTCAAACATCAAGATGAATTAATTTCCTCCAGCAAGCCAGAGCTTTTCCATGTTGGGACTGGTTTTACTGCCCCTGAAAGAATCCCCTCTTTTCAGGGGTTTGCTGAAGAATCCCCTCTTTTTCAGGGTTTCATGTCACTGCAGCATCTCTGTTGAGTGTTAATGCTCACAGACGCTTCTTGCAAGCTTCAGCGAGACTCTGAAAAAGAAGGATCAAGAAAGAGCTCCCATGCTGGAAGTTACAAGGAACCCAGGCTGACACAGCAGGGATCACCACCTGAGGCACTGATTTCTAGCGTGGAAAACTGCTTGTATTTGCAGCACGATACTGAGATCACATGCATGACAGAGATGGATTTAAAAATGTTAGATGTAAGGTACAGGAGGGGACTAAGTAGGCAATGGGGGGAGGAAAAAAATTCTGTACCAGTATACAAACACAGGTTTCACCAAGATCCTACTTACAGGTTTAACTTTTATCTTGGCCATAGCGAGGCATTTGCTTCTCTCCCCATGGTCAGTGATAGTGAACGCGGGAGAAAGATTCATTCACAAATAGGAGCTACAGTCAATCCATCTGCTGCTACCTTTGCTGTCCATGTCTAACAGAAGTTCTCTCTGTGACTAGCACAGGAGGGGATAAAAACCTGTTCACTTCTAGCACTGTCCAAGAGTGAAACCATCTGCAGCAGCAGTAGCCGTGCCACAGCTTTATTTTTAACTTCTCCTTGCGTAACAAGTGCTCAATTCAAGGGTCGTCAGGGAGACACTCAGACTGACCATACCAGAACTGGGTAGGTATGTTATCATATCAATGACAAGCGTGAAGAACACCAAGGGTTTGGTAAAGGATGCAAAAGCTTGAAAAGAAATATAGATGTACATATTAGCAGATCCTCCGCTATTGAAACCAGACAAATCTTATTAGGTTGAATTAAGTTATAAGGATTCTGAGATGAGCAGGGATTGAGGATTAACCAGCTTCTACTAGCTGTCTATAGGAATCGGCCAGGTGCAACGTTTCCAACTGCAGTACGAGATGACTATACTCCAAAACCAAAATTACTGTATAACATGGGTGAACAATGGCATCTACAGAGGAAGCCGAGTAGGTGATATGGGTTTGTCAGAATTCAACTTACAGAATGTCAAAGAATCACAGAACTTGATTTACTCATGTCTAACTATGGTCACGTACGTGACGTTTGGCCATATTTACACAACTGCTTGGTCCAAGGATGTTTAAGCACAAGCTAGGATTCAACACAGAACAGAGTAGGCTTTCATATCACACTACTCAAAACTCCTTAAGACTTCTACTTCAGCCAGACCTGTAAGTGCCCTGAACACTCTGCAGCTGTGATTTAGGCAGCTCCCACCTCAGAAGACGACTTTTCACTATACAAATGCAAATATACACTGTATAAAAGGAGAATGAACACATGGTTCAAGTATTCTAAACTGTCTGAATTCCCCTTAGACATGATAAACCATTAACATTTAAGAAACTTAGAGATGGTTTTGAAAGTGTTACTCCGCATCTACAATATACTACATTGTGTATTTATAAAGTGCAGGGAAAGGTAAAGATTCCACTTCGTCAAAGGATCGTTCATGAAAGCTACAGTCTTTAAATAAAAGGAACCTAAAGTTAAACCCCCAATCTACAAATCCCATATACAACACCATTAACAAAGCTGAGTTTTGAGCTGGTTTTAAAGGCATCTAAAAATCTATGCTAAAACTGTGCAGCAATTGACAAGTTGTTTGGTTCTGGGGGGTTTGTTGTTTGGGTTTTTTTTTTTAAACACACTTGTAGAAAACTTGCAGACTATTAGAGAAAGTGCTTTAAATACGCAGATCCTGTTTGCCACCATAACCACCACATAAAGTTCATCCATCTCCCTCCCTCTCACGTTAAAGCTTTCCATCCCCAGGATGAGAAAAGGGCAAAGCAAATTTGGAGGCTGTGGAGAGCCCGATTTGTCAGTGAGGCAGGAGCAAGGGCTTGCTGCTCCTGTGACAGGTGCCCAGTGGAAGAGAAGCAGTATCGCAGCAGAGACAGACTGCAGACTTGAAAAAGAAAGGAGCCTGGGCTCTGGAAAGCAAGCAAATAAGGAGAAAAAAGGTACAGCAAGTCACATAGGAGAGTGCCCAGAAAGCCGTGGATGGAGGTATTTTACTCAATCTGCTCTCCTAGGTTGCAAACAACTTGGGGGAGGGGGGGGGGGAGCAGCACCATCACTATCCATGAACCACAGCTCAAACGGTCCTGTTTTAGCAGCGAAGCATGGAAGCCAGAAGTCCTTTATCTTATTCCTATTTACTTGCAGTCAGTTGGGTAGCCCTGTGTAAATCGCATTCCTGCTGTCTATTTTCCTGTCTTCTCTTGCTCTTTTCTGTATGTCCAGCACTATAGGCAGCCCTCAGAGAGGGGGCACATCTCACACCGGGCATTTCTGTCATGCTTACGACAGTAAGTTCTGCAGGTCAGCTCAGGTCCTTGGATCTCTACGGCTAAGTATAGTCTTAAACACAATGGGTAATTTCAGAATCTCAAGCTGTACAGAAAACTCAAAAATGTGCTAAAAATGTACTCCTTGGATATTTTTGTACTCCTTAGCTCTGCATTATCGTAAAATGATATGAAAATGAATAGATACTCAGCCAGAGGGTAGGTAACGGGGATAAATTACTTGGAATGTTTGTTAATTTTACCTGAAGTTGCTCAGTAGCTTTCAAATTCAGCGGTTCCTCTCAAATGGAAATAAGTTTCAAAGGCTACTGTAGCTCCCATCACCTTTAATGTATACTTTGAAGAAATGATTAAGTATCAGCAGCATCCTGTTACTCCTGTAATCATTTGCAAGTGTGGGAAAGAAAAGACCAAAAATGACCTCTTTGGAGCGGAAAGAATCATTGGTACCACAAAGAGTCTTTTACTGCTATGTCAAAAGCAAAACAAGAACAGCTTCACTAAGCTCCTAGGAAATAAAAAATGTGTTCATCCTCTAAGACAGCAGGAGTTTTAAGGCTGCTGGAATATGGGGAACATATTTTCTCTAATAGTTGTTTCCAAAGATGTGTAACCACAACCAATGTAAGAACAGATAAAAGTCCAGGTTTTCAGCATAGCTCAGCATGTTGACACCAAATGCTTTTGACAACATTGTTCATGGAAAAAAATGTGAAGTGCAAGCAACGTGCTGAGCAATTTGGCAAATAAGTCCTTAAGACTGAAAGGAGAACGTGGCTTTAAAACTGTATCGACCCCCAGTTTGGAACACGCATAGCCCAGTGACTGCAGCCATTTACAACTGCTGGCAACGAAGATACATACAGGAGATGAACATAACTTGTACCTGGTATGTACATTTTAGTCCTGTGGAAAAAGTAAACATAACTGACCATATGGAAATTGAAATTTGATCAACATCTCATATCTGCTTGCCGGATGGCTTGATACAGCTCTGAGGTCTTTACATTTCCATGGACATAGATAGAAGACATGCAACACTGACAGCCAGTCAACAATGTTCAGGGAACAATTTTTGTTGCTGGAAAATGTCATTCGGGTGAAATATGCAGCTCTGTAAGAATCAAAGTGGTTTGCAACAGAATTTCAATTCAAAATAGAAGAAAGAAACAGAATAGGTATTATTCTCAAATTGAAGATGTCTGCAGACACTCAGCTTTAGTCAATAACTATAGAACACAGTCTCCAAACACAAAAGGCCTCGGCAGTTCATCCCAACACAAACCGTGACACCCCCTCCCCTATTTCCAGCTCAGCTCTCGTCACTATGTCACTATTTATAGGAGCAGACAACTTGCAGGCCAATAAAGAGCATATTACCTGTTACTTAATTTAATCCAGTACACCCATCGATACTCAAAAGTACTCTGAATATGTATAAACCTAAAATGGGCCTTAAACCAGAAGAACTGATTCCTAATTTATAGGAGACCACTGACGTCAACCAACTTGCATACCAAAGATGAACATGGCTCTCAGAGTTAAATTTAGATGATATGTTAACAGGCAGCAATTTTCCATGCTGTGTATTAATAGATTGCTTCTGCCTGCTTACTGAAGCATTCCCGTAGGTGGAGGCAGCTAGATGACAGAAATGAACTTGACAACATTACCAATATTGTTTGAGCACATACGATACTTTCTGTGGGCATGCATTACCTCCAAAGAGCGCAGCGTGAAGCAGCCAAGAGTGTGCTGGCTGGAGGATAAACTTTCTGCAAAAATGACAGAAGTTTGAAAGAAAAAAAAAACCCCAACATCCCAAGGGTTTAAGCAAAGACAGAAAGAAGCACTGCATCGCCATCACCACGTCGTCACTTCAGCGGAAGCCTGTTTCTCTGTCAAAGTAAAAACAAATCCATCACAAAAGCATTATTTATCAGTACTGGGTACAGAGATTTGTGCTTATTTGGGAAGCCACGCGAAACAAATCTCCTATTGGATCAAGACAGAAAACTCTGGTCATAGCAGGTGTGGGATCTAACATGGCAGTTTCAGCTCAGGAAGACATTTCAAAACCCAGGTCTAATTTCCACATGATGTGGAAACACCATCTCCCCCACATGCCGTCAGTAGACGCAGGAGATACGGTGACAAAGCTGTAGAATATGGGAGTAGTTTGTTTGCTCTAGAAACAGCAGCACAGCATGCAACAGAGAAATAACACAGACATGTCTGAAATTACTTCCACCGTCACCCCATGACTGTGGGAGAAGCCACTTAACCTCTCAGGCCACAGTTTACATCAAAAGAAAGGGCTTACAAGCCCTCACTGGCAGTGGCTTCATGGGAGCTTGCAAAACTCCTCCGAGGATCCTGGGGAGAAGCATTGCTGTCAGCGGTAAGAACTTCAGCCAGTACCTCTGGGCAGGGCAGCCTCTCAGCTACAGACAGGTACAGACCAGCCCTTCAGACCCCACACGCTGCAGTTTCTCAGGATATTGCTAAAAGGCATCAATACTTAGCCTTATGTGGCATATGCTGCTGATCTTCCTCCATAACCCTCCCCCTCCACATACTTTCTACAGAAACAGAACAAAAGAGAAATATTTTCAAATGTTTTCAACCTTTTCTTTTAAGGCAGGGCAGGGAAGTAGAGAAAAAGCAGAGAAGGTTTCCAACTAATGCTCTGTGCATTTTTGGGAAGCCAAGGACCCTATTTGTTAGTTCCACTGGAAAACTAAAATTGACTTTTAGCTGGTGCCATTCCAGAGCATTGGCTTTCAGTGTGCGCTGTCTTTTCACATTAGTGAACCCGGTGCTGCCGCTACATCCCAGACTGACAGCTGTAGAAACAAGAGCACGAAAGAAATAAGTCCTCTCTATTCACAGAAGAGGTACGGAGGCGACGCAGCCACTTCTCCCAACATGGCTGTTCTGCAGGCACCCATCCCGAGGGCAATTCCCAGTGACACATTCATTTCTTTTCTGTCCAGAATACTAATAAGAGTGCCAGTTAGGAGGAGGTGACTTAGATGGGTTATTTAGAGACCGGTGCAGGTCAGCCCTCAGATGTCAGCAGCATGCACAAAGGTGAGTTCTCCCCTGAGCACCAGCACAAGGCTGAAGTGACAACTTCAGTTAGATGGGAACGGCGCGTAGGTTTCCTCCTGCACTTCTGTAAGAAAAGGACTTTTTTATCCCCCATTTAAAAAAAAAACTAAAATTTAAGGGATCATGATATCTTATCCATGTTGAAGTACGCCAGCAAAATTTACCTTCAGTCCTTTTGGGTGCAGAAGGCGTAGGGAAAGGAGAGCCAAATGGGGACTGAAAAACAGGTATCAGTGGTGAAAGCGACACTGATTTCAGTAATTTGATTTCTGTAATGGGTTGAGGGTGAGGAAGTTCTAAGAAACATAACTATTTTATTTTGACATTTCAAAATTGTACATTTCAGTTTTAATTATTCGTGTATTTTTTATTGTAATGTAAAAAAGAGCATTATGAAATTTAAAACTCTCTTAATCTATGCAAAAATAAACAAACTTTTTGAACCAAAGCAAACGTGTGCCTCTTCTGAAACTACTGGCAACACAAAGTGTGTGTTTATCTTTTCACTCATACATTTCTACTGCTGATTAATATCTTACTGACTTCAGACGGGATTTTGGAGACCAGTCTAATCAACTTGCACGCAGCCTCTATTTCAGAAGTTTTCATCTTCATTGCTTGGATTATATAGAGGACTTTCCAATGCCAAATGTACACATAGGCAAATATTTTCAAAAAATATATTGAACAATGCAGAAAACTAAATACATATTTCTCAAGTTTCCTCCCAAAATGTATTGAGAAAATATTTGCCACTCCTTAAGTAGAGGTTCCAGACAAGCTATGAGGAAGCTCAAAGGAGAATTGGGCACCAACTGCCGGATTTATGAACTAGGTCTCAAACGAGCCCTAGAAATCAAAATATTTTATAAATCTGGCATCTTTACTTTGAGACTTCCTATGTAGTTTCAAAACAGATTCCCACCCTTCCCCCAGAAAACACAAAACCAAGCAGCCAAGCATTTCAGTTACTTTTTTTTTTTCTTCCTACCATTGAAAGCCCTGTTCAAACCTGCTCCCTGTTCTTCCATCAAGACCTGTTAGCTTGGTGGAAAAAAACCAAAAACACAACAAAAAAAACAAACCAAAAACCTGTTTTAGCATGGAGAATCATCACATTTATCTGGACAAATCTGAACTCTGCTTACTAATCGCTAAAGAAAAGCTATTCAAGTTCTCCATATGCTCAGCAGGGCGTGCTAATCTTGGGAGCACCCACATCACACATGCTCTACCCAACTCCTCTTCCCTGCCCTGCCTTCAGCAGATGCTACTCACATCTATGCATCTGTTGCTGCCTCACAAATTGCTTTTATGTGCTTTGGGATTTGCAGGATACTTTCTGTCAAATAAACCTGTCACAGCAGCTGGAAAGCACAGAGGTAGGTGAAGAGGGTGATGCGAATCTGATAACGAAAGGGAAATTGTTTGCTCCCACCTCCTCTCTGATTTCTAAGAGCCTAATCCTGGACACAAGTGCTTAATTTGAACCACAGTTAAGCATAAAACCATCTGCTTCTACTGGCATCAGCCATTCTGAGCTCCAGGAAGCCTGGTGAGCTGAGTCATTAGATTTATCTCTTCTTTCAGCAGACAGGGGTCGTCACCCCTTGTGCACTTCAGGTGAATGGGACAAGCCTCCCACCGCCTTTTTTTTTTTGTTTTCGCTATTGCAAACAAAACATTGCTATTTTGTTGATTAAAATTCTTTACCGGTACCTCTCACTGCAAGATTCTGCGGTGAATGCAGGCGTTTGCTTTGCCCACAGTCTGTTGAACGTATTCAAATGTTTGCACACATCTGGCTGGCGGGCTTCTCTTTCACAGGCTCCAGTGCCTCTATGCCTTGTTACTCCAGCTGGGGGTTCAGGCTAACAGCACATTACCAAACAAAGATCCTGTCTTAGTTCTTAAGGGTTTTTTCCAAACAGAGACCTTTGGGGGGGCGGGGGGGGGGGGCGCGCGCATGCATCAAACCACGGCAAGTTATTGCATTTATGTACTAATATGCTTTTAAATCTCTGGTTCCCCAGCTCCCTCTGTTCTACCCACAAATTGTAGGTTTGTAGGCAGAACCTACATACTTGGATCCTAACCCAGTCTCTATTAAACTCAGCAAGAAAAGCCACCAGTTTCAGTGGCAATTGGGTGAGATTCTTGGTATGAAAGTTGAATTTTTTAATTGTTTTGTTGAATAAACACTGTAAGGAGCTGTTGCAGGAAGGGTTATTGCTGTACCAGCTCATCACTTCTACTGGTTCCATCTCTCTGACCATTTTCACAAGCCTTCACAAAATTTTTTTCCTGCTCGTTCATTGGTGATTTTTACACCCGAAGTCTACAAAGAGCACCCGGAGAAAGATACTAAACAAGTATACAGATAGAACGGCTTGCTCAAGTGTACTGCTCAGAGCCAGAAACAAATCTGGCTGCCAAAACCAGAAACAAACTGGATGGGAACGCGCCCATGACCAGACAGTGATCCCATATACTGTATGTCACATTCTCCACTGCCTTGCACCTCTCCCTTGGCACCAGACTACACCAGTTCAGCAGTGTTTTTAAACACCCACACAGCGCTGATGTCACCCACCAGATAGAAGAGAAAGCAGCAAAGAACTGAGCCTTACTTTACTCCTTTGGATTCACCAAATTGCCAAGATACAACATCAACAGGCAGAAAATACACTCTAGCTGACACTATAATCAACTTCCATTTTGCTAGTTTAAAACTGTATCACTGCCCTCACCGTGTGGCACTGGATTAAAGTCTTTAGCTCTGAAGAGCAGGCGCATCTCATCTCCCTCGGAATCAGTTCCTAAACAACCATTTTTCAGCCCAGCATATAAAAGTAAGCCAGCATCTGAAGACAGGGTAGACAGCTGGGGATTCCAACGTCTTCACAATATACTGGGATATAGTAGTCCCACATCAGCTAAGGGGCATGCGTGCAATGGTAAATTCAACAGCAGAAATGTAAGGTATTTTTTGTGTTCCTGTTATTTAACTCGGAAGTGTTTCAGGGCCATTAGTGATGGGATATGACTAGTGGGACTGGATGAGGCTGCTCTAAAGCTGCGATGAGGTGTGCCATCCCAGTAGCAGCCGCGTTAGAAAAGCTGCACAAAATGGCTGCTCCTCCTGGCCTGTCCACGACTGTTTGTTACTAACCCCCTTCCAAGACCCTCCAGTCCAACTGCAAATGCAGTCACTCCCTAACACAGGGGAGGGTGCCAAAATAAAATAAATAGCAAGAGCCTTCAAAAATAAAATGCCCTACTATTTAGATACTTGAAGTAACCCAACTCATCAGCAAAGGAAAACAGCATGTCCGATTACAGACTAGAACAAATATTTTTCCTGCAAAGGGTACATCTTCATAGCTAGCTCAGCTATCGTCTTTCACCTACCTGCATCCCCACACAAGGAGGCTTCAAATCAGGTGACACTTTCTCCCTGGGATAGTCAGTCATCCTTGGAGAGATGCTAAAATGCAAAACAAAGCTGTCACTTAAACTGATAGCCTGCCTTTCTGGCAGCGAGGATGTCAGCTCGACTCTTCGGGGTGCTGAACGTCTTCCCCGTGGGCTGGCTGGAAAAAAACAAGCTACATTTCATGAAAAAAGTCATGGTATGCAACTTGTTTTCACAGCACAGCAGAACAAAATAAGACCTTATGAAAGGTTTTTTTTTTAAAAAAAAACCAACCCAACCCAACAACCCAACCCAGAAAATGCAGCCTCTCACTGGTTAGAGAAGCCCCCTGAAACGATAGGAGATTTAAGTTCAAATTCTCTTCTATCTGGTACGGTGCAAGAAGGCGAAGCTGAATCATTGCTATCCCAAAGGACTGTCCTGTTCCTAAAGCTGCCGGATCTGCCTTTGTAAACTTATCCATATACAATACAGAACAAGCTTAGTCAGAGTAACTCGGCGTCTGATCTGACAGTTTGGTACTTAAAATGCTCTTCCAGGATACGGGCAGCGAGCAGAGCAGGGCCTGGGTACCCAGCTCTTCCACAGCCCAGGGGAATAGTTTTAACAACCACCGGCTGTTTTGCAGTGAGTCTGCCTGCCTCCTGCATCAGGCTGTAAATTTTGTCAAGAAAAGTTTCTAAGTCATAAGCAATATGCTTCCCTCAACAGCTTTGTTTCTGAAAGACAAATACCCTGCAACCAGCAGATTTTCCTCAGAAAACTACCTCCTTGGGTCTCCAAGTCCGAGATGTGCAGCGTACATGTGCACAGAAGACAGAAAAATACCCTCTCCAAACCCTGGAAAAGACTCAAAGAAGAGCACAAGGAACCATCGGCGAAACACCTACAGTTCCTAGCAAATATATCACAAGTGAGAACACAGTAAAAGCTGAAATTGCTTTGCAAGGTGGTAATTTACAGTCAGGCTGAGGCCACGGTTCCACATTAGTACCCAAGTTTAACACATTCACTCTACCCTAGGCACTTGTTCCCCCTTCCCCACCTGAGGATCGCCGTCTACCAAGGTACACCCACACGGAGCGGCAGGCAAACATCTATGCTTGAATTCGAACGTCATTCAGCCCGTTGCATAATGAAGATGTGCCCTAGCTGAAGCGCATTAGACTCCGAGCAGATACTGCTGAACTTTCTGCAACACGTTGAAGGCAGTTAGAATGCTCCTATCCACAGTCCCAAGATATTTCCAAACCAGCACTGTGAAGCTTTATCTGCAAGCAAACACCCACTTTTGCACAGAGGCATCCAAGTTACTCTAATCTGATTAGGCCCACTCTCTATTTGCCATCAGTTCTGCAAACCTACAGCATCTCCTCCCTGCACCCACACACATCTGGTCACAATGATTTTCCTTCCTAAATAAACTTCAGAGAGCAAAGCAAACTTTCGAGGCCTTGGGATTATTTATTTATTTTTTCTGTCATCTCCACGCTTCAGCTGCCTATATCCCATTAAGCGTGGCTGTTCCACATCTGGATATGCCCTGTCAGGTGTAGCAAATGCTACAGAAGAGATAAGCAGTGTTCAGCCCCTCTGTTTTGCACTGAAGGATACACACAACAAGCCTACGGCAGTAAACGTCAACTCAAATGAATCACCACTTTGACTCCAATGGCAGTTCTGGTGTGTGCAGCCCTTACAGGATCAGAGCTTTCCCTACATCCAAACACAAAGGAAATCTTGGTAGTTACATGCTCAGTCCAGCTCTTTACTTAGTCCCATAATCCACGTCTCACCTCGACACAGGACAGCCTCCCTCCTCCCTTGGAGATTTACCCCAGTTAAAGCCAGCAGCAGCTGAAAAGCGCAATACTGAAGCGGGTAAAACCCTGTAATGCTTACACCCACCAAATTGCGCAGACGAAACTTAGCTCAGTTTCAAGCAGCGGCGAGTCACCACTGCAGAGAGTGGGGCCTGCTTTGCCCTGAGGGGTTTCGCCTCAGTCACCACTGGCTGGAAGCATCACTTCAAATCAGCCCCAGGTCTCAGGCAACTCCTTTCTAAGGAAGGATGGTCAACTGTGCTCCCGCACCCAAGTCTGTCCAAGCTTGCCCCACAGAATGAGTTAATTGACAACTTTAAACAAGCCTACTTATTACATGATTGGAAAACAATCGTGCAGCACACTGCATATCTCATCCCCTGCAGACAAAACACAGGTCCCTGCTAACTCAATTAACCTGACAGTCGTTTCTGGGCTGTGTGAGGCTTCGCTTACTACAAAGCACGCAGGAGGGCTAAGGCAAGGAGTCAGGAAATGCTATTCAAATCAGACTGACTTTGTGGGGGGAATTTATATAGATTAAAGCGTGTCAAGGGCACAAGAGTCAGATGTAAGAGAGACTGCATACCTGCGTGAGAAAACAGGCTGGGGAAGAAACCAGTGGCAGGTCTTTGGTAAACTCCTCTGCTATTCAGACAGGCGAGGGGGGAGAGAAAAGCCTGTTACAGAAGACTGAAGAGGAGTCGGCAACTTTGCAGAAGCAAGCAGTGATTGCTGCTACTGCTTGTGTGAACAATAATCATTAAACAAAATTCCCATTGGCTTCAGTAAGAGATTCGCTCTTTTTTACACAAATCTCCTTTTTTGAAAGGCCACAGAGCTAGGTCCCATCACAGCTGCAGCCCACCCGAGTAAATAAAAAAACCTAACTGCAGCGTGTTGTACATCACCCAAGGCGGTAGGACAAGGAAAGAGCAGCAGGTAGATTGACATCCTCCAACTCCACAAGACCACCTCAGTCACCACATCATAGCAACAAGTATCTGGTCCCACAAGTCAGAGCACTGACTGAACCCAGGACACCACACCTCTTGGCATCAATATTCTTGACGAAGCTGAAAGGATAACGCTGCACTAAACCCCCTCCACTTAGGGAGCACTTGTGTCAAGCGCCTTTTAGAAGGAACGAGTCCTGGAGGGAAACAAAGATTCTTTGTATGACTGTGTGGTGGTCCTAACCATACAAATGTACATGTGGCGAGACTATTTCCACCCTCCCCTTGAAGTGGCCAAGGGAGATCAGCGTTTATGTCAAAAGACTTCATTACTCCAATGTGAGGATTGACAGATTTTCAGATGACAATGTATTAAACAGTGGTGGGTGCATTTTATTAACCTGTATTTTACACACATATGTGCTGGTACTTTTCATCAGCTGTGGGTTGGTTGTTTTTTTTTTTTTGGTATCAGTTCTTGCAGCAAGCAATACAAATACTTCACAACATACTGGATTACGGTGAACCCACAACTTCTGTAGGAAGCCTCATCTAAAAACCACAGCAATCCACTCAACAGTTACAAGACACTGAAAACTAACAGGCATGTACATTCATTCTGAACAATACCTACAAGTGCAGACCTCACCCTTAGAGAAACTGGCAAGGCAAAAAATATAATGGGACATGGGAAAACTTAATGGATTTTGAGTAGATCTGAAGTTATCATAAAGTAACATTATTAAGCCTTAGCCTTCAGCGGTTAAGCTATTCTCAGGCTGGTCACAGAGAGCTCTGTTGTGCGGGATGGATTATTTCATTTCACCTGTCTGTTGCAGGTCTGTGCACTGGCCCTGGTCAACATCAAAGATCAGACAGATCTCAGATCTCGGCAAACATGGCGCTTCATACACGCTGCTGTTCACACACAGATCTCCACTGTGCTTCGCCAACAAAAAGCCTGAGCTTTTCGGGCAACACAAGCCAGCGATAATCCTTACTCTTTCGAGTGACAGCATCAAACATAAGCACGTTGTTACACTAACTTTAGTCAGTGCCATTTCCTCAGCAAAACAGACCTGAAGGGTTGAAGGCACACTTCGATTCAGTGGAAGTACAGCAATTCTTAGACAAACATGTTGCTTTTGGCACATCCATGTAATTTCTGTGTATCACTCGATAAGCACCAAGTAATACTCAGTACAGTATAAGGAACAAGTAAAGACCTAGGTCCAATCTAATCTCTCCTTTTTAGAGTAACCCATCGATTTTAAGAGTCAATTCTCTATGGTTATGTCATCAATATTCCTCAAAAGTCAGTCTGAAGACCCTGGACACATAAATAGCTTCCCTACACACAAAAAAAAATAACCAGCATTCCATACTCTTTAATACAGCACCCAGTGAAGTAAAAAATAAGACAGCAACAGATCAGGCAGGTAGAAACAGAACACCACCCCCCCCCCCCCCCAACTTTGCAGGGTATCTGGATGTTGGGATATATCTGTTAAATACTGAGATAATCATGAACTGGTACTGGATAAAATGGAGCAGCTGCCATCCCTGTCACCCCTTTCCTCCCGTATTTGTCCACGTACACATCATGTTTTTGCTTTTTCAAGTAACAAACACTCATTTTTTCCTCTTGACGTAGCTGCGCATAGAGAGCACGGAACGACACAGAGCAAGGTGACGGGTTCCAGCGCCTTCGCTCAGACCTCAGTCGAGTCCTCAGGCCAGCGGGAGAAACTCTTCTCCCTGACCTCCCCAGCCTTATTGATTTCAAGTAAGTAAATCAGGGTTGCAAAGCAAGACAGGCACAGCGAAAGCCCTCTAACTATGGTATCATTTATGCAGCATCACAGAGAGTGAGCGTCACGGCAATTCAATCCTAATTCTCAGTCATTTGCCTACCAGAAACAAGGCTACGATTGAAGCTCCGTTTCCTGTCTTTAGATGCTGCACTTGCATTTCTGGGTGCGGAGAGAGAGCAAGCACTCGTCGAGGCGTTCACAGCTTTCAGGACATGCGCAACAGCCTCGTGTCAACTCCACTGATTCTGAGCCTTCGGCTACCTGACCGGCAGCACCGCAAGCTCAACGCTCGCCGTGAGGCACCCTTCTGCTCTGCATCACCCATATTCACAAATCTGTGGGAATTTAATACCTTTCAGGACTCTTGTCATATCTGACTGAAACTGGTCACCAGGTTCAAAAGCACTCCAGTTCCACACAGACACACATAATGTGATTGCGTATGTCTTGTTTCCTTAGGAAAGCAAAAGACATGACTATTTTTTTTTTTTATGCTTCCTCTCAGTGCGTGGCTTCAGGCAACCCATTCTCCTTCTGTTTATCCATCTGTGAATGTGAGAGAGCATCTACCTTCCCCACAGTGACAGATGCTTAATTAATTCTAAGGGTGAAATTCACCCCTTTGCAGACAGCCAGCACAGGACCCAGAAAGCACTTGCACCCTATTTTGAGGATTTCAGTGAAATGCAAGAAGTGCACATATAGCAGCACACAGAGAGGTTATGAATGTGAAATCCTAGTCTACTTCTTAAGTCAACTGAAGCAGATGCATCTGTTACCAAGCCACTAGAGGAGCACTCCCATTGCTTGCAGGCAACGGCTGAAGTACCACCACCATTTCTCATGTTTAACAGAGCTGTTGCCTCATTTCCACGGGCCGTTCATTTGTGCTTGTTAGCAATCACCCACTGTCATCTGCCTCGCCGTCCTCACAACTAAGATCTTCAATATTTCTAAGTTTGTGCGATACCTAACTCAATCCACCCAGTAACAGTGCCCTAAGACTCTTCTGTAATACAGCAATGATGCCAAAGGCTTGAACTCAAGCTCTGGCTTGAACTCAAGCTCTGGCTTGAACTCAGGTATATGCTTTGTGGATGCTAATGCAAGTTTGTTTTACAAGAATACAGTATTCACAGGCAAATGCTTCCCTACACATCAACCACTATTTGCTGTACTCTACAGGACTATTGAAACACTTTCCTCCAGAAAGCAGATGCCATATGGGTATGTAGGCTCAATTAGCACATGCTGACAGATAGCAAGACACTTAAAAAAAAAATCCAAAGTCTTGGCAAGCTTGAAAAGTTACTGTATTGATTATGTCATACTGCATCCTGTGGTGGCTTAACTTTTGAGGTTTCCGTACTGGGAAAGGAAAAAAAAAAAATCAGACAAGCAATAGGAGAGATTAAAAGAAAAGATGGAGAGGGCTCTTCAAGGAGGCACCTGGTTGGAAGCGATGAGCGAGCAACGTGGCAGAGACCATCTTGCCAGCTTCCCTTGCCAAGGGTGGGCAAAGGCCCTTCACAGAGCAGACGTTTTATTACTCACACATCTCTGACTACCCAAACTGATCTTAAAGCACTTTGGCATGTCCCAAGGGTCATTAGAGATTACTTCCTCTCTGCATTAATAATGAAAACGGCTCTTAACCAAAATTAAACTGGAGCAGCTTAATAGCATTTAAAAATTGACAAATCTGAAACAGCTAATTTCTTATTCCCCTTTTGCCCATACCATTAGCAATGGGAGAAAACTTCAAGGTTTTGCCTCTTAAAAAGTGCTGAAGAATGTTCAAAACTTCTACAGAAGACAGAAAAGAGCAGCACCCCCTCTCCGATTAAAGGACTGGACACCACCTTCAGTGCCGCGCAGGGATGCCACAGAAGCTCAAAATGTGGCTAAGCAAACCCAGAAATAGTGGCTGGTTTTCCCAATTGGAAAATTGGTGATATTGTGAGGTAGGAGTCTATCCTCTGCTCTTATCACAGACGGATGATTCACTAAGTTCCTTCCGACTGGGAAGCGTACATGTTTGTGTACCTGCTACCACATCACACAACTTCAGCGCACATCTTGCAGCGAGTACCAGCTGGACAAAGCACACGACCCTTCGCCTCCTGGTAAACGACCATCTGTACCTGCAGACACAGTTACAGACTTTAATAAAAAAAAAACAAAACAAAAAAAAGGACAATACCTTCCAAGCCCACCTACACGGCTTAGAAGCTGCTTTCAATTTGCAAAATACAGCAGGAGTTTCAGTATCTGTAGCTCTCAGCTAAAGCTCCCGAGTGCTGTTAATGATTTTTGAAAAATTATTTAGGCTTTTTCACTAGGATAATATTGGCACAAGAAGCGTGGCTGACTTTTCTCCGAGAGTCCCGTGCCCTGCTTCTCAGCCCATGAATTTATGGAATGTGAACTGAAAACTCACAAGTGCTCTGCGAGGGGAAGGGAAGCCAGCAACTAAACCTGGAGCAGCTGATGCAGCAAGCCATGGCAGACTACAGGTGCTCTGCAACAACTTGGGACTTTCCATTGCTATTTGACTCATCCAGCAAGAGCAAATGAAGGAAGTCACTGCGACAACCCAGGAGGAATCAAATTGCCATTCCAGTGATCTGTGATGAGCACAGTTTGCCTCCTCCAGAAAGAGCACCCAGCTCCACTCCACAACGTTTTTGCTATAGCATCTATTCCTCTTGAGGCTCCAGAGCTGGCACGGTGCACACCAAACACCTCATCTGGAGAAGCGCGAGAACAGGAGGGTGACAAACAAGGTTTTCCCTCCTGTCTCTCTGTCAAACACAGGAAACAAAAATAAAGGATGAAACCAGCCCCTCCATGTAAAAACCAAACCTGACTAGGGAAAGAAAACAAAAAATCCTGCCGGGTCACCCCAGGCTGATCTTGCAAAGGCCTGGTGAACAATATGCCAGAATAAATAAGCACTTGGACACGTTAATCGCCTTACGACATCACTGTGTGCCAGCAGGAAGCAAAGTAGGAATTGGGTGGGGAGGGGGCATGTGCAGCCGTTCAAACAGACCTGCCCTACAGGCAACACCACCTGAGCAACCAACACATTCATCTCTGCTCCAAACATGCTGTATTTAGTATGTCCTGGATGGAAACAATGTCAGCAGCGAAGACTCACAGAACGGAGTTTACAGAGAAGACTGTGCACTAGGGGATATCATACCTGAAGGTCTCAGCAGAAGCAATTTTAGAGGGTGTTGGGCCCTTCTCAGTTTCATCTCAATGGTTAAATATGGAGCTGGACTATGGTTCTGTGGAGAGGGACTTCAAAGCTCTAAGTTCAGTGTCCCTAGACAAAAGGTGCTGTTAAAACTACAAAGGCTCAACCACTTGTTGCCCTCAATACTTTACGGAAATAGATGGAGACCTGCTGATCAAACAGCAACAGGGAGCAATGCACTGCTCTGCTCCTAAAATCATGCTGAGGAACTCCTCATACACCTTTATAAGCTTTATCAACTCGAGGGAAAGGATCTGAAGATCAAAGAACGGTCTTACATCTGAAGATGGGGACAAATGACCTCTTCCAGCTTTGATGAAATACCAAAGGGGAAACATCCTTGGCTGTTTTGAAGGGGGGAAAAAAAAAAAATCTATGGTCATGAAAAGACATAGATTTCTTAGATTAGACAAGCAGAAAAGCATGTTGCAGACCACATTTCCAGAATGTTTTCCAAAACCTGCTGCAAAGCCTGTGGCAAGAACTTCAGCCTTCGATAATGTGCCAGCTGGCAGCCTGCGAGCAATCTTCTGCTGCAGTCCTGTTGCTCTCAGAAACATTTCTTTCGCCAGCAAGTTCTACCACCTGATGCTCAGCTCGCTCGCATCCCTTCTTCGCCGCTATCCCTGCTGCTTCACTTACTCGTACCAAGAAATGGACATAGAAGGGGGCACAAAAAGGAACAGCTGTTTATCCCAGAGCGGTGCCTCAATCTTGATTCACTGCCAGTTTCTTTCCCCCTTCCCACCTTGGTTTATACACTGCACAGATGTTTAACTGATGCCTGCTTACTTTCTCAAGTGCCTTATTGCAGCAGCTGGTCCCCTGAGACAGGCTTTCTTCCCCTGGCTCTCCCTTCTGTTAGAGGCAGAAGGATGGCTTGCTGCTCTCCTGCCTTCTCACGAGGGAACGCTAAAGCCCTCCACCTCTCATGTTAACTGCAAAAACCTTGAAAGAGGAGGTTATTTTCCTCCCTTCCCTGGCTCTGTTTCTCTTCTTGCCTGAGCCTACGCCTGTCCCAGCCAGCAGTACGCCAAAGCCTTCATCTCGTACCCGGCTGCTGTGCGAACACCATAAAGTCCACTCACATGGCGAGGGTCGGGGAGAACACTTTCAGCAGATTTTGGTGCACTCACACTGAGTAAAACTTAATCAGGGCTGAGACTCAGCGTAACACCGGTATGCCAATTACTTTCATAAACCAAGAACTAGGGGGAACTTAGTAAGGAGTAAGAAAAGAAATGGCGCAGTGGTGTCTACGTTGTATAGCAAGACACGAGATAATTCACCTCTCCCTGTTAGGCCCAATCAGAAAGACTTCAAGCTGTGGTATCCAAAAGATAACATAATTTTGATGGGAGCAATTTTTTTCTCTTCCCCAGGGAGAATATTAACTGAGATATAAAGAAGGAAAGTTGATATAAGCAGCTATCCAAAAACCCCCTTTCTGTTCTTCTGCATTAATAACTTCTGGATAAACAGAACCTCTCTGCCAGGTTAAGTTAAATTTAAGTCATATTCCAGAAATACAAAATTTCTTCAATTTTATTAAAATTGAAAAGCAGTCTATCAGAGGTGTATTTTCATGAGATACAGCTCTCAGGCACTATATTTTATATGGATGTAATTATTCTAGCTATTCATCACAGAACCACAAATCCAACCTTCAAAAAAGTATCGTAATGCAAGATTCATTGAATCCAGCTGATATTAAATATCAACGGGGCTCCATTATCAGTTTTTGTATCTGAACACTGTAATATCAGCTATTACTCTTTGATATTAAAGTTGTATCTTTGGAAGAGAATTACTTCCCTTGGCAACAATGGTAAATGTTAACTACCTTGAATATTTCAGTCACATATACATTATGTATAAGATTGTGATCTGCTAAACAATAATGGAGAAAAACAGAAAGCGACAAAAAGATTTGCTTTGTGAAAGATTTCTTTCTGTTCTCAGAGAAAAAGCACATACTATACAAGGAAAAAAATACTTGGAATAACGTGTCAAGTCTTTTTCCACTGGGATGCAAGAATCTGATTTAGTATTTCTGAAAGAACGTATCTCTGCATAGCAAAACAAAGCATTAAAATAAAATGGTTAATGTTATTTGTATGACAGTAATGCCGAAAGACTCCAAGCAATACCGTGGTGAATTACGTAAGGCACTATACATGCAAACCAGGAGAGGTCCTTGCCCTTCCCGTGTGTTGAACTGAAAACTCTTCACAGCGCAGATAAAGCACAGAGGAGAAGAAAGAGTCAGCACACATAGATCAAAGCGGACTACGAAGAGAACCCAGGTTTCCCCAGCTCTTGTTTAAAGCACTGTCCAGTAGGTTACACTGCCTCGATCCCATTGCTTTCAAGCAACATATTGATGTATTATTTCCCACATCCAGGACCGCATGAGTCATCTGGGTTCTGCAAAGCTGGCCAGACCGTCTTAAGCCTCCCACTCTGACCTGGATACCTGCGATCAGACCTCACTCTGAAGATGCACGCAAATTATAAATCTCATTGCTTTCCCAGAAAGTAAAGTTATGTAAACCAGCGTTAGCATCAGGTTTAAATTAATGTTTACATTGATAAGTAAATTGAAAATTACATCGCTTGCATGCATTACACAAGCTAATTCCACATCCCTATTTGCAAATATTTACAAAGCTCTAACTCGGTCATTAGACTCGATACTTACAAATCATTTGGAAACTACCAGTTTATGTCAACTTCATTTTGCATACAGTGATATTAGGCGTTAATGGTAGCAAAGCAGCTGAAACTCCCCATCATTTCTTGTCCAAATTCACAAGGCAGCAAGGTGGTTAGGAATATTAAGGCTGAAGCTGAAGATGCATTTGTGGGGCTAGTTATGCCAGCTTACGCTGCTGCCGTTTCCTCCTTTCCTTCAAAAAGCAGCTGCTCCTTCCCATTCCTGACCATTTTGGCGTCCGATCCATTTGAGGCTGGATTTACCAACCAGCCACACAAACAGGTATCTTCAGGCAATGAACTGAGAAGCAAGGGGCTACTACAACGAATACTGCCACCAAGAAGCTGCCACGCTATGCCCAAACACACGAGCCACTAGCTGTCTTGTCTTTATTAACCTGAATACTTCAACTGCTGGTCTCATTCAAGCAAGATACAGCTTTTGAAACGTGTAGGTCTGTATTAATCGTACTGATGCCAGAAGGGAGTAATTTAAATTACCAACACTGTTGCAGAAGAGCCCGCAAAGAGGTTACTTTTAGGGATACCATATCTATTCCCTCCTTGAGTAAGGTTAGGATGCCCTTGCTCACCACAAGTAGGGCTTGACTTTTTACATACGCCAACTAATTTCACCAAGAGCACCTGTACTATTCAGCACCAGTATCTGCACTGCAATCTAGAATCTGATAGCTTCCACATAAAACTTTTAAGCATATAGATGTACTTTAATGTAGGTTATAGACAGTCACAGGTGGTAACCCTTGCTCATTTATAAAATAATTTAAAAAAAAGCATCTATTATGGATCAGTGTGAAATGTTACAGGTGCTCTTAAAACCCAAAAGGTCAGAGGATCTTCAACAATATTATTGAATTGAGTAGTGTACTGAATAATATACTCAATGCTAGCCATTGTTTCTGAAATAATGTCTTTTTTTTTTTTAGGTGCAAACGCATCTGTAAGCACTAATCTGGTATCAGAAAAAGAAACAGTCACATCTCCATAAGCTACACCGCACTGCACCGTAAAATCTTACTAGTTGTCAGTTGTCAAACTGATGTAGGTTTGTACAAAGGTGAGTTTCCAACCCCGTTTAAACCTATTACTTAACCTTTTGGCCACCTTCGGATAGTCTGGAATGAAGTTCGAGAATCACAGGCTATGCACACTACCTGCCTACACTGTCCCCACACACTAAACCCTCCCACAGTAAGCATCTACGTAAAGTGCTCTGTTCCTACTTGTAGTTCACTTTAGAAGTCAAACAAGAAAGGAGCATTTTTGGCATGCAACAGAAATAAGAACCCAAGTAGAGGAAATACTGTATCAGCGCACCCATGCATAAGTTCTTCCTAAGCATCAGGGGACTAGGTAGAACCAGCCCCTGGCACACACATTTATAGGAAACCAGCATCCCTAGTTCAAATAAGGACAACATAAGGGAACAGTTGGGATTTTACTCCCTGTTGCATGAAGACGGCAATACATTTCATTACCCATCACTTCATTGCCACTTTTCTGAGAAACATTTAAAGGTCTCTGCAAACTCATTATTGAGGATAAAATACACGAATTCAGGCTCCTCCAAGAATGTTCAGCACAAAACTTACCACGAAGTAAAAGCCAATATCGAAAAATGATTTCAAAAGAGAGCCCAAACCATTTGATGGACACAACAGAAATAGCACAGAAAAGAACTGTTGACATTTCCTTAGGATTCTTTCAGAGCTAAACTTGCAATAGCTATTGATTTTTTGTTTTCTTCACAAGCATATATACATTATTTAATACAACTGAACAGTTTGTAAACCAACTTTCTTGTGCTTTTGAAATATTGATGCCTTTTAGAAGGTTGAAACCTCTACTGAAAATCTCAGTTCCATGTATGAAGCCTAAAATACTGCAGCTTAATCTACACAAAAGCAAAAACTAAATATTTTTCTTAATTGACAGGGTACTCTCTATGGTTTTTAAAAGTTGACATTTATTGTGCTACACTTCTCCCTACAAAAATGTTAACTTCTTTTTCTTTTCCTTGTTCAAAAAGGACTTGTTCTCTTTTCCAAAACTTCATTCCTTTAAAGTTCAAAAATTTTCACATTAGGCCAGGAGCCTTTTGAATTTAGTAACATCAGTCCTACTATGGCCAAAAAATCAATTACTTCAGAGAATGCACCAAGAAAATTCAGTAAAAACAAGCATCAAATAATCTTCACAGATAAGTAGTCAGCTTACCCTGTGCAGTCAAAAAGGCTTTTATAATATTTACGTATCTTAACAGGAATATAGATGTTTTTGTTGGGAAGAATTCAACTGTGCTGTTGTTATTTACACTAAACCAACCACTAATATTTCAACATAAATATTCATAGCCAGTGTGCCAGTCTTTGCTACCCTCCCAGGCAAACACCAAATCATTATACAGTCGAGATTCACAAGAGATATGACAAATATAGATCAGAGAGCCAGGACGAGGAGCTCGCAAGCTCTCCTGGGGGTTGCCTGTGCCATCAGGGGAGCGCGTGACATCCCAGCCTCGCTCAAACCGCTCACGAGCTCTGTGAGACTTGGAAGCTCTTGAACAGTGGACTCAGTATGCTAAAATATAAAGTATTTGAATCTAAAGACAATCTCCACCCACTGGTATTACCAATCAGCATTTCTTAAAGGCTTTTCTGTACACACTTTGAGACTGAGACTAGTGCCGAAAATATGCTAAAATTCTGCGTGCTCTGTTAACGCAAACGGAAGATAAAAGCTTTTGACGTTTTCCATGTATGCTTTCCACAGGGATTTAATTCAGGCAGGCAGCTAACGCAAGGGAAACTGAGGCACAGAGTGCTGAAGAGGCAGCCCCAAAGGGAGAACTCGGAGGAAAAAGCACTTACAAACTTGACAGATTCAGTCTATAGAAGGAAAAGGGGAAGGACAAGATGAAACAGTTCACCTCATAGCATGGATCCCAGTTGCCTTCTACCTTTTCACATTACACAATCCATCACAGCTATTAACAAGAAAGCGTGTTTTAGCCACTGGTAAAGATTGATATGATTAAGTTCCAAGACCCACTTGCTCACTGCCTTGTTACCCGTGGAATCACACACATCTGTGGAAGGCTAATATGAAACACCTGCTCATCTCCGTAGCTGGATTTTACTCACCTGGCAAGTAAAATAACTGTTGAAAACATGACTTTGCATTTAACCAGACACAGCCCTGCAATACCCCTGGGCCTGTTTCTGCCCAGCACAGCAAGTTCTGCCTTGCCTTCTACCTAAAATCAACTCTGTACATAAAAGAGGAGCAGCAGCACCACATAAGGTTCCTGCTGGGGCAAAATCTCACACCTCTCCTTTGACTTTACTCCCAAAACACCACCTCTTTAAAGGTCCTCTCAACACGGAGCCAGTAAGAGATTTCTTCTAGGCACCAGTAGAGCACTGCTGTGAGCCTCGCTCAGCTTTCCTCTCCATAACAGATTAAGAAGCTGATGCCACATCTTGTCACTACGTTCAGGCCTGTGCGTCTATTTTCAGGTACTTACTAAGCTACCTAGCATGGATACAGACAGAAACTTACGGTGCGTAGCAGATCTGAATGCAGGTCTTTAGAACTGCACAACCAAAACCTTAGCAAGAAGTTCACACAAACTATATTCTGTGCAGCTTTAACAAGCATTCCTTTCTATCACGTACATTAGTTAATTTAACTCTGAACTTTCAGATGCCACAGCACAGAATTCTACTACTTCACCTACATCTCTATCGAACTGTCTTAACTGTCTGTCATTTACATTATTTATCAAAGTCTGACAGCATGCACAGGGCTCCACCAAAAACATATGCTAAAACAGCCAGGCCTTGCCCAGAAGAGCTTATCATCTAAAAAGATACAAGCCGCCACGACATGAGAAGAAAGCCAGGTGTGCCACAGAACATCTGTCAAAAGGTACTGGACAAGACATTCACTGCCTTTCAATCGATAAGCCTAAATGTATTATACTAACAATCTAAGACCTGAGGAGAGGTCAGGGATGCTCACAATAAAGGGATGGCTCCCTGCAGTGCTTCCTGAGGCTTTACCTGTTATTGTATCCAGATTTCAAACTAATTTTCCTTGCCTGAAATACCTGACATTTCCTGGGTGTACTATCCAGGGCTATCACTCAACATTTTCTTTTGATGGTTATTGCCAGCAGGAGCCTAATAATGCACACCAGTCGCACGAGTCTCGCACGTTGCTATCCTCACTTCATTCAGTTGCCTAAAGGTTGTTCGTAGTAGTAATGCAGCTAAGGAAGTGCAAGCACAATAAGCCGTAATGCATTTAGATAGCCCCATTTAGCTCAAACGCAGTTTTACCTCTACAGAGCCCGTTCTCCAGTAGTCTATTTTCAAAGGGAAAGTCAGAGCAAAACAGAGCTACACAAATCCTGCCTGAAATTTCCCAAGACAGCGCGATCAGGATGCCTTTACTCAGAGCCATTTCAGCATGCTGCAATTACTCAACAAAAACTTTATCAAACGTGAATAAAATGTATCAAGTAACTGCGATCATCCAAAAGATACTACAGTGTCTAGGTATGTAGCTACATACTCTAGTATCCTCTTGTTGACAGCAGTTAATATGTTTTATTCTATTTATCTATCTTCACTGGGGCATTAACAGATGTCTAAATGTTTCTACCACCTCAGAGAGGCCATCCATCAAAACAAGCTAACTCCACACTTACTTAAGAATAAATTCTTTTACCTTAAGAAGGCTGTTTTATCTATGTAAACAGGCACATAAGTAGACAGGGAAGCACACTTTATAAACACTCTATTAGTACAAGTTATTTTAATTTCTACACTTCTAAAACCAACTACATTTCCAACCTCAACGAGTTTAAGCAAAAAGACAACTACACACTGATCTACTGGACCAGAATGAATTTCAAGCACGACTTCAAAACATATCTGCATAGATAAATATAAACTAGCATGCATTTGCGTCTCAACAGGTGCAATTTCAGTTCTTTAAAGATTAAGACCTCCTTATTTTCATGTATTTTAAGAGTTATGTGCTTTAGGTACTTACTTCTAAGTGTGTGGAAGGAAGTTCAATGCTGAGATCTGCTGTTACAAAGCCCCACAGAGCAACTGAATGAGGATGTGGTAACCAAAGCCCCCAGGCAGAGCAAGGCGCATGTGACTTCCTTCAGGTGAAGGGATTCAACCACTAAAACTAACCTAGCCCTCCCCTCAGCTGTGCCTTACCTTCCAGCTGCTGCAAATGCGTTTTGTTTTTTTTTTTCCCAAATCAATGTGAAAACCCTTTGCTAAGGCAACAAGTAACTGTAGACTCTCTTTCAAACACGTATTAATAATCCACTGCTTCTACAGAACATTTTCTAGGTGCTCTAGAAAGCACAGGACAGGCTTAAAACCCCTCTGTTTTTCAGAAGGCTTAGCACCTCTGCTATTTTAACCTTGAGGGTTTCACCCTAAGTGTTTCCAACTCTTCTGAGTCATTTAACGCTTTGCAGGGAGAGCAGAGCAGGGGATGGAGAAGTCATCTTGGCTATTACGATCCTGTAGTAATGTGAGAATCTCAGTTCCTGTTACAATTTCTGTTCCCCACCCGCCTGAGCGAAAAGTGCCAGAAAACATTTACATCTTTAAGGTCTCAAACACTAGCCAAACAATGAGAAATGCATCACTTCAACAAATTTTCTAAGTCAGTCTGTCTGTATGGAAACAGAATGGACCGACAACGAAGGGATGATAAAAAGAGGAAGACATTGTCTCATATTTGAAGGTGGAGAACGTGGCAGGTTCAACTGGAAGCACAGAAAAAGCTTATGGCAGAGACTGGATTGGTCACTGCTGCAAGCAGGCCACTAAACGTAAACTAATTGTTGATGAAGGCACTCAGGGTTATCCTGTCTTCCTCAGCATCTCTAGTTACTGCCGTTTGCTGTTGGTTCCCAAGCCCTGCTACAATGAGTTTTCAATGAAGATGCACAAAACAGGGAGAGGTTCAGTTGTAGACTGAACTGGGAATGTGAACAACCAGCAGGTCTAGCACGTAACCTGAGCCAGACTGCAAGTCCTTTGCGACTTGGGCTAGTGAGAAAGTGAACTGTAAATCATTCCCAAAGCGCTTGCAGATAAACTGTAAACTAATTAATATCAGAATTATTGATGCACAGCAAATACTTTGCAAAGAATTTATCCGAAACTCTGTCACCACTTTACAGCATTGATTTATAAATCATTGAACAAACAGTGGCATGTCCAATAAATACTTTATGAATGTTTGCCAACAATTTATCTTACATAATATAAATACCTTGCAAATACTGTAATGTTTGAGTACACTGTTTATAAATTACAACCTGTGTGCCACCAACTACAGTTTATAGAAACGTTCGTTCCTTTGCCCAATACAAGGAATTACAAAAGGGATCTGGCCCCACACTCGGGGCGTAGCAGCATGAAATACAAGCCTTGCCTCCAATTATTCACTGATGCTACTCTCTACTATGTCTCTGTTCTTATTATCAGCCAAGCATGTTTGCTCTTCCTGCTGTGCTTTTCTTGAAGCTTTGGAGGAGTTCCCCACAAATGTGCACTATCTATAGGCTCCTCCACCTGAGTTTAAGAGGAAAAAAGCTCCTTGACATCGCTTACAGCGCTTTGGGGTTGGCACTGTTTTCTTTTTAAGTAACTACTAGCTACCAAACATTCCTATTTCCAACGCTTCTTACAGCCAATACTCTGTTCATGTGCTCTTTTGTATGTCTGCATCCATCTGCTTTCCCTTGAATGATCCTCAGATAAAAAGTTCTTCAGGCAAAGATTAGCTTTTCCTTACGGTCTCTGTAGCAGCTGGGACTATGGGCCCCAGATCCAGGGCTGGGGTCATGTGCGGGGTGAACACAAATATTAACTCAAACAAGGTCTGATTCATTTTCTTATTACATCTCTTAAATTCCCAGAGCTCCAACTTGTCTAGCTGCAGAGAATACATGAGAAATATGCCTAAATCAGTCAAACTTTCTTCACGTCTGCCATAACCTCAAAAATGTCCTATAGGTACACATGTATCGAGAGGAAATCACAGATCCCAAGGTTTTAAGATCAGAAAGTGCTACTGCGCTCAGCTTGTCTAACCTCCTGCACAAGGCAGGCCAGCAAAGCCACCTGTGGTCACTGAAACCTCAGGAATTTCTTATGTAAAGCACCAGAAAAGGCAGGCCGTGAGCAACCTGATTTCACTATGAAGTTAACTCTGTGTTCAGCGGGAAGCTGATCTAGATGACCTCCAAAGGACCTTTCCAACCCCTGTTTTCCTACTATTCTATGCTCTAATTTGGCTAGCCCTCTTGCTTTTAATGAATGAAACGTCCAAATGCAGTTAAGTTCAATCTTTCCCTGAAAATTCAGCCCGAGTAAAAAAACAAGTCACAAGATGGTGACTTAAGATATATCTTGCGCTAAATTGTTGGGACATGCATCTTTTTTTTTTCCAGCGGAACACTAACATCACTGTATATGCTAGCCTGCTCTCTTTTTCAACTCTAAATCCCAGGAGGACTTTGGAGGAAAATGCTTTCTTTTTCCTTCTTCATCAGCCTATCAAGATCCCCTAATTCCTGCTGTTCTGAGAACACTCTTTTAGCAAATAAGAGTGCTTCAGATCACTGGGGAGTCCAAAGCACTGATTGAAAGTCACGAGCTACCATAGTTTTTGCGTTATGAAATTGATTTTGCTCACCTTTTTAAGACGCAAAATATCACTGGGGGGTGACAGGGAAGAGGGGAAGACACGGAGGGCTTGTTTGACTTTATTATTTATTTCTGGTTTACCTGCACCAAAAGTTACCACTGAGACCAAGGCTGCACTGGTGCAAAATGCTGGGGATAAGATGCAGGCTCTGTCCCAAAAAGCTCAGAATTGAAACGAGACACGCTAACAGCTAGGAAGGAATTAAAAAACCTAAAGTGGTATTGCCAACGTCATATAGTAAAGCAGTAGCAGAGTCAGAAACACCTGACTCCACAAAGTTGAGGCAGCAGGTCCCCCAGGGGCTCCTGCAGCCGCTAATGCAATGAGCTGTCTTAAAGGCCACTGCTTCACCAGCGACAAGGCCGGCCATTTTCTCCATAGTGTCCACAGGAATGCAACAGGAATACGATCTACTACCTGGCCAGGTGGCAGCTGATCATCTGCATCTTGCCTCCGGGAGAGGCAGTAACTCCTGAGCTACTCAGGGCTGCCTTGCAGATGCACAATGTTTCAGCTGCTACTGAGTCTGGAACAAGATTCTTCCTTTTCTGCCCAATTTTGGATACTTCCTAGAGGAAAACAAAACAAACCAAAAATTACTAAAAGAAGCATAAATGCATTTAGCAGCTTATTTGTAGCTATTTAGAGAACTCGTCTTACCTGTAGTTCAAACAAAAATAAAGAAGAAATTATATATATATTGCTCACTTAATTTTTAAAGTCACCTAAATAATTGCCTAGAGTGACATATCTTAAAGCCACTGAAGCTCATCATGTCTTTGAAGCTAGCAGATAATGTTCCCATCCATCTCTGCAGTTCACTGGAGACCTCAAGATGCTGACCTAGCACTGGAGGGCTGCTTGGCAGTGACTTTGTGGGAGAGAACCCTGTGGTCTACCTGGCTCAAGTGCCGTTTTATTTTTTGCCATATTAGACTACGTCTTAGCATAGTAATTACAAAGGTGTAATGTATCCCTTGACTCCAGTAATGACTGATATAATTCTCTTCTGTAGACTAATTTACTTTAACCTGCCTACATATTATTAAAATGCCAGTCATGAGGGCATCAGAGCAAATAATGGGCATTAGATACTAGTGAAATAACCACACAGGAAACAAATGAAGGAATATTTGGTACTGCTACTCCACTTAGGACCCAAAACTGCTGTGTTTTTGGGTTTCCTTATTTTGCATTTGACCTATATACTTAAGTCTTTCTGCTTAACTCTTCTACCAGCATGGAGTTAGGTTGGCTGTATTTTAAGGAAAGGGCTGGTTTATTCTTATTTGCCACTGATAATTACACTTGCTAAAATAATGATAATCAAATCTCATCTTTCCAGTGATGAGCAGGACTCTGGTGATCAGGAAGAATATTTTCTGCTCTCGCAGGTCTCTGGCAAACACATGTTGTGTGTTCCTGAAATCTGTCTTTCCCCCTGTTTTCTGGGGAGCAGGGAGAGGTTTTAATTCTTGCCCTCTAACAAGCCCAAACTCAACAAAGTCTGTCAGAGCCTTCTGTTATGAGGAAGGCATTCCAATGCTTGTGCATGGGCAATAATATCAGACAGGCAATTTCTTTTTCTTAATTTAAGACAAGGTTCCAGCTTGATGGACTTATAGCCTTGTCAACCCCCCTCTCCTTTATATAGGTTTAAAAAAGTGACTAGTGACATTTAAAGCAGACCAATTGAGAGAACCACCTAAAAATTAATAACCTTCAATACGTAGTACATTAGACCCTTAAATCTTCATGCAGCTTAAAAATATCTATAAAAGCACTAGATTTCCCATGTACAATGTGCCAAATTCCTTCAGGGACTTTTTCCAGTGGGGAGTCAAGATAAAATTGTGTTTATCAATCTTCAGAACACTTTCAATTCATTACGGAAAAGGGCAGCTTATTCCAAAAGATTTCTGAATCTTAGAGCAAAATATTGCCAGCTTTGGAAATAATTCTGAGCAGCAGACTCCTTTTACAGGCTCCCTTTCCTTGGTTGCAGATCCTACCCACAGCATTATCAGGACAGTATAATTTCAATGCCCTACTGACATCTGCAAGACAATTATTAGCTAGAGAGACAGGCAGCAGTCAATTTTTCCCAAAGTCTTCCAGAACCTGTTATTTGGTCACATCAGTTGTTGTCTTTTGCACAGCACAAAGCTCAACAGCTTTGGTCTGAAGGTCAGCCTGATTTTTTTTCTTGCTTGTCCGGGTTATCGCACAACCGTGAGCTTCACAGCAAGACAGCAGCCTTCTTTGGGAGCTCCGTGGCACTCAGCACTGAGACCCTGTGCAGTGACCATAAAGATGCCATCACAAGCGAACATTCAGTAATGAGTTCTCTTCAGTAACGCCCTATTTGCTGTTTGCTAGGAGAGGAATCATTAGGGACACTGCAGAAAGTTTTTATTTCTTGGGTCTTACCTGGATGTCTGGTGAGTTGCTCCATCCTCCCTTTCAGAGCAGTCACTTCCCTCACAAGAACTGTACGAAGAGGAGTAGAAAGACCTCCCTAAGAAGAGTTCGGACATATTTGTAAGCTGAAATTGTAATATAATCACGATTCCAGGAACTGATGCTTTAAAAACAAAAAACAAAGATGAAACTCATAACGAAAGACCGGAGAAGAACGTATTAGTGTCTTGGGTTTTCACATTACAGTTGAAGAGCAAGTTTTTTATCAAATTTCAGTGGCTTTAATTGCAGCCAGAGTAGTTTAAGTTTAAATTTCTGTTACATCTGGAGTCCCAGATAGGCTTGTATAGAGCCCTTTTAGTTTGATCATCACAACCAACATTAGCTCAGTTAGCTCAGTACATGCTGCAATGACTTCTGCTTTGATCGGAGGCAATCCATGACATAAATATTCAGCTCTTCATGACCTTTAGCAATTAGGTAAGGTATAACTTCATGCCCTCAAAATGTTCTTGGAACATTACCTCCTTAACTGTCAAGAATACAAAGAAAAGTTATAGGGTTCTTGCCCAAACTGGCATCTGTGTATAAACAGCAGAAACCCAGCAACATTTCAGGCAGAAAAGCATGAATTCATCCAGAAGACTCTGCACACAGTAGTATATTTTGTTCTCCTTGGGCAGCACAATTCCCAATAATTGCAAAGAAAATCTGTAATCTGAGTCTAATGCCAGTTCCAAACCTCCCCCAAAACAATGCTAAAATTAAGTTATTCTCAAATCAGGAAATGAAAAAAGGAGTTTGTTTAATTTGACCTTCCCTTTCTCAAATCAGGAAATGAAAAAAGGAGTTTGTTTAATTTGACCTTCCCTTTCAGTAGTTACAAAGTTGCTTTTCCCACAGCATGGGGGGAAGTTGCATTGATGAAGATTATAAATGGAATTAAAAATAAACAGCGATTCTCCAGTATTCACATGACCCCATCAGCTGGGGGTTTAAGGAAAAAACATATAAAAAGACAGTAAGTATTCCTACTTGACATATCCTCCTCTGGTTTTGCTAATACCATGCTGGCAGATACAAAACTGCCCTTTTAAAAGCTGAACCTGAATTACACAACTGTCTTTAATCAACCTTATAATAAAAACATTACCATTCTCATCTTTTAGGAGTATAGGAATGCCATTACACTTTTGATGCTTATTGAAACGTATTCTACTGCTGATCCGGAGCCCACAGGAATCAATGGGAGTTCTTCCATTTTCAGCTCAATAGGCTGTGGGTCAATGTTTTAAATTCAATTTGAAGGAAACTAGTGTCTCAAGCAGCTTTCTCCCTCCGTCCGTAGCACTGCTAAAGCTGACAGATATCGAGACGTCTAATAGAGCTGTAAACTCGTCACCTAGCCTTTCACTCCATTTTCTTTTCATTTCCTGTCTAACACTTAATTCTAAATACGTTACCTTCGATGCATCAAGTTGACTTTATAGGTCCATGTTTCCCTGCAAGCTGCCTAGCACACAGAACGTGTACATCCATACGTACTCCTCCTTTCCCTTCAAAGAAAAATATCTAAGTCTTTCAAGTGAGAAACATAGAAAACAATATAATACTGTGTATGTGATACAAGACTCAGCACTTCCAGAAATTCATTAAGCCCTTACCTTGTGGCCAAGTGTATTTCTCCCAAAACCACCCAGTATAAATACTCGAAACAATCATGAAATTCATTATGTCCTAAACCCCACTGTTGTATTATTCACCCTCCAGTTAAAAACTTACACCTTATGTTCTAACCTGAATTGGTTTAGCCTCAGCTCAGGGTTTGCATCTGAAAAGCCTGCCATCTGATAGAAGAAACAAAAAAAAACTTTAGTAAAAGAAGGCGGCTTCTTCTCCCACTTCCCCTCCCCCAGGCCCACGTAGGTATTCTGATAAAAATCACCTTTTAACCTCTCCTTAGACAAGCCAAATAAATCAAGCTTCTTCAGACTCAGGTTTTTTAAACCTCAAAACAATTCCTTGAGCTCCTTCTAAGAGGCGAGATAGAGGTGAAACAGGACAAAGCATTGTTCCTTTAGTCCACTAAGGGAGAGTCACCGTCACACATCCAGAGAAATCATTCAAACAGTAGCTTGGCTGTGGTGTCCCAACCACAAAATAATATGTTTATTTTTTCCACCACTTTTTTTGTTGTCATTTTATTGATAAAAACTACACAAAAACTAACTGATCATAATAATTAATTAAAAAAACAAAAAACAATGTTACACATTCTCCTGTGGTTTAGAAATTGTGTCAGCCAGTGAGTTTCACCAAATACTCTTGCTTTAAAAGATTTCCTTCTGATCCGTTTCAAGCACATCACTTCCATTTTGGTTCCCAAACGTCCATTAATTTTGCTTAACAAGCACCGCTGGACTGTAAATATGAGAGTCGTTACTCCGTTGCATGTTTTCCCCTTTTTTAGAGCCCGAAAAGCAATTATAGTGTCAACAATGAAGCACAATGAAGATAGTAAAAATCAAAAGCACCCTCCATAGTGTACAGCCTGTGTCTTAAATGTACATGCACCCAAGTTTCTTTGTTTCTGCTGCGTCAATTGCCAATGTCCTTTTGGTTCAACATAAGCTTTAATGCCCATGTCTGAAGTTTGAAATATTAGCGCTTGACCACTAAAAAAAAAACCCAACCAAAAAACAAACCCCCAAAAGAAAAAAGAAAATATATATCTATCTTTTGTTTGTTTAAAAAGAACAAAAATATTAAACAAATCTTTGAAGAGTAATAAACACTTAATAAGGAAACATGGCTGACCCACCCCACCCAAACCCTTGCCCTCCCCACCCCCTCTATTTTTACCTGTGGTTCTCCTTCCCTGGAACCGTGCAATGTAGAAAAATCAAATATACAAACAAAACTCTTAATCCATCCCTTTATGTAGCTAGAGTGAAATCTATTTTTTTTTTTAATAAGAACTTGACAATCTCTCTTTAATATTTACATTGAGGAATTTGTTTGAAAGTTTAAAGCAAAGAAAATCCTGAAGTTCTCAGTGTGTACTGCAAGACAGCATTTCCACAGTCTGCGGAGTTCGCTTTATCCCCTTCCCTTTGTCTGTGTTGGAACATTTTTAACTGGAATGGTAGATTTTAGTTTCTTGCCCTGGTCTCTTCTGAGATGAAAGGTCCCTCAAAAGAACTCCCCACTCCGCCCCCTGAAGAAGTTGTCTCCATCGTTAGTTTGGTATTCTCTCAATGTAAATGGCTGGAGCAGCCGAACGCGCGATTGTAGCTATGAAGCTGTGGTCTCGACTGAGTTCCAGGTTGGTTGTCTCAGCCTGCTCCCGGGACATGGTATCGTACCCCTTATTTACATGGAGAGGCTTATGAGCTTGGCAGTATCCGATCACTGGTTGGTCGTAACTGTAATAGGGTAAAGTCTTCATATGGTGAGGAACCTGCACCAGAGAAACAGAGATCAAAAGAGAGAAACATGTAAATAATGTGCTTAGTCATGCATTTGTACAGCATCTATTGCAATGCAGCCTCAAACCCACTAGGCGCTCAGCACATCCGCATTCATTGCACAGTTCTTGTGGCAAGATAAACCTTTGAGGCTTCTAGGTTGTCTGTAGCACATGCAGATCCCTCTTGAAAAGGACTGCTTACGTTCATGTCAGTCAGTGGGTCCCCACTCGTGGACAGATGTTACATCTGCTGAAAGCGTGCGTAACCACAGACTCGATCCGGCCCTTTGCAGTGTGCTGAAGCCAGACTGGAGGGCGCTACTCTCCATTTTGGTGACTGTGTTTGTGGGCACATTTTCAAAGTGGTCTTGCGTGCTGAATTCTGACCTCTTTTGGACAATCCGGCTATGAAGGGTAAACGGGAAGCTGCTGGTAATACAAACCTTTTAAAAACTGGGCCTTCCTCCAGTGCCTCAAAGGGGGCCGAGCATTTCTGCAAAACTCAGACCAGCCTGAGCATGTCAAAGGACTGGAAAACCTGGCTGCCAGCATGTGTGGCTTTCAGCACAGCTGGAACACGTGTTTGTTTCTTCTATGACAAAGCTGCTTGCCCAAGGTCATGATTTCCTGGGTTCTTTATCTTACAGCCTCACCAAGAGAAACACTATCAAAGCGGCTCAACTGATGCTCGCTAGAGCTGAGCAGATCCACACCTTGTAAAATGGTTATGTATTTGAAAAGTCTGCAAGATCTATCCTGAATCCCATCTCCTTTATGTAAATACTCAGAAACTGCCAGCCCCCCCCCCTTTTTTTCCATAAATGTTTTAATGCTTGCAAACCTTAATCCTACAACTAAATATGATTTATGGCACAACATCAGATACAAATCTTTGCAGATAATTTTATCATCTGCAAGAGATGAGCTGATCAAGTAGAAAGGAATATGCTCTTAGGGAAAAAAAACACATGCTGCAGGAGATACAGGCAAAAGTTTATTCTAACACTGCTAGAAAACCTGAGCTTATTACAGCTGGAGATATCCTACACATAATTTAATCTTTTAACAAATGCCTTTTTATTTTCCACGCTGAACTTTAAGTGAAGACTACACAGCTAATTTATCACAAATTTCCATTGCATGGGGCACTTCATTCAAATAAGTATGAGAAAAGCAAAGGCATTAAGACTAATTGTAAGTTTTGCAGGGTTAGAGTTCCTCCTGCATTTGGAGCTCCTCCGCAGTTAGATTCCTCTCCCTGCTTCTCTGCAGAACGCTGGAGAGATTCCAAAACTCTTCCAGTAGATGGAATTCAGATGAAAACATCATTTTACGTGACAGTTGAATGGCAAGAATGCAGAAGGCAAGCTGCTCAGTAGAATTTGATGGGACGACTGTGTTCACTTGTGGATCAAATTCAGCCACAGTGCAAGAAACTGTAACTCCCTTTGGATACAGTAATATCTATGCCAATTCATATCAGGGCTTGAATTTGTCCTCAGCCTTTAAGGCAGCTCTTTATGATTCTATAAAAGCCAAGGACTGTTTGTGTTCTGGATAGTTGAGAGATTGAGGTCCTGGCTTTACAGCAATAATACACAGTACATTAACCACCTGAGTCCTGTGTGCAGCACTGTTTGCTTGTTTTCTCCCCTTCTCCAAACAGGAGTCAAAAGGATCAGGATCTCAACAACATGCCTAAATGGTGGATAAACATGCTTCCTTTTCAACTATTTCTCAGTGGTTTTAGAGAATCTCTGGCTTGTTTTCACTTAAAAGTCAGGTTTGCGTGTGTCTGAAATCATATTAGTAAGGGTTGCTGTGCCATGTGTGTGGAGGGAAGGTGGATATTCTTTGTCAGTGTAAAAAATAAAATAGAATAGGTGTATCAGGCAACCCATGAGATTAAGGAGTTGCAGGTTAATTTGTAGAAAGCATTTCTAGGATAGTGAAGCCCAGCAATGGATTTGTACCTCTGTGTTCTCAGGCCTGGCCCTTGTACTACTCTTCCTCTCCCTCTTTTGGGTGCTAGATCCCAATAAGGGAATTTAAAAAAATAATCACGTCAAATGACCGTAAGAAACGTTATCCTTGAGGTACCTGCAGTAAGGACTGAGTGAAGAAATGCCACCAGCCACCCCCCCTTCTAAAGTTAGTTCTTGTGATGCCTCCAGAAGCGAGGTAACAACTGTACAAACAATTCAAAAAAGAACCTTCCTGATCAAAGTGAAAGCCTTCAGAGGACGGTCCCCACAAAATGGGCTGTCCTTTCCTTCCCTGAAACTGCTTATCTGAAACATAACGTCGCATTTTCAGAAAGACGTGAGGGTTCAGTTTTCATTTACGGTGAGGTGACCATACATGAAACCCAAGCCCACAAAAGCTTTTTCAGGACACAGCCTTGACTGCAGAAACTATTGCAAATGTGGGCACAATTGTACCACCCCTCAGTTTGGTGCAAGTAAAAAAGATGGAAAATACTGATGACATTGTTCACTCTAAACAAAGCTGATGCTATTACAATTTTTCTGATTCAGAAATCAACAAAACACATTTAAGAACATCTAAGTTGTTGAAATTAATTTTGTAAGTATTTTTGCTTCAAGTTCCGAAGTAACTTCTTTTTTGTTTCATTATTACTATGGAACGAATGCCTGAGATACTGAGATGTGACCTTGGACAAGTCATTTTATGAGCTGGAAAATGAGAAGATTAAGTCCTGCCCCTGCTTGCCTTTGGAGACTAGAGCTCTTTGAGGCAAGGGCTGTTTGTGCAAGGACTAAAACAACACAACTCTAACCTAAGCTGGGGCCTTTCAGCTGCTATGGCCTCCTGGAGACAGAAAAGCAGATGGCCAGAGTGAAAAAAATCCAAACAGGCCACTAAACACCTCAGCAAATAAATACAGACTCTGGGATTCTGTCATCTCTGTCTCAAGGCCTTTTCCACAGAAGATGCATTTTTCACAGTCTAGAAAGTGGGAGTAAGGCTGAGAATTTACCTGCCAGCAAATCAAAGGCAGAGCCAAGAAAAGAACTGGGATCCTCTAGCACGGTGTCCTTCGCTATCTCCCCCACGCCACTCTGCTGCCACTAACCACAGCCATTTGTGCTACAAAATCCTTTAGTTTTGGAAGAAGTCAGTTGTGAATGAAGATAAAGAGTTGGTCACATGCAAACACAACAGATACAAAACAAAACTCTTTCTTTCATATAATCTGTCATAACATCTGATTCAGTTCTTGGCTTTGTGTGCTCACTCACAGTTACGCTCCATGGCAGCACGGCCCAGTGCAGCTAGTGGAGCTCAGGGGTGGGACACACAATGCCAAGACGTTTAACAGCAGAGGATGCATGTGTCTGTTTACAGCACTTTCTGAATAATTTCTATTTTAATTTTGAAAAACAACACTGCCTAATATTTAGGTGAAGGATAAAAACTTTTTGGAGTAGGAAAAGCATAAATCAACAAGAGAAGGAACTCCAAAGTCACTGACGGACATGTGATGCACATTTTGGTTTTAGCCCATGTATGGCATCAAGTAGGATTGTCTCCTCTTCTAATGCCTTACAGTAAGTGATCATACTGTCTATCCAGTGTTGCAGATAGATAATTAAGTCAAGGAATGAATCTGCGCTCTGAAGAAAGCCTTGACTCCATTACACAATGAGCTTACTGCCTTACAAGCACTCTAAGCGTTCAGCGCAGGTCTTGGGCTTAAGGGCTGGATTAGTTAGCTAGCATTGACTTCTGAAGCCCACACCTCTGTAGATCTTCACTCTAAACGTAATAAACATTGCATCTTAGCAGCCACACACTTCAACAAAGGTTCTATTACAAGCAAAATTTACATAAATCCCCAGCTACAAGAGGAAGACAAAAGATTTAGCCGTGGAAATTTAAGAATGCAAATCTTCCCCTTCGCAGTCGAATTGACATTGGAGAGGTTAACAGCTCAACAGCCTCGCTGCAGCATAACAACTCCCTTCAAAACAAGCTGGACTAACTTGAGTTGACCTGAAATTCAGTGGAATTCTGGCCTGCATTAAAAAGCTATTTCTCAACATTCGCTGTCCACTTTTCTTTTGCCATTCAACAGTGATGGTCAGTTAAACCCTTAGTCATTTCCACAACATGCAAATATGTGTATCCACATTCCAATTCAGGCATTTTACACTGCACCGAATTTTATCAGCAGCTTTACTTACTTATGTCAGAAATATTGGGAGGCAAATTAGCTAAATTATTCTGTAGATTTCTGATGATTATTACACACGAAAGTTCTATTAAAAACAATTAAATTGTAACAATTCAGCTTGGACTTTTGCTTCTCATGGGTGCAGCCACTAAAACCTAGATTTTTACCAAAACATCAATAAAAATCCATATTCTGGAACTTGAAAAGTGTATCAGTAAAGATGAAACCTTACCATACAGCCACTGAATCTGGTGAGCTTTAAAGAATATTGGAATGGGGCCTAAGTGAGTATCAAGTGACCTTATTTCTAAAATACTTTTCTCTCTCTACCGCCTCTCATAGTACATTAAACACCCTCATACACTCTGAATTGCTTGCATCGCCTCCTAACAGGACACTTCAGACAACCTGAAATTCAGTCCTGATAGGAACTCTAAGGTATGACACCTCTCTATCAAGCGATGCCAAAAGAGTTTAACGAAATAACAAGTTCTTCACACTGACTGCGACTCCTGCTTAAGTACTTTTTTCTGTGCTCACAGCAACTGACTTATTGAAGACTAGCTGAGGATCAGACAGAGATTAACTCTCTTGTCTCACTCGGAATCACTTGCAGTTCAGCAAGATCTAATCACTAGCAGTCCCAGGTTGAAATAATTTCCTGGTAAATTGTTAAATCAAATTTTGGAAACACAGGTTTTTCAGAACAGATCCATTTCATGCTGGAAATATTACGAGTTTTTTCTTTATGCTCATTTTTGAAGAAAGATCTCCCACCATTCATTATCCTGCAAAGAAGGAAATTCTTTCTTGAGAAATGTGAATGGCCGTGGATGTCTAAGTGACTCACTACCAGGATTACCAACCAGCGGACAGAAATGTAATATAAGGAAGGACTGACAATCCCAGCACAGTTTCTGGGGAGAAGTCTGTGGTGGGATGGAGTGCACTTTCTGAAAGGAGAATGATATAAGGGCGCAAACTGTCAGAGGATCCTCAGACAAGTAAGTGCTCTGGCAAGAACCTAAAACCTGGAGCCCAGCTATAGAAGTGATGCACTTCCTGAGAACCAGACTGTTTCAGCTGTTTCAGTCTGGGTACCTTGGTTTATACATTCTCTGTTTAGACACTGCAGTTCATACGTCTTCAATTCTGTTGCTTCTGTTTTCAAAGAGAAGGAACACTCGTTTTTAAAACTAAAGGCATGCTCCATTCATCCTGATGGAAAATGCGATAGGACAACCACCACTGTCTTGCAGCAGACACATTTTCCTTCTAAAAAACAAAAATGAAGCACGAATATTCTCCGGCAGCTGAACATTATCTGGTTTCACGTTTGCTGGTACTCCATAATCCAGGTAAACTGATTTATGTGTAAATACTTGCCTAGTTAATGATTATGTTATTAAATTACACGCAAGTTTAGAAGTTGTCCGTATGTAGTGGAAACTCAGAGTTACAAACTATGGAAGCTATGTTTTCTCATTAGTGCTAATATTTAGTCTCTGAACACCATAGCCTCATTGCTGAATTAGCATCATAGCTGTTGATAAATCAAATTCAGAGTTCATTTTAAACCCTATCATAATTTAGAGTAAAAATAAGCAAGATATACTATCACAGCTTTACGATTAGTGAAGCACAATGCTTCACCTTAGAGATAGATTGATTGGGCACATTAGGCAGATATAGCTGGTATAAACAATTTCAGTGAATTTCACGCTGCTGAAAAATCACAGTTAACAACCCTGGAACATCCCTTTGGAGTCAGCTCAGAAAAACCTTCCTGTTCAGGAAAATGCACAATCATACACTTCCTATTAAACCCATTAAAAGGGACAAATGCAGACACTGAAGTTAGTTCAGAAATATGAATGGGTATGTGTTTTCGTCTGTTTCCAATTGGAACAAACACAAAAGTGCCTGGCTGTTCTTTAAAATAAGCCTTTTGTTCTGAAATTCATGTTTCCTAAGGTAATTCTCATATTGACAAAAAAAATCAAAATCTCGTTTATCAAAAAATTCAGAACTCGGAAGTCTAAGTGCTCTGTTATGAGGTGGTATGAGGTTTTTATGAGTACTGTTTTTACTGAGGTTGTCTGTGTGACATCTGAGCAAATCAAGAAAACTGTCAACTTGATTTTTATGTGAAGGTCTTCAAAATCTTTAATTAGCCCAGGTTTTCTAAGAGTTACACATCCCGCTGCGAACTTTGCCTGAGGTTGGTATGCCTACATTAGGCATAAAGCATTGAGCAAGAGTCCTTGGGTAGCTGGAATTGTAGACGCAATTCCCACAATCAATTTCCTGCAGTTTCATGTTCAATTTCCTTCCCGCTCCAGACAGAAACCACTTCTTTGCCTCCTCTATCTGTTTTCCTACCAAATCAGATTAATGGTCTACGCAGTTTGCCCTGGGAGATGAGAGAGACGAGAAGGAAGACTCCGTCTGTAGCTAAAGGTCCCACACTACACGGTACTGAGCCAGCTGCCCTGAAATCACCGGCATCGCGACAAGAACCACCAAGTCTGTACCTGCCAGTTTTCCCCACGAAATCGAGGACATACTGCTAAACATCCACACAGGGCTGGTGTTCCACAGGGATGGGGAATATTGTCAACTCCTCCTCTCTTGCATGCTTGCACACACACATACAAACTTGCATATATGTTCTTAAGTCCAAGTGCTGTACCAAGTAAGCTTTTCTTCTTCAGGAAAGCACAGTACCTCCTTTGATTCACTTCGCTGCAGTCTTTTTTTCCTTGTCTTACTCTTATGTCCGCCATGACAGTCGTACAAACTGATCTTATGAGCAACCTACATCCATTTAGACTTGGATCCTATTGGCCCACCTGGAATGGTGGCTAATGCAGAGTCCTGCCAGGTGCTGAACTACCGCTGCTGAATACGCTTTGGACCAAACTGGGCAGTGCATTTAGCAGACTGCAGTTTCCTAGTCAAAACAAGCAGTGAGCAGCCAGGACAAAGACTGCTCTCCCAACCAGATCCGAGAATTAAATCGAGGTCTTTAGAACCAAGCCTGAAATCTTCAGAAGGCTGTAGGGGTTGGGCACAGAACAGCTTCTTCAACATATGGAATGGAAGCCTTTTCCGTATCAAAAATTAACCTGGAGATAAAAGGTTGTGGTTCGCAGGTCTCAGACCATGTCCTAGTAAAAAAAAGTTGGTATCAGTGGAAATTTGGAGCCTAAATAGTACAAATGACTGACAGGTCGGTCATTAATCTTACTCAATTCTTGTATTTCTGACTGGGAAAATGGGATCCCAAAACTGACATAGAGACAGAGAAGAGAGGTCTTAGAATGAAAAATGTAGAGAAACACCAGACAGGAGACACAGGGCAGAAGACAGTGCAGCCATCAGTTACTTTTGCATGTCCTATTAAAGGTCTATTTATAGTTCATAAAAAATTAACTGATAATTAATAACTACAGGGATTAAACAAACATCAGTGTATTAGATATGATTATAAGCATATTAACCTAATAAATTACATGTCATGTTAATAAGAAACTTATGGATACACAGGACTATATAATACCCTACAAAATTGATTGATTTCATATAAAACAAAGTTAATTAAAATATATCTATTAATTTCTTATGTGGCATTAAAATATTCACCAACTTTTTAAACCATCTATAAGCTGTACAGGGTATACCATAAAGACAGAATTTTATGATTCATTCAGTCATCCTTCCAGAGTGTATTTCATGTTTTAAACCCCTATATAACATCACCCTGTCAGTTCCACTGACACTGTGAACTGGATTTTAAGCTTTTCTTTCCTGCCCTACAGATAACTTCCTAATCCTTCTCTCCAATCACACAAGCGCCTTTCCTTTAAAACTGAGACTCTCGGTGGACTGTTTACCTAAGTGTGCTTTTCTAGAGATCAGGACAAAAATCATGCACACCCCACTGCTCCCTCTATGGGCCGATTTGATCTTTCAATCAGTAAATGAAAAGGTTTCCCTAAAGGAAACTCCCAGAACGAAGAAAGTCTTCTAAGCCTTGTTATTGTTCCTTGGGCAAAATATTTCTTTTAAATTGCTTTATCTGTTTTTTATGGAGTATCTGGCTCCTGACAAAAAGGCCCACTGATGAAAAACTTAATGGGAGATTCACAGTAACCTTCGATTTTTCTGCCGTGGAGGGCCGATAAAATAAACAAACTATCTAGATATTCTAACTGGAAAGCCACTAATATTGCTTTCAGTGCTATTAGGATAATTTCCTATAGAATTCAATAGGAATAGAAGCCTGGTGGTTCAAAAAAAGCTTTTACATTGCTTAGGGACAGACGATTAGCTTTTCAAAAGCGATGCAGTACGTTGTAGTAGTTACCTATGTAGATACAAAAGAATCCCCTTGGGTGCCTCTCCATATCTTTGGGTGCCTAAATACACATACCTTCAAAAATGTAGTCTCTTTTAAGGCAACCCAGCTTTCATTTAGACACTTTAAAAAGCTATATTCTCACCACGAATTTCTGCCCCCTACGCACTGCATTAAGAGCTGCAAAGCGTAGATCATTTGTACTTAACCTATCACGACAAGTCAAAGGTCCGTCTAGCCAAGTCTCCAAGGGATCAAGAAGAAAGAGCAGAGCACAGGTCAACAATCCAGCAATAACTTCCACAGAGCATTCTCCTGACCTCCCAACGCTCCCAGCTTCAGTTAGCTTTGTAAATTGCTGGCATTTCAGGCCCGAAATGCTGTGGAGCTGGACCTTCCAATGTATTTAAGAGCCTGAAGCATCCTCACAGGCCCTAGGTCCAGTGCAACATTTGGGAAACGGAGCACATTGCATCTGTCAAAAAAGAATTATGACAACAAGGGAAAAGGTAGAGTTGTTTTTCCATGCAGTGATCATAAAGATGGCAAGCTGCTCTATCCATTACTCACAATAAATAAGTACAGTATTTAATATGAACATCTGATAATGTTGCTGCCACAGTGACAAATGAAGGCACTGGAGAATGAGTGAAATAAGTCTTTGTCTCATATTAAAATACCGCCTTTTCATTAGATCTGCCTAGAATTTATAGTGTGCAAAAGAGCTATCCAGAAATTGATGGCTTCTTTAAAGATTTTTAAATACTATTTAAAGTTGTACAGGATTCTGTTCATCAAGAGACCAAAAACATACTTCCTAAAGCTGGAGAAACGTGACTCAAATTGCACAATATTTTGACCTTAAGACATGAGTAGGTATAAACAAGACAACATGATGGCTTATGATTAAAACCCACACCGGTGCTAGAAGAAAGCGATACTGGGTGCCCTATCAGACTGATAAAAGGAATGGAAGTTCTTCCTTCCATGTTATCTAGTTACACCATACCCAAAAGGTTTTCGCTGGAGTCAGATGACAGTCTCAACCCACTTTTGATTAAAAAAATGCTTAGAGCCACATTTATAATTGGCACTAATTCCACTTAATATGGTAATATTAAATATACAGATAGTATCCAGCCCCTGCATCCCCCCAAAGCTATAACACGGCAGAGTCCTCCTCCTCCTCTGTTGTCATTTAAAATTCAATGCTCAACATTATGGCATTGACCTAAGAGAGCAGATCATTTGTTTATTTTTCAGTCATCTCAAGACAATTTGAAGGGGTCCTTCTTTACAGAAAACGGGTGCCAAAGAAAAGCTTAACTGGCAGAAAAAAATAAAGAAAAAAGATGCTCACGCTACTGTTGTTTCACCTGATCTGGAGATCAGATGGTCTACATCAGGCCACCAACATCCAGAGCTGTTGATCAAGAATGTCTTTAAAAGTAGAGAAGCAAGCAAAGGATCACAACTGTAAACTGAGCACAAGTTTAAAGAATTACTCATTTCTCCTGAGAAAACAGTCAGATAAATTCACTCCAGTGGGAGAGAAGAAAGAAACTGCTAGCACTACAGATCTTCTCGGACACGGGAGGGAGCTCCTATTATACTGAACGTCTCAGCAGGATTCTGTTGATGAGAAATGACAAGATTTTAATTGCCTCCACTGTCTCCTAGCAGAGGAATCAGTGTGTACGGTGGCACAAACATACTGGCAAGAACATTAATCCAGTAGCAGAAGGCTCCTCCTGATGTGCGTATGTCACTTCCATTAGCACTGATGGGAGCAGCGTGCCTAGGCCGAGAGGAAACTGCAGCCCCCCAGTTTCCAAAAAGTACTGATATGACTTATACTGGGGTGAGGATTTATATAATCACCATCTTCACCAAAAGGTTAAGAACAGTCTCTGTATCTTGCAGCACCATAAGTTAAGGTAGAGTAGGGCAGACCTAGAAGGAAATGACTATTCTAGGTCGAGGGAGAGAAAATAATTTAGGGATGAGGATGAAGAATTGGCAGGAAGGTGCCTAATGGTGGGTGACACGCTGCCTGGTTGAAAGGCTGGAGGACCTGGTGTCAGGGCTCCTCAAAGGCAGTGGCTTTAAGTCAGCAGAGAGGGTGGAGTGGCTGGAGCGTTCCCTGACCCTGGGAGACAGCCTGGCTTAGAAGTGATGGGCAATAAACACTCAGCTCTTTTCCCAGCTCCTCTGCCAAACCCACTGAACACACAAAGGGTGATGGAAGAGTGAGTTCGATTCCTTAAATAGCGTGCTAAGGGGTGACGCTGTTTGGCCCTTCAGCTCCAGGAAAATCTATCTACTTGAACCTCAGAGGCTACCAGTCTGCCTAGCTATAAATATATTATTAGTAGGTATAGCTATGTGGTTCAACCCCTGCCCACCTGTGTCAAAACAAGACACTACGGAGTAATATGAGGACTTTAATTAAAGCTCATAAAAAGCTTTGAGACCCTTGGATATGAATTACTACAACTCCTCAGTGGATTCCTAAAGCCTCTCTGTACTGTGGCACGGCAAGCATATTCTGCCATTGCTCATCCATGAGCGTGTGACATGCAAAGGAGGGAGGCAACAGCAGCGTCTTTACTGCTTTCTGAACAGACTCCTGAAATGGCAAACAGAACAGAAAAGGCAGGGTAGGGACTCGCACAGTACACAGTATTAGAAAATTAATAACAAACATGGGTTCATGCTTCAGTCATGTTCTGTAGAATCTTTGTATATCAGAGATCAAGTAAGCAGAAAATTAATGCAAGACTGTCCAGCATGGCAGGCAAAGACGTTTCACAATGATAGCATTATTTTTTAATACTCTACAGAAAACAAATGACTTTTTCATTCCTCTGGGCAAGTTTTATAACATGCAGGGAAATCATCAGTAAAGACATACTCAGAATCCCTGAGAAAACTGGAAGAAAGATGGCTTGGAAAATATTCTTGGCTTAGCAATCTTTGCAGCTACAAAACCAAGCGGATCAATTCAATTACTCCATGAGAGCAAAAACAATGGAAATAATTATTGAGCAACAGTAGTTTAGAGATACTTTTAAAGCAGAAAGGAATGTCTGGATGACATATAAAAACCCCAAACCCAAACAAACGACATGCTAAATCCTCAAAACAGCCACTGTCTAACATGAGAGGAGAGTGCAGCAACTACACAGAAAAACCACTGAAACACCAGAAACTAAGGTTTAGTGGTCAACGCACTGAGCATTGGCACAGAAACTACATGGTCAAGATGGTTAAGAAGTAGAGGAAAGGACAGATGCTTCAAGCTGTCTTTTCTCTGTGGAGATGGAAAGCAGCAAGTCTTCTTAATTTTGTCCTGTTTCTAAGTACCAGCAGAGAGCCGCTCCAGACACAGGTTCGGGATGCAACAGCTTTGGGAGTGCTCTGTGTCAGGATCACCACTCTCCCCTTCGAAACAGCTGTCAGCTGGCAAGAGCCAAAGCTGTAATTACTGGCAAACAGATTGTGATGTGTAAATCTGACCAGAAGCCTGAGACTAGCTCTGAAAAACAAAAAGCGTTCGGACACACGGAAAAAAAGCGCCTTGCCTATACAGTTGAGCACTCCTGAATCTAGCCAGGAGAGGGCTGTAGAGTACATGGACTTTGGTGCCTGCTTAGCTAGTTGCACTGTACAGATTCTGGCATTTCAGGAAAGCCAAACAAAGCGGTCTTGTACCTATTCTGATGCAATGAACGTTAATAAGCAAAAATAGTTGTTGCCCACTTGGACCACTTCTGTGCTTAAGCACAGCAGCAGCAACGGAGTGTAAATGAAAAGAACAAGGTTCAAAGAATCTTGCTGGAAAAATAAAGTCTGCCCTGAGAGCTAGATTTTGAAAACCAAAGGAGCTGCTGTTAGAAATGTCAGCAGCCCACGTCAACGGGAGACAGCATGCTTGAACAATCTCTCAACCAGCCAAGCACGAGCCAAATGGTTTCCAGCTACACTGATATTTTTTATACTTGTTCTCTTTGGGAAAGGTAATGCCAGTGTGTCAGAAGGGATCAGCAAAGAGGTAAGTAATTCAACTTATTTCGGAGTGTAGCATTACTTTGGTGCATTACTGGCGTGGTGGAACATGAGGCTCTAACTGTTAACCTCCTGCACAGGATCGTTCGCTTTGATGGGTCTATACTGGTTGCAGCCACCTAGAAAAAATACCCCACGTGAAGTTCATCTGTGAGATCCAGGAGATATAATGACCTGATCGCTAACTACACAAGGGTGAAACAGATTGGGAGAAGAAATACAAAGAGATAAATTAGCCTCTCATCATCCAAAATCTGTTGTTTATTTGCAGTGCCTAGAGGCCTCGACCAAAACTGAAACTGCACTGTGGTAACCAGTGCTCGTGCATTTAGTAAGAGTCCTTGCCCTGAAGAGCTTGTACTCCAGACAGGCATGACAGATGAAGGGTGGGAGAAAGGAAAATAGCAAACAAGAAAAAGATCTCTAAACTGATGCACAGATTGAGGGACAGATTTTTCCACAAGCTAAATACATGAATACAGATCTTTTATCCCTAAATGACTTCCCTCATCATGTGCCCACTGTGACTGTGTATATATTTGTAAGCGATACAGCCCAGTATGAGCAAATCTGCAAAGCACAAGAGTTGGTGTTGAGTACACAGTGTCCACAACAGACACATTTCAGAGGATTTACATCACACTAGCTCGAGGCTGGTCCCATAAGCTCTCAGAGCAGATCCAGTTTAGCTTCACCTCAAAACGATTCAGTCTGTTCTCTATGACTGCTCTCAGATGTTAAGCGAAGCACATTAAGGGAGGACAATCTCGAGACTCATGTCAAAAGTATGACCCTGATCTGAGCTAAAACACCAATGTAAATACATCCTTTGTGGGCCAGGGAAGCGATTCAGCTCTCTAGTGTCCCAAGACAGCACGAAAGAATTCAAACCTCCCAGTTTAAAGGTGTTTTTGACTTCGACACCGTAGTTCAAGATGACGCTACCAACCTCCATGCAAGGGGTTTGGCCTACTGCTACTTTTAAGAGCCCTCTTTACTTTCCTGCAGTTAATCCAAGAATAAGAACGCCTTCAGAGAAATGAGCACTTGCAAAGATGGATGCTTAAGCAGGTCATCCTGGGCTTCCTTCTAGAGGCAGCACACAGCGATCTCATTGCATTCCAGAACACAAGGAGTACAGCTCTTCGGCAGAGCCCCTCTGAATTGGAGTTGCAGCCCAAAAAAATGGCCAGGTGCTGAAGGTAACCTGTGCAAACCAGAGTCTTGCATGCATCTCTGGTGGTGCACTGTGACTGCCATCGCCTTGAGGGTTGTTCAGAAACCTCTGCTCCTCTCTTGTCTCTTCACTCCAAACTAAAAAGAGAACAAAGGTGACATTGTGACTCCAGGCCACAGTCTGTGCACTCCTCTGGTGAAAAGACAGAAAGAGGAAGGCTGAAGAAAAATGATCCCACGGTAATTATCTCAATGATCTGAGCTCTGTAAAAAACAGCATAAAGCACTGGCCATTTCTCCATATCCTTGAACATTATACATAATCGTGTTTTTCAGTCACTAACAGAATGAGTTCATGAGATTATTGGGTATTTCAGGAGCCAAATGATCACCCATCATCTTCACTGGTGGAACAGTTTATGTTTGGCAATCATAAATAATTGTACAATACAAGATCTACTGCATATGTATCTTCCACAAAGTAAAACATGGATAATAATACGAATAAGCCATGATTCACAGAAAGCGTACTGCAGTCCCATCAGGACTTTGCAAAATTTTACACAGAGCATGTTTTCAGCCTGCCACGTTCGTAAGTCAAATCATGGTAGCACCAAGAACAAGCATCAGTTGTTTGCCCTTGTGCTGCACCTTTCATCCAGGGGCTCTGCAATCATTATTCAGATTAAGTCTTGTGTTGCTGCTTTGAGATGAGTGGATATCATTACCCTCACTTTATATATACATCTATATTTATAGATAAATAAACAGAGGTCAAAGAACTCCCCCAGGGCAATCTGGAGAGTTGCATATCTACATCAAAGGGTTTAACAAAGACTGATACCACTATTCCTACCAAACCAACAAGGAAACAGAGACAAGAAGCCGTTAGCCCAACATCAGATAACTGGCTCTGGATCTTTGGTCTTTACGATAACCCCACCTGAGAGTTGTCTCCCAGTTTAACAACTAGTATCAGATCTATCTCGAAACAATCATAATCATTTATCGTACCTTAATGCACCTCTCTGCTCTCTGTGCTTGCTTATTGCTACATTCTTCAAACAAACTGAGGGATGGGTTTTCTACATTAATTAAATATTTAGATGGATTTTCTGGTCGTTGTTTCTTACTGTTTTCTGGAACTGTTTGCCTGGTGCCTCACTTCTGCAAGCATATTCCTTCCAGCCTGTTTCTGCTCTGGCACACCTTGCCTTGGCCTTTGCTGAGAAGGGAAGGTTCATGACGGTGTGACTTGTACGACCCAGCCCGTGGATAAGCTTTGACCTAGGCAGCGCGGCTGTTTTCTCAGCTGTCAGTGCCAGTTGTCAGGACTCAGCAGCAGGAGAATCAGCCTTGCTGCTCATCCAGCATATTTGATATAGGTGTTACAAAGTTCCAGAATAACTCTTTCATATATTTAATATTTGCATATTTCCCTAATCCATAAATTTTCTACCGGACTTTTGGCTAGGGCTAATGCTAATTTAACACTTAGATATATGGCTCTGTTCTGTGATATGGCCCAAATATGGTCAATCATAAGGACAACATTGACAAAAGACTTGGGGGGGGCACATTAAAAGGGCCTTTAGAAGTCTCAGAATCTTAAAATCTGGCCCCAAATGTTGCAGATCAAGGGCCATTAAATCAATTAGATATGGTCTTCCAATTCAGGAAAGTGAAACTATTGAATTGTTTCTGCAGCCCTATATATAGCCTTTTATTTCACCTCCATTAAATTCAACTGGTTTTATCCTTTATCAAATCAATAGGACTATCCTATAAGGCCCTGTAAGTGTTCTGGTGATTGACTGCTCCTTAAGTACAGTCACACACAGTGCCTAGCAGAGCGGGGCTGTGATCACAGCAAGGCTTACAGCATCTGCTATAATAAACTAATAATCACAATACGTAACAGAAGGGACACAAACAATGGGGTCCTTGGGAAAAACTGAGTCCTCTGGGTGCCACCTCAGCTTAAATAATAAATACAGCCGCCTTCTTTGGCCTGTGTGTTCTCTCACTCATATAAACAAAAACAGGGGAAGGTTATTTAAGTATCTATTAGTTTCCCAGTACTTATGTTGTTGCCTCCCTATTCTTTACCCTGGAATAAAGTACATGGACTTGCATCAAAACACAAAAGCAATCAGAAAGACCAAAATATACAGCAATTACAACCAGCTATTCACTGCCTCGACACAATACTCACTGCTCCGAGGAAGAGCCTCAGAGTCCTCATCTTCTTATAAACAAGCTACCAAGGTAAGATGAGGTACGGTGAATGATAGTAGTGCAAAGTGCTGGTTGCCAGCTGGACAATGGTTGACGTGGTTACCCTTTTCCTTTTTGTACTACAGGTACGTAGTAAGTTCAGCTTCAAAACCTTACTATAATATAACACAATGCAATAGTCTCCTCTTATTACCATGGAAGAAAAGAATGTGCCATTGACAGACTTCTGTGCCCTTTTAAAGCAGAACAGCTCTGACATCAAAGCTCACAGCACTCCTCTGCAATAGTTATTCACTGTGTCTTTGTGGTCAGGAGCTAAAATATTTTTATGAAGTTCTAAGGGAAAAAATTATCTCCTGAAAATGAGTCTCTTGTAGTAAGTGCTGCAAATAATGAACAGCTGCACTGTTTCCTTCGGAAGGTGAAACGAAGGAAATGCAGTCTTAATGCACATTTAAAGCAGGAACGGGTCAGTCTCCAAGATGTTTATTGGGCATAATGGAAACATTCAGCTGTCAAAGGAAACATTAAAAAAAAAAATTGACAGAGTTAGGTAGGATGCATTCTTTAAACACATATTTATCTACCAGAAAGAAAACGGCTGCAGATTAGAGGGGAGCGTGATCAACCACGGCTCAACAGTAGCCTCGACCATATGGTTTTTGACAAATCAGGGGACTACCTTTTTTTTCCCCCCCTTCCCTTTCGCAAGTGGGGCTCAGGTATCACAATACCAAAGGAAAACAATAAAGTACATATATCCTCACAAAATGTCCTTTCAGTGAGGGTTCTGCTGCCACTCGTTGACATAAATGACAGTTCTCTCAGCATACCTAATGCAGTGTGAATTTGTACACTAACGGCGTGATGACAGTTCTTGCGCTCAGACTCTGCTGAAAGACTGACATTCAGTCCCCTCAATCCTGTTACCCTTCAGCCTTCTTTTAGAGGGAGTGGTCTTCATCCTTTCCCTTCAATATCAAGCTGGTAGATACTTCATTCCAAAAATCCTGGTTTCCAGGTCATTTCTACAGCCTTCTGCAACAGCACACTCCACCTGGCCTGCTCTACATATATTAACGCTCCAACATTTTTTTTTCTATATGTGTCACCCAAGATAGCCTGGGGAAAAAACCCCAAACACTCAAAACATACTGCAACCTAAGCCTAGTTTTTCTTTTAAACAGAGTAAAATATTAATAATTTATGTTCCCTTTGAGATATATGCAGTTGCTAAAACTGTATGAATTTTGGGGAGGAGAGTTTACAGCACCACAAAATAACAAACATTAGAAGCTGACACAAATTTAGGACAGAAGAAAACCGAAGGACCTGCACGCATAAACCACTTGACTGGTCTTCCAAGCGCTTTCAGAGAGTCTATTACTGCAGACTAAATACTACACAAACCTTCTAATAAACAAGTGCATTAAGTAGAAACTACAGGAAGATAAATATATGGCTGTACACCAAGGGAGGCAAGGGACAGTAAACCATCAACCACTACTTACTCATGTATATCCATGGGGTTGCCTAGCTTGTTGGAGTCATGGTTGCTTTGGTATGAAACACTGTTTTGATGAAGCTCAGAAAAGATGCTGGATCTGGTGCTGCCACATTGGAGCTCCGATCCTAGCTTGAGACCGTGAGGAGCTTGGGTAATACAAAACAATTAATTCTGGTCCTGTTGAAGACTAATAGGACCTTTGCAATCGATGTGGCTGGCTGCAGGATGCCCTCTCAGGCAAGAAAGAAGAAGAAATTACTTTCCCCTTTCCTTTTTACAGAAATCAGACCTTTCAAGTAGCGGTAAACGCAATTATCAAGCCACAGTATCTTTTCTGTTCTGACAAGTCGTACTTTACCCAATCCAGATGTGAGACAAGGTCCTCATTCTGCAACACTGCAACCTTCAGGCTTTCCTGAACATGAACATTTGATAAGCAACCTTAATGATGGGACACAACAGAAACTTCTCTTCCCCCCACCCATGCCCATGCTCTCAGAAGCAAGTATTAATTATCAATACATTTTGTATAAAAACAGCGGCCACAAGACACATTCGGGGAAAACCTTGTCCCATTCAACATTCATTGTGAAAACAAACTACCGCAAATCGCTCCTATCCCTGGCTCTCCCCTTGTATCTGTTTTTACCCACGTCTGAGAGCACAGATATGCTAATATAATTAGTACAGTTATGGAATCATTATTCTGTTGTCTAGCAAACTAACTCCATGGCAATTTTTGCCTGCACTGGATTATTTTTACTAAATAAATCTCTAGCTCAATCTAAACAGTATGTAGAGTCCATAGCAAGATTATGACTACAGAAAACATACTTCTGTCCCTGAAGAGCTCACATGCTAAAAAGGTAAGATTCTTGTGATTTTTAGAGACCAGTGACCTGAGACATTATGACAGCAAAGATCATCTTTTACAGAACTGTAACCAGCTGAAATTTGTTTTCAGACATTTCTGCTCAACTTGTTTTAGATTTTACAGGACTTTTAATTGATCTGGATAAAATGATGTTACCCCTTCCAGTACTGTGAGAAACAGTGTGTAAGTCCTCCTGGGCTACTCTTGCAATAGCATTTTAGAATGTTATAGATTTCATCCCATCTCCTCCTCAGTCACCGCTCTTCCCAGGTGTGGGATGTTGTTCATTTACCATCTCCTTCTACACAAGCCTTTTCATACCTCTGATCTTCCTATTGCTTTTCTCTCTCTCTGTTTTCCAGTTGTACTTAATATTCTTTGAGGTGGGGTGACCAGAACTTCAGGAAACACCCACATGCAGTGAGTAGGATGGAACAGTGATGTTCTCTGTTTTATTCTCAACTGCTCTTCTCAGTACTTCTGTTTATTTGCTCTTCTGATCACCACTGAGCTGTTTTCAGAGAACTATGCACAGTGATTCCAACATCTCCTCGAGTGGTGACTCTGACTTCTAGGTAGTTTTTAAGAGCTCTATCAAAAAAAAAAAGGTATCTTAAATTTGCTGCTTTTATTATTCAGTGACTGATATAAGCAATAGACTCCCCACAGTTGTTAGGTTAGCAATTTCATATTACAACAGTCCTTAAAGTCTGGGGTGAACACCATCTGGTCCTAGTAATTTGTCGCCATTCACATTGTTGATTTTGTTCTAAAACCCCTGCTACTGATCTACCAGCCGCCAGCACAGAACAACTTAGGTTTGATCCTGCGTCAGCACAAAGTTTTCCAGTTGCTCCAGGGAGCTCAGGATTCTGGCTAGCCATTTCCATCAAACATCGTTACTGATTTCCAGCTTGGACTGGATACAGCAATTCATTTAGACATATTTCATCCCACTTGGAGTTAGGTAATTTGTTTATCTTTAAATAAAGGGAAGTAGCATCACTAAAGGAAATTGAGAATCACTTCTTGAAACACACAGACCTATTTCCACATGTGAAATTAAACATGTGTTTACTAATTAACACAAAACAAGCTTTGACAGTACAAACTTCTGTGGCACTGAAAAACTGTTTACATAATCCAATCCACGTAACAGCCGGCAACTTCTTGGCATAGTGTAAGGAAGGGCCTTTGTCTCCTAAACACTTAGCCTACTGAGATAAGGGAAACGAGGGCTTTCAGCACTAGTAGCAATTCTTTCATTCATTGTCACGAGAAAGCTATGGCTACCAACCAGTAACTCCACTTCTCAGAGCTGTTGAAAGAAGGTGAGAGAAGTCCTTGTTCTTCAAAAAACTCGGTGTCATTTAATCTCAAACCGCTAGTTATTTGTTCCCCCTAAGGAAAATCCATTACTTTAAATTTGTCACTAAAAGTAATACCAGCTTTGCATTTTTGGGGGCAAAGGTGAATTTCTTTCCCCTGTCCCACTTCCATATTTTCAAACCATACAGAAGGTTTGGAAAGCTTACACTTATTTTTAAAGTATTATCTTTTTTTTCCTTTTTAATTTAGCAGCTCAGTGTAAAGCAGTAATAAACTTTAGGAAGCTTTCTTCTTTGTTGACTTATCTGTTGTTTGTTTGTTTTTAAATTACCTTATCTGTACAAAACCTCAATTTTGTATCACAGAACTTTCAAGGTATGTTGGTTTCAGGAGGATTAGAGAGAGAAAAAAATATCTTATGCATTTGCAGGTTTGGGTCCCTTGTATAAAATCCTACCAGTTCCAACTTTTTCAAACTTACTGTTTCAGGGAGAAAACACTTGAAAAGTGCCTTACAGGCCTGCAGCAGACTTTGCTGCTGATAGATTATACTGGCAAAAGCACCGTCTAGAAACAACTTTGGGGTTGCCTACTATTTCAGGCTCTGTTTCCAGAGGCTGGTTGTTTTTTCTTTTACTGAACTTTTTTTAAAAGTCACAAGTAAAACATGGAGAACTAAGATACTTAGCTGTCTAAAGATGGAAACTGATTCATCTAGCAACTTTCAAAACTGTTTTCAGAAATGAAGATTGTTGAAAATTCAGAAAGCTGGGTCCTAGCCTTCTGAAACACTTCTGTAAATCCCCTAAGTCACTTTTCTAATATCTTTAAGCTACCTGAAAGCCTTTGGAAGTCTGGCTCCAACATTACATGTGCTTAAAGAGGGGAGGCAGTTCAGATTCATTTTTTAAAACTTCGTATTAGAAATGAGATTCTGCCCTGCTGTTCTTCAAATCTGTAGCACAGAGTCCACTGCAGAAGGAGAAGCTGGACCCCTTCTAGATTAGCAGGAGGTCTCCAGTGCTTCTGATAAAACCAAATGAGAAACTAAACTTAATGGGAAGCAGGCTTCTTCACAAAAGGGGACACACTGACAACCACCTGGTATAAACGCCCCAAGACCAGTCGGGTGAGGCTTGGTTTTGTAGACATAAACTGAATGATTGCAACTGCGCGCCAAACCCTGCTCAAACATCAGGATGAAATTAACTGCAACTCTTCTGTGTTTCCCCAGAGGTGTTCGCTTAACAGGAATTTCTTTGAACACGAAGCATCTTTAATGATTCTATCAAATCCACGTTAACAGCTTGGGGGTGTATAGCCATTTACTCTAGCATCAGAAATGCCTGGTTTAGAGCTTCAGCACAAACATGTCTGTTTTTTTAATTCTCAACGAGGTTGTTCTGTTTAGCTTGGATCTCATCAGAACTCATCAGTACTGAATTGTATTAGAAACAACAACGACAACAACGTTAAATCCTTTACCTTTGCTGAATCTATGAAACTAGAAACAAATAACTGAGCATGTTTCAATAGAAATATGTAAAATGTATACATATTACTCCCTATACACACAAGCAGAAGTAAGGATATGGGGCTTATACTCCTTTTAGTTACGCTAATTCTGTTGATGCCAGTAGGTTTACTCCTGATTTACATTGGTATACCTAACAAGAGGATCATGATGCATATTTTCATGTGTGCAGGGAAAACTGCAAACAGTGTTAGATTTCCATCATGAAAATCTGATGTCTCTAAAACTCCAGTATTGATGGTAAGAAATGGTGTAAGCAGTAAAAAAGAGGTCCAGCATGTTCCCCAGGGCTATATAATCTCTTTTTACTAACTACAACCAGCCTCATCGCATTTCTTTATTCTTTGCCATGGTAACGTGATATGGGTTTCAGAGAGCTGATTTTTAACATTGTTTATTAAATGCAAGAACCCGTTGAAAGCTTGCTCATCCTAAAAACCAGTACTTTATGTCAGAATGCCATATACATTTCCTTATAAATTGTGTGTTAAAATAGAAGGTTGTTTGAGTAATAAAGGGATTGGTGTGTACTAGCACTATTATCACCATACCCAAGTTTTGGTAAACAGGATCGTGCAATTGAATACAGAATTTGTCATTTTGTACCATGAACTATTTTTAACTGTGCTGTACACCACTGAATCTAGCAGCAAACTGATGTTTAAGGAGGGTTTGGAGCACAGTTGCAAGTAGCTGAGCTATTATCTTCAAAAGCAAGTTTGACCCTACTGAGTTTAGCTCATTTCCACCAACTGTTTGCCTCCTACAAAAATCTGCTTCCCATTAATTTGTGTTCTTTTGATGTTATCAAATCACATGCTGAATCCAAAATACCCAGCTGTCCTTAATCATCTTTAACCTGTATGTCCCCATGGCCTTCTCGTATCCTCTTCCCACATCTGTATCCCCGGATCAGCACTCTTCTGCCTTTTGTCCCACAACTGTGTTTTGGAAAGCCTTGAATCCAGAACTTGGGAGCAAGGTTTCTACTTTTTTCCAAATTCCTTCCAGTCCTTAGCCAGGGCTTGATCTAAACTCAAAAACAAAACAAAATGAGCAAAGTAACTCCAGCTCCAGCCCCCTGAACAACCCTGGAAAGAGCTTTTAGGTTTGACATGCTAATGTGGATAGGCAGAATTTAATACAAGCGAAACAAAATTATTCTGAAGGCTTTCCAAAATTTGATATTCATGGATACCGCACTTTTCAATATGCCACATCCAGCAACAGCCCCAGCAGAGCACAGGGAAAAGCAAACTTGTTTCTGACAGCGACTGGAAGCGAGTACATCCTTACTCTGAGAAACCCTGTTCTTGGTGACACCACCAGGACATCTGTCTGCTGTAAGGATGAATGCATCTCCCAAGGATCCATTTCACCTCACTGAAACCAAGACACCACAATGCCCCGGCACCATCTTTTCTTGTCTTTTTGTCACTGAGATTTCTACTGTCTCTTCTATACGGCAACACTGCCTCACAGCTTTGACAACACTCGGAGAAAAGCCAGGTCTTTATTTCCTACGAAGCAATGGGGAGGGGGAAGGAATTACACAGGTTGCACCTACCTGTTACTCAGTCTGACAGAGATTTAACCTAGAGCGCTGGATTCCTTAGCTAGGCAATGAAAGCTCTCTCCACAAAAAAACTTTGGCTGGAAAACAGACTGTATAAATGAGTGAGGCAAACCACTACTAATTTGGTGCTGTTCAAGTTTTACTGTACATTTCCAAGTAATTTCTCCTCTTCTGTAGCTAAAACTGGAAAGTAAACAGTTCTATATCTATCTTTAGTTCATTTTAATACATACATGGGAAATACGTTTTTCAGGAAATAAAGAGAAACCAGTCACCCATTACAACCTATGGAAGTTACTGATAACCATTAGTAAGTCAGTCTCTTCAATGTAAATATGACCAGTACAGAAAACCTTGCAGTAAAATTATTTTTGGAAATTCAGAATTATTTTCTTGGAATGCCTGTTCAATTTAAGTAAGCATGCTGATATTTCTCAGGGAACTACTTGAAAATTCAAAGGCACTTTGAATCGGAGTTTGTGCTCAAAACCATTAAAGTGCTTAGTAATTCCTGCCTAAATCTGGAACTCTTAGACTTGATGCCTGTTCTGGGAGCAGCAAAATGAGCTGTTCTAAGTATCAGGCACAAAAGATATTACTACAACTGTCTTACGGATGTCAGGACCACATCACAGAATCAGAAATCAAAGATAAGAAACCAAGACATTCTCCTATCAATGAGGAATTGTTCTCTAGAGTATATTAACAAGGATGATAAGCTCCATCTCCAGCTGAGGATGGTCTCATTCACAGGGTTTCCTACACACAGGTGCTCAAAGCCCTCCCTAAACAAACTCTCTCTCCCGGGGCTAGCTGATTTACAATTGTATTCTTGAAAAAAGTGATGTGAAGACTTTCCTTTATACCCTTCTAAGAATATTCTGTAGTGCATAAACAGTCAGATAAAGGCAAAACCTGTTATCTTCAACTGTTCTGCATCTTTGATTTTTTTCAGTAGTTGAGTCAAAGTACTACATTTCTACTATGGAGTCATCAGAATTTTGATGCCTGTTTAACAACTGTTGGATCAGTGATGTTACAAAGGCAACAAATGTAAAAAATGCTGCTCCTCTCCAGACCAACTCCTGAGGAAAGTGTTTCTACATACAGGTTTATGCCGAAAGGAGCAAATAACACGCTTACAGAGACGCAGCAAAGATATGTACAAAAAGAACAAAACCCAAGTACAATTAAAGAAATCAGCATGAGACCTTAGCTTATAGAAAGCATCGCTAAGTGAAACAGCAGCAGCCAAACAGAAGCACAGCGCAGAGTGCAGCAAGAAGTATCGGACAATCTGTTAGTGAGCTAATTTCATTCTGTTCACAGGAAGGCAAAATGACACCGAGCACACACGACTCCTGCCCTGTGAGGCATGTGCGTGTGGCTCCAGGGAGATATAAATCCATTCTACTCCCAGGCACCGTAGGAGCTAATGAAGTCAAATGGAGACCATCGGGACAAGTTTTCTCTTGCTGTTGCAGGATGCTGCCACTCTCTGCTACACCAACACAGTGCAATTGGCTCTGCAGTCTTCTGTTCGTAATGCTGCAGCATGTGGAAGCAATAGGACTTTTCCCAGGGGACTTCAGCTCCATCTGTGTCAGTCCATCGGTACCTGCTACTGCTGCATCTAACTAAATAGCACTTAAAAGAACGACTCCACAGCTCTTTCATTATCAAGTGAACCCTCTAACATTCATCTGCTCCCTAGTTTTTATCTCCAAGTGCCTTCACAAACTTAGAAAAAGATATAGAAAATTAAAGACCAGTAAAGACATAAAGACCAATATCCTCTACAGAAACTGCTGACTGTGAGTGCCCAACTTGAGACGTTTAAAAAGGGGTCTAATTTTCAGAAAATTGCTATTCATTTCTCTCAGCCAGTCATGCTTCTGTTGTACAGCTGGTAACTGAAGACCTCAATTCTCTAGTCACTGCCAAAAATGTAACCCCTGAACTTTTTATCTGCTGGTAAAAAGCAGCTCTCCAGAAACTTACGTAGTTCCTTAGCAGTCTTACATAGGCTGGGAAAGAAAATAATTTCTAGAATTAAAACAACCTAGACAGTTTAAAAAGGAACACTGATCTCAGAGTTTCTTACTCAGAGTACATCCTTTTCAAATATGGAATTCCTTAAATAATAAGCAGTTCATTTTAAGGTCTCTATTTAAATTCCTCTGCTTTCCTGCTCTGCTCTGAAGAAAAGTTTCTAATGGCACCACTAGCCAGAAATTGTGACTGGGACTCAGGAGACCTGCCTTCTGTCTCAGGCTTGCTAGGTATCGTTGGACAGATCAGTTCTTTCATCGCTTCTTCAGTTCCGAGATTTTTTAAAACAGCAGAATATTTTACCGAGTGCTTTGGGATATACCAGTGAAAAGAGTCAGATACTGTAATCGTACTTAGTCAACCTGAAAAAAGCATCATCAAATATACTCATTGTTTATCTCCATGTTTTTTCTACAGACATCCCACAGCCTTCTTCAGTTGGTATTTCAGATTTGCCAGTATCAGCAGACACTGTCTAGGACAGCCTGCTTATGATCGTCTCAGCATCAGACACAGCCAAGCCTCGAAGCAGCTACTCTAGAATACACAAGAGAAACACAAGTGAGAGCATTTGGAGGGGCAGCAACACCACTGATCTGCACCGCAGAACCGAGGAAATCAGCTGTCCGCATTATGCTTTCACATGTGACACACAAAGTAACTCAGCTATATACTCCATGCTCCATTTCATTTCATTCCCTTTATTTCATTGATTGCAACAACAGCACTTAATAACAGTTTTATACTAAAAAGTGGTTTTTTTCCAAATGAATAACAGGTATTGCTGGGCTCAAAGGCAATGAAATAATGAACCGGACCCTCCCAAAATCATCATATCGGCCTGGGAAAACTACCATTTCTAAAAACAATTATTTTTCTTCTTCTTACTCCCCTTCCTATCAGTGGGGTAGGGGAGAGGGATGGAGAGATGACAGTGGGACAGCTCTGGAGTTTACCCATGATTTCAGGTTGCTTCTGCAGCCACTAAATTGAGAAACCTTCTTGACCTGCAAAATGAGCTCGGCATCATATTCACATGATTCTACCAGTCTCTGCAAAACCTCTCAGCGTTGGGTGACTAGAGAGAATGCAGTTATGCTAACAGGAGTACTGTCAGTACACTTTGTATTTCTATGCATTTATAGAATGCATATTTCTGTTTTAAGAAGTGCACGGGCTATTTAAAGGAAGCAAGACCTTAGTTGTGTCTACCTGAACGACAGTAATGCTAGGAACACTGTGGTCACTGGCATCACACCCTAGCTAACCATGAGGGCAAATAACCGAAAAGTGCTTGTCAAGCTTTCGGAAGGCGTGCAATTTAAGTGTGCAGTGGTACGTATCAACTACAACAACTAATCTGCTCACTGAGAGTCCCAGCTAGCAGCAATGGCTTCCTGGAGACTGATAATCATTCAACGGGCATATCCTTCTATACAACAATGGCTTTGCAATGAACAATCTACCAACAACAACCACTTCGAGCATAATTAAGTAATTAATTATATTTTCTAATCTATTAAGCCTTGATTGCTTATCAAAGCATTCAGCTGGATCATTTTCCTCTTGTCATTTCCAATTAATTTTGTCTTTATTTTTTTAAGCAAAGGAAAAAGTCTCTCAAACTTCACGGGGAATCAGGGCTTCAGTCGAGCAGAAAGAGTAGTTGCTACTTTTTTTCAAACTATAGCTTACAAATGGATGATGAAGTGTACATGAGTCCACATAGGTAGAGGACCCAATTGCTAGAAAGTATGAAGTGCTCATCTTTCGCATTAGAGAAAAACTCAAAGCCAGTAATGCTTTTATGGCTGTAATAATCCCTGAAGCTATGCAGTTGCATTCACCACACAGTGCGGGATTAAACACAGCAGCATGGGGTAATTAGCACAATCAGGAATTAAACTCATCTGGCATCACATCTGCAAATCAATACAGACTGATATGTAATGTTCGTAAGTGCTAACTAACAAAAATAAAAAATACCAAGACATTCTCAGATGGCTGAAACTTGCACAGCTCCATCAAAGTCCATGGGACTAGTCTGCTTCAGGAGAACTGGAAATCCAGTCCACGTTTCCCAGTCTTGATTGTTAAAAATGAGTATGTACTCTACACTTTTATCATAAAATAACCTTTTTTTTGCCACTTATTTTTTCTGGGACTTTAAAAGTAACACAGAAAACAAGTGAATATCCAATAAGGGGAAAGAAAAACTTGGTTGTTGCAGATAACTTGTATTTGGGAAGGAATTGTTTGGGAGAAAGCACTGCTCCAACTAACTTTTTTACCCTATGTTAGTGTCATAAAGCATTTAATAAGGTGGAATTTATTTGGTCTAACAATACATCCTGCTTCATTATGTTTGATCTCACAAAGAAAAATAAAAATCAATACCAACAGAGACAAAAGACATCAGTGTTATTCATGTTATAGGAAACTAAAAACCCCTCAAACTGTGGCCCTTGAAATTTCACAACTGCAAAAAACAAGAGGAGGACAAATTTTCCTGCGATGACACCAGCTCCTCGAGAACGTTACTGTTGATACAACACCTTGGATCACAGCTCTCTCCTTTCTGGACAAAACATTCAGACCTGCTAAGGGCTAGGACTTAACCTCTGGGAACAACTTGGAAGCAAACAGTTATCAAGGCAGTTAGGTCTCCTGGGAAGGGTCTGAAGCACAGCTTCAGGTTCTCTTACATCCCCTTCATTTGCATTAGCAGTAAATGACAAGCCTCTTTGCATGTAGTCATCTATTAAACTAATAAAAGGTAAATGAACAGGTTTCCTTCTCCTTGCTCCTTGTCCAGCTGGACCAGGAATGCTTTCGTATCACATGCAATCCATGCAAGTAGATGATTGATTACTTAGTCCCCGGTGGGCATATAATCCAGCCATTATGAACAGTACAGCCACAAATGGAATGCTCTGGTTTACATAAATATACACAATGTACTACATATAAAATACATAGTATATACGATAGAGAAATTATCATCTCAAATAAATACAATGTATAAATACATGTTTGTGATTACAGTGTAAGAAAGAGTGATCCTTATATGAAAAAAATGAAAGGGAAATTTATCTCTGATGAAAGAGAAGAGGATAATCTCACTTATATCGGTATGGATCCAAAGTTTCACTGCTGACTGTGTTGCGAAAGAAAAAGATGTGGTTTGTCTGTTATTTTTTCCTTACGAGTGACGCCAGGATTTCTAGGGTGCACGTAGGAGTAGGGATGATGCCACATTTACTTCCAGCCATGGAGCTCTGATAGTTCACTCTTTTTATGCAGTTTGTGGAATTATATGTTCCCAATTCAGCTCTGGGATTTTTTTCCTCAGGACACTACAGTCTTGCATCTTTTCTTGCAGTTGTAAAATTCTCTGCAAATCTAACACAATGTGTTAGAGCACATACGATTTCTTCATTGGGCAAGGTGGTTAAAGTCGTACTGAAGCTGGGAGAACAGGACTGGAAAATTACCCAGCTGGGTACTGATACATCACATATAAAGTACAGTCAAATGGAATAAACCAGACAAAATTAACTGCATTCACTTCTGAGGATAATGATTTGAAAAGGCACTTCATAAAATAAAATGTAATGCTAATTATGTTTTTATGGAACATGATTATTTAGCCTTACTCGCTATAGGGAGTGGACCATCAAAGCTAATATTCACTGAAGACACAAGCTGTGTTCCAAAACAGTGCTTTTCAAACGTTTTTGACTTGGCTGCTATCAACCCTGATGCAACATCAAGCAATACTTACAACATATCAGCTAAGTTTGTAAACTTTACTACCTATATGATTCCATAAATCACTTAGACTGTCTTGGTACCTGCAAGTTTTCCATTCAGACTGATCATTTCTATTGCCTGGCTGATAGCCTTGAGCACCCTGTGAAAAAAACAACTGGGCAAAATCTAAGAGAAAGAACTTAAACATTTTGCCAAGACAATTTTCTATCGAAAAACACTGCTTCTGCAAAAATCAAAGGCTTTCATAAGAATGTATCGGTCTTGACTAATTTCTTAATCAGTAAAACTCGTAATTTTATTTCAGTTACATTGTTTTGTAGTAGATATGATGAAAAATATACTTGTATTGGCTTTCTTGATACACTGAATAAACAATTCAGAAAATATCTTGCAAAAACATTATCCACATGAACAGATTTCAGCAATCCCAGATAAAGTTCCTCATGTCTCAAAACTGTGACTTTTCCATTGTGCCTCAGTATTACCCTCACCAACCTTTTCCCCTGCTATCTCTGCCCATCTGCTATTTCTCATTAGCTCAAAGCAAAGGGTTGTGTCATAGTTTAGGCTGACAAGAAACCTAGAATGCTTTTAGCTTCAATAAAGAGTAGCTGTGAAAATGCAGGAAATGGAAATCTAAAGGGATTCTCAGTGAAGTAACTGATGTCTCCAGGACTCCATGTCTAATCATATGTCACAGAGAGTATGCAAAGAGGTAAGAACCTATATGGTTTAGCCCCAAGACCAAAAGTCTGTCCTTCTCCAAGGACCTGTATTTTACCTCAGTTGTATGAGGACATGCTAGGGTCAAGAGTAGCTAGAATTGTGTTCGGAGGCCTTGCAAATACATTCAGGGTTCACTAGGGCGTTTATGAGCAATGCTTTCTGCACCTGTTTCAAATCAAAACCCAGTCTTAAACCTTGTCTTCCACAAGAGCCTCTTTCTTGTATTTTTCACGATTTTGGGCACGTGCCATTGACCTTTCCTTTCCAAATGTGATAAAAATGATGTTGTTCAAGCTGAAAAACTTACCTGCTACTTTGCCTTTTTTTGAATTGTAGCTAATGTATAGGTATGTCGGGGCTCGCTGCAAATACAGTTTGAGATACGCATGCATGTATGCATGAGTATTTTTCTTCCTGGATATTTCTTCACATTTTATAGTATGATTTACACGGAACACAAACCAGTTACTTAAAGGAAAGATCTACACAGTTGAAGATAAATGGAAGGATTTGACCTTGTTATCATTACTGTGAGAAAAGGAAGGCCTATCAGGCAAGGATTAGATTTGCTCAGCTAATGTATTTGACCCTTCTTGCTATGCCAAAGCTCAGAAATGCTTGTACTGGAGCAGGAAGGAGGGGAATGGGGGCAGGATGGGATAGAATGACAACATACATGGTAGAAATTGCCTATATATTGAGGAAATTGCCTTGCCTTCTTTGTTTCTTTCTAAAAAGACCCAAGTGGACAATCAGCACTGAAAACTAGTTAAAATAAGGCACAGTATCTATTTTCTCTACATCACCAACACACTTAAAACTTCAGGATATCTGACTGCAGTGTAATATACCAACAGCTCTAGACAAAGCTCTCAGTGATACCCGTTTTCTGCTCTAAATAGCCCATTAGGCTTCCTTAATTAACCTGTTTATGTATGAAATTATAATTCTTTTATGTATTAATTAAAATATTACACACAGTACTGTAAGATCCAAACCGCTTCAATTAAGACTTAAGCAAAGTCGTACCCTCCCTGCTTCACTGTGGGCTTCAAACAGGGCCTGGAATGGGCTAGACAGGTGAAGCACATGGATAACCAATTCCAGGCCACAGCTTCTCCAAGAGATATAATCACCTGCCAGAGATAAAGGGAAGAAGGGACAGACCCCAGTTTGTACGAGATTATTTTCTCATTTCAGATCTCTGATGAGTCTAACAGATGCAACTGCATACATAACGACAAAGTAGGATGAAAGCATTTTATCAGGTCAGCGTGCCTGCAAGGAGAGCAACACAGAAAAAACAATTCTGTGCTGGTAAACAGAAGGGCTCTTTGCTCCCCTTACCTGGTGAGAAAGATTATCCCATTTGGACATTTGCTACCTGTCTACCCCCGCCTTTCCTTTCCCCCAAAACAGATTTCCTTTTAGGAGCCTCAGATCTTACACATCGAAACAATCTTCCCCCTTAAGTGACAGTTACATTTTGGCTATTAATGACACAGAGATTGGTCTCATGCCATTCTCATGCTAAAGAAAGGGATACAGAATATATAATCCTTTTAAATTGCTGCTTCTAGGATTAACAGTGGAAACTTTACAATCACAACAGAAAACTTCCATAAGAAAAATAAACAAGTCTATGTCTGAGATTCAGCTTGGTGGAGAAATTCATTTCTCTGTCAATATGAGAACAAACAGGGTTTCTCATCCTTCTCCTTGGGTACTGAAAGTCATTCATTTAAAAACAGATATATAGATGTATTGCCATTTTCGACTGCTGAAACAATGCACTAGAAAGACAGTTAACTGCCTCTGGATAGTAAATAAATTTCCTGCCTTATTGAGTGAGGTGAATACAAAGAGATGAAGCACTAAATCCTGCCCATGGCATACCATCTCTATCTTACGTTGTCATGCCAGCAAAAATTATATCTGACTCAGTCCAAGTAAATTCTACCTCAGAAACATTCTTATTAAATAAGCTGGGGAGGATTCATCTCTCCGTTAAATCTGTGTGAATCTGCAAAGTCTTAAGCATGGGTCTGTAAACCAGAGTTTAAGATATTGACAGCACTATTCTAGAGAGAAGAATTTAATCTGATGTCCTGAGTAGCTTTCAACAAGCACTTCAGCATCAGAGAGAGAGAATCTGTATGAGCAACTTATGCTGTATCACTTGAACTCTCCTAGGTCACTGTATGAGGGAAAGCAGTTTTAAAAACATGGTTTCAGAGAGTTATAATCCTAAACGCATTAAATAAATCATAATCACTTTATCACCTGCTAGGTCCCTCTACAGATTCATTCCACTAGTCATTTCCATCCTCAGCATCTACAATCTTAATGTATTGCAGTGCCAGTTTGCTGCCAGGCACACACTAGAATCACAGCTACCTTGGACTATACGTATAAAACAGACCCTGAAAACAGTGATACATTAACAGATCAACTATAGTATTTTAAGGTAGCTGCAAAACGGAAGAGGTCCATCTCTGAGTGCATCCAACTGTTGTAACCAAACACTTTTCTCTTCTCCTCACCGTAGCCCATTACTGTTGTTCCAGCACAGCAACAGAAATCAGTGCAACCTGATTTTTCCTTTTCTTTAAAAAAGACCCAAGAAAACCGACCACCACCAACAAAAAAAACCCCTATATATATGTTTATATATATATATATATATAAAAAAAAAGAGAAAGCATCATTTTGAAGTGACTGGACCTGCTCCTGGAAGAACAGTAATGGCCTTTAGGACTCGCTATTTGGATTTATGTCACGGAATGGCAGAGTTTTTCAATCACATCAGCTAAGAGCTAGAGATAAGATAGGGCCAGAAAGGGAATTACATGGGATATACCCTGGTATAATTTGGTTTTATGGCTGGAGAGGAAAAAAAAAAAAATCAGAGGCAGCCACTGAAAGCCCTAGTGATTTTAAGATTTCATCTTTAAAACAACTTATTTACTAGGAGTCAAAATTGGGATAACGTTTCAGAAAGTGTCTCTGTGGCTTAAGAGCCTGAATCTGGTTGTCAGACCCGACTTAAGCACTCAAACTTCAGTTTAAATTTTGAGTGCCTAGGTGCATGAAAGCAGCTGAGATTTTTAGGGTTTGGGAGCTCAGAGTTTTTTTGTTGGTTGTTTTTTTTACAAGAGGCTACTAAGTGCCTATACCACATCTGAAAAGGAACCTTTATATTCCTGAACACTTGCAAAATTTACCTTAGAACAGAATTTCTAAAAGCTCAAGAGCTTTTTTTTCACAAAAGCTCTGACTTTTCTAAAATAGGCAAGTAAGAATACTCCAGGGAAAAAGTGTAGGACATTCAAACAACTGCCTGCATTACACCTCTGGTTAACTATTTTTCTTGCGGTGTTTCTATAGTACCTGGCAGAATGAGCCCTGATGCTAATTGGGGTCTCTAAGTCTAACAGTGAGGATTGAATGGTTATGCGACCCATTCAGAAACTCAGCAAACCAGGGGCAGTTTCCTCAGACCTGCTTTCTCAAAGTCCTATCCTCTAACCATCAATGTGACAGCTGCCTCTGGCTGAACGACATTTTGGGTGTAGGAAGTGAAGAGAAAGTTAAGCACAGACATCTAAAACACTGAGTCATGGTAACAGCTATAAAAATAATACTTCCACTACTACAAGCTCACATTGCTTCAAGGGAAGGCTTTCTCCCTCCTGGCCTTCCCCGACTCTGTGTTAGGCGGCTTGCAGCAGGGCAGCAGATTGCCGGACTGTAATCGGATGGAAACCTGTAGCAGCACCTGCTACAAGTTAATTAGTTCTTCCTGCCTCCAGAACAGCTGCTGATTTTGGTGTAGGTTTTATCTTTATCTCATTTTTTAACTGTTTGTTCAGTGGAGCAGGAGACGGGGGAGCCGTGTGCATTTGGTGTTACATAAAGGCACGTTGATGATCCCAAGGTCAGCTATTAAACTGTACCCTTGGCTACAGGAAACGTTCCCAAGCAGGACCGCGTGTGAGCAACAAGCAATGAAAAGGGAAACGGTAAACTCAGGCTGGTTACTACGGAGAAGATATAATCTGATTTAATACATACTGGGTGTGCCTGTAGTTCTCTGTTTTGTTTTGTGTGGGTGTTTCTGAAAACAGAACCCTCTCTTCAACTCCCACCCGACTTCACCTTCATAAACCTAAGTTTATCCAGTCATAAACCTAAGTTTATCCAGACAAAGATTCAACTCCCTCAGTCTACCTGCAAAGCCTCCAACAGGGAAAAGGGGTGAGCTTATACACGCATCATATGAATGCCTTTTTACTTGGAGCTGTGTGGAGACCAACAAATTGGACCACTGAAAGGAAATAATGCATGTATACAGACGACTGGATTCACGTGTCCATCCTCAGACCTACCAAATGGACCCAGATCCTTTCTGCGGGGGGAAAAAAAAAAAAAAAAAAAAAAAAAAGGTATCAAGTACTCAACTGGAAGAATTTTGGCCCAGATTATCACCAGGCTCCGTCCAGGCCCGGTGAGCTCTGAGGCAGTACAGCTTGCAGCTACAGTAAGCTATATCCTCCTGTTAGGAAGCAACAGTTGTCTCCTGTACCTGTAAGTTACCCAAGATAGTCGACTGCATTTGTACAGCGACTCACAAAATGAACTGTGACAGAGTCCTATGAACGAGTTCAGCATAATCATAATTACAGCTGATCAAGAGCAAACTCCCAACTAATACACTGCCTCTAGTCCACTAAAATCAGTCCCTTTTTAAAAGAAGTACAGGCATCTTCAGAGGAAGTGCATGCTCAGGTAAGTAGCTGAATTAAAACAATCTGATGTTTTTAGCTGTCTTGGCAATCTAATTATACACAGAGACTAATGCAGTTATGTGTTGTCTCCAAGATGAGTTGAATGATGAAATTGCTAATGAGTACGTGACCATCTACAATTAAAAAAAAGAAGCTTCATAGAAACAGCAAACCAATCAGCAGATGGCAAACAGATGGATACAAGATTCAGAGATGTGTACATACAAAACTTAATTGAAATTAAAATTATTATTCATTGCAATAAATTCAGCTTGGGTGGATGAAAGGCAACATCCTTAAGTAAGTAAGGGGAAAAATCGGTTTTAAATAATTAAGGCTCTATTTATGAATGTCTCCTGAAGTATTCATGAGAATCTCTTCATAAGGATAATAAAGAATATATTGCTTCCACGTGACAAGCAAAGGTATTCTCTGAGCTATAACCCCTACAGATAAAAGGAGTATCTGCTGGTTTTAAGAGGCTAGTGGACAGGTAAGAAATCCCAGCTTGTGGGTGGGATAGCAAATTTGTATACCTTTGGAAAAGCTGTGCTGTGGCTCAGGCAAACTACTGTTCAACCATGAAGCGTGAGAATCAAGGTCTTTGACACCCCCTGTTCATTTGCCTTGTCATGCTTTTAGAAAAGGTGACATAATACATATTTCTAACTATCATGCTGATCACTCTTTGCAAATGTTAATTAACAGTAAACAAAGAATTATTTCTTGCATTGTAACAGAGTGCTAATTCAGTTAATTGCAGCATTGTTCTACATTTTCTTTATCCAAGTACTGCCAAGCACTGCCAAGCACAAAGAGCTCAAACCTGCTCCCAGGAACCCAACAGCGCTGCATCACACCTTATAATGACACACAAACGTCTTCCTGATACGAGGCTAAGCAAAATTTCCCAAACTCCCTTTGATTCCAACAAAAGCTGTGGGATCCTGGCAACTCACACAACATTCTTCAGCATTTGGATTATAGGGTTCAACAGGGTCTGCCTTCGAGGATCTTGAATACCTGCAAACCCTCTGGGATTTCAGCGCAGCCTTCGGGCTGCGTAGCCCCAAGGGACGGTCTGTCCTTGGGACAATCCCAGTGCAGCAGTACAGCTGCAGAAGCAAGCAATGAAGCCTGGCGATGAACATCAGAGAGAGCGCAAAAAAGCGTTCAAAATCCTGTCACTCGTATATATTATAATACAGCAAGAAGACAGAAGGATTTATTGTATGTTTCCCTCCTTCTAGGGCAGCAGCATCACCAACCAGTGCGTTCTGCAGGGACAGAGAGAAATGAACTATTCGATTAAGTACCCTGACACAGCCCCAGTGCAATTGCTTAAAGGCAGTGCACCGCATCGGATCAAGGGCTGATGATGGGCTGCAATAGTAGGGGTTAACGCCAGTGCGGTACAACAGATAGCAAAGATCTACCCTGTTTGCTAGCTCTGCCACTCCTGTCTAAGGTGCTGCTTCTGCTCTGCGGGCCTTTCTTTCACCTGCACAGAAAGGGCTGGATTTGCTGGTAGTTCGGTTCTGCTCTCACTCAGTCTGGAAGTTGATTCTGTTTTTGCAGAGAAGGGGAGATAGCCCCCACATGCAGATTTGTCCCACCACAAAGCCCTCATCTCTGACAGGAAATACTTTAACTCTGCCTCTGGCAACTGAAGGCACACAATAAGATTTTCTTTTCCAATTGAAACTGCAAGCAGAGGAGAGGGAGTTGGGAGTATTATTACCTGGGTTGGAATATGCCCAAAAGCAGTTCCCTCCCTTCTCTTTAAAGGAAGGAAAGAATAAAACAGGTGCTCATTTCTGAGATGCATATAATGGAGCAGAACTAAATTAGAAAGAATTAAAATACAATGTTTATCTCCTGGATCTTTAGAAGGATACAATAGGTCTCCAATTGCACACAGGCAGATATTTCCCCTGCTGCAGGTGGCTGTTGTTTTTCAAACAGGGGAACTGCATTCCAGTCTGCTACCTAGATACTGTCTAATTTCAGTGAATTGATACCAAAAATTCATTTGCCTGCAAGCACAATTCAGCCCTCACATAAATAAGCCCATGTTCAGGCTGGGGGAAAAAAGCTGCTGTTCAGCATAAGTCAAAACTGGAACCTATGGAGCTGCCTGGGGAAGATGCTCCAGGACAGAGCGATACCCCAGGGCCTGGAGACCCCCGGAGGGGTCACGCCAGCCCCAGCTCTCAAAGGGCGTGCACCTACACAGCAGCAGCTGGAACTTGGAGCCGATTTTGGCACTGCAGCCATTTGCCCCGAGGGCTCAGAGGTACTGCAGACACTGTCTGCCCTTCCCTGGGGGTACATTTTCTTGTGCTGCACCTGCTTTTGCTGGCAAACGGGCTCCAAGCTTACAGGGAGGTAAGTCAAGCCTTCCCTATACATGGGGACCCCAGAGAGTATGACACTGGCCTGACTTGACATGCAAGAAATTTTAGGTTTTAATGGACCAATGACTTCCAGAAATGAGCAGATTCATTTGCAGAAGCATACAGAGATGACGTTTATTTGTTCAACTCCAGCATGCTGCTTCTACCCACTCTCTGTAGCGAGCACTCCTTAGGAAGCAGAGCAGCACACCGAATCCTTCACTGTGTCACCGCTGCTGAACAAACAGTGCCACAGCCACTTGGGTAAACATCCTGCCACTCGCAGACTGGCGGTTATGCCAGGTTTCTCTCTTTCTCTCTCTGTCTCTGTTTCTATAATTAAAAAAATGGACAACCTCCATGCAGGCTACTGAGTGTGCCTGCCATCCACAAACCCAATTTCACACAATGACAGCCTAATTAATCTTCTTCTTTTGTTTCAATAGCATACGGTCTCTACTCAACTGTGGAATATGGTGGAATCTCGCTGAGAACACATCTGTCAGGATTGCAGCGTGAATAAAGGAATACAGCGGGCTTTTGTGTGATTATATCTGTATTTATATAGCTATATGCCTACTGAGTGCTCCATACGCACGTAGGATAGAACAATCTATATCGTAATGTCCTGAATTTCAAGAAACACCTGTGATCCCAGGCACTTCAGCATCAAAACGTAGCAGGAAAGCCATCGTTTTGCCCAGGGAGACATCATTGCTCCCCCCCACAGCACTCGGGTAAAGAAAGATTACGCGACTTGTCCAAGGTCACACAGAAAAAGTGTGACAAGAGCTGGGAACTAAGCCAATGTCTCAGATCACGAACTTAACTCCTAAGACACCCTTTGCCCTTGTTTTCCAGGGTCTGTCTTCCCTCTTTCCTTCTAGGGTTCTAATTATAACAACTACTGCCCCATCATTAGCACTTCTACACAGCTGTGAAACTGGAAGACCTTGTTCTGAAAAAATCCTGCTGAGAGCAAAGACAAACGGAGATACTTGGTCACAACAAAGTTCCAATCACCTGAATGAAACCAAACACCATCTTTTTGTTCAATCCTTACTCACACATTAAGAACTTCTTTGGCCCTTGGGTGCCCAGGTCCTGTGTGTGTTAGCTGCCCACCCTCTAACCAGCAGCACCTTGGGCCGTCTGTAACGTGAAAAGGTTGACTAAAAACTGACCAAAACCATCTGTAGTTGGTCATTCCTGTGAGCAACAACATCCCAGCCTGGTCCAAGTCTTGTTCTGCTTACAGTGCTGAAGACTCATAGGGTTTTATCATGTCTTGCAATATTTGTTTATGTTCTTAATACTTCAGTTTCTGATACCATGAAATTGCAAGATTACCACAATTTTCACCGAAAAAAGGTTTCAAGACCTTTCACCTAAAACGCGACCATGAAGCAAACCCTCCAAAGAAATTAAGGACACAAAAGAAATCAAGGACTCAAAAGAAATCAGTGTGTCATGGTCTTTTGATTGAGGTTGGAGGCGGGTGTTTGAACGCCCAAGGGTTGTCAGTGCTGTGCTTAAATTACTTCACCACAAAATAATGAAAGGTCACAGGATTTCAATCAAGATACTCAGCCAGTATAAATCTTGTCTCTCCATGGAAGCACTCGGTGCTGTATCGTCTTCTACCTGCTGAAGTCAGGTTCAATTTATAGTTTCAATATCAATCAATAAAATTTGGTGTCTTGGCTTTAAATATGAGGGCTAAATTTGTCTCTACTTCAAAGGAATGCAGCTACATTACCTTCAGTATAGTTTCTTGCCTTTACACCAAGAGAGAACCTGATCTGCATCTGGGGATTTTCCAAAGGAAAAAGCTCTGCCTTGCACTACAGTATTTTTTCCAAACTGGCTGCCTAAATTTCTGATAATTGCTAAAGAAATTATTTGGCTAATGAGCAGTGATAGCAACTATTTTCATTGGGAGCTACAGTGATAATTAGGAAGACAAAAAAAGGGGAAGGGGAGGAGGAAAAACCTTCAGGTTCTTTAGGATAATTATAATTTGTGTCAAATAAGACAAATATTTCAATTCCGGGCAACATGTACCTTCAGAATAAATGTGGGCTGTTTTAGTCACAACATGTCACGGGAAGTAGTCTGATCCGATATTTGCAGTCATAAAATTAAACCTGGCATGTAATAATTAGGAAGGCAGGTGTACTCGATATATACTACAACGTTTCTTACTAGCTGTTGTCTTACATTAGGCCATCCTTAGTTAAGTGATCACGGAGACAGAACGTAACTGGCTACAAATACCCAAAGGATACAAAATATAGGTTGGAGAAAAATTATTTATGGTGGGTATGATTAAGAGCAATATGAAGTGACTGAGAGGAACTGGAAATGAGTAAGTGGGTAAAATCTCCCTGCCAAAGACTATGAGACCTTAACACACGCTTCCCTGTGGAGAAGAGCAGGGTAACTAACCCATGTGAGACAGCTTCATGGGAGCTTACGGAGTAACTTTCTGAACTGTAACAGGGAATTATCCTATCCAAGGTCTTTTTCAAATGCAATTAGGCACCCTAATGCAATTAGGCACCCTGAAAGTAGACAATGATCTACAGAAAAGCTATTATGATACATATGTATTATATTCTAGTACATTTCCAAAATGCCATTGTGTCTTACAAGTTACTTCTGCAGAGAGCAAAGTTGAGTTTTTGTAAATCTTTCTGACTCTGAATAGAAAATCCTGAATACTAGGACCCCATCTACCACCAGTGAAGTCTCTTGAAATTCTGATCCCTGATAATCCTTACGAAAACATCAGTCAAAGAGCAGTTATTACTAAGAGTAACAAACATTCAGTACTACCATCTTGGAGAAAATTAATTTCTCTGTTAAACAAGTTCCCCTATCAGTGCAAGCTGGTGCTAATGAGAACTGTAGTTCACATGTCAGTGCACAGTGAAACAACTGGGAGTTTTGTCCTACTTCATAAATACCAATATTGATAAAGTAGTAGAACCTAAAATACCATTAGACGTTTTTACGGTTACTAAGAACTTCCTGAGTTATATTAAGTGGGCTAAGGAGTTAGAAAGGAGTATAAACTCCCGAGCTTCAAGCCAACAATGAAGTGCTTAGAGTCAGGAAGAAAACATCACCTCCAGAGCAGGTCATTACATAATTGTCTGTAACAGGATTTTTTTTATCTTCTTATTCTGAAGTATCTAACATTAACGAACTACATACACAATTCAACTAATTCTAAATGGTTACTTTTATGCCTCCCACTAAAAGAGAAGATTTTTCAAAGCTACCCAGGACATTTAGATGCTAAATTCTCATAAAAATTAATCGGTACTGAGCCTCCTAATTCCCTAAGCGTCTTTGAAAATCTCAGACCAAATATATACAAGTTCTATTCATTCTGAAGGCTCCTAATGCACTTTACAAGCATTACTGGTTCTACACAGAATATATTTCACTGAAATGTAGCTACCTCTGTGATGAAACATGGCATAGGAACACTACATAAAAGTTTAAAGACTGGAAGTGAAGAATACCCAGGGGTAACTGGGTGAAACTTAATGGTCTGTGATATACAGAAGTTCAGAGTAGATGATCTAATGGTCCCTTCCGGCCTTCGATGCTAAGAAATTAAAGCGACGACAGCGCCAACCGAAAGTTCAGGAAGACCTGGGAAGGTGAGGTAGGTGCTTGAAGGAGACAGCTCCAATTCCAAGCTTTTGCAGAAATATGTCTGCTGCACAGAGGAGTGCTAGGGCAGGGAAGGAGGGTGCTAGCTGCCTTCGCCTCCTCTCACTAAATCCGACTTGGTACCAAGCTGGAATTGCCAGAACATCAGAATTAACTATATGGGTTCACAAGTGTTTGAGTGATGCACAAAGGCTCCAGGGCAGCCAGGAGCTCAGCTTTTACACTTCCTCTAATGTAACCCTTGACTGGGAGATGGACTGGCAACACTACAGGGAAGGCAGTGGCCTTACAAATAAACATTCATATAGCCTCCACTAAACCAGTGGCCCCAGTTGCCACCTGCAACTCTTAGCTGCTCTCCTAACTCAAAGGATCTTTTGGCGTAATTGAAAAGCATGTGCAAAACCACAATGTGTTTCAAGACAGCAAATGACACTTCCTCTGAACAGCAAGAAACAACTGCCCTCTTTACATCTGTGTCACTTCTCCATCGTTTTCAGAAAGAGACCTCAGTGTATTTCATGAGCAGTATTGCTTTTTTTCCTGCTGATACTGACACAAAGGCAAATAAAATACAGCGCAGGAAAGCCTGAATACGTGCAATTATGGATGAATATATTGTTTGAGGCATACTTAAAACGATTATCATTTCATGACACCAAAAATTAGAATAATTATATCCACAATTTTTTGTACTTACTTATTTTCAGACTATTATGGGTCCTCTTTGGAAAAGTGAAATTGGTGCTTGCAGCCTTGGCAGCAAAGGACAAATGCCTTGACAGGACATAATGCTTCCCTAAGAATAATTAAATCAAAGTATGGTGTAAATCCCAAGGGTGCCTCTCCATTGGTAGTATTTCTATCAAGAATCTTCAAAACCTTAAATCCAATATTTAAAATTTATGGGTTTCACCTATGGTTTCAAGGTGAGAGGCAGCTGTAGCAATGCCTTGGCGCTTCTGCCTATCTCACCTTTTCTTTTAGTCCGATAAAGAAAAATAGTAGAACGAAACTCTCACCTGCGTGCCATAGCATACACCATTTCTGTCTGAACAAACACACGTAAAAGGGTTACAAATAAAAAAATCCCCATAAGCCTGATGGGTAAACATAAATACAGTATGAACATAATTGTTTATAATGCAATCTAAGTGTTCTATAAATAGAGGCCCCAGGAACATGTATGAGGAGACATCACAAACAGACAGGTAGAACAGAACTCTCATTATCTTTGCTTAAAAATAGGTAACTGATGCACAAAAAGGTTCAGTAAATTGCCCCAAATTATCCAGGTTTCTGTCAGTGAACTAGCAAGTACTGTAACTAAACATGCTCCATTCAAACTCAAATCAAATATAATTGAGACAAAAAAGAGACACAAGAAAAGAGACAAACTTCTTTATCCTCCCAGCTACATCAAGAAGTTAGAAAAGGGCAGCAAAAAAAAGGGGTAAAAAGGTGTTTTCATAGAGAGTCTTATAAGGTTCCTTCAACCATTCTGATAGCCACCATAGGAATCATTAATCGGTAACAGCAGGATCGTGGATGTCACGGTATTTGATCAGAAGAGTTTCCAGTTTAGTCCAAAGTAATAATGTCCATCACAAAGATACCAATTATTTGAACAACGTAAGTTCAAACCTTAAGTTTTCTTTTGACATCAAGCATCTGCACACTTTGCTGGATTCTGAACCTCTTTGGGTTCAGCTGTTAACAGCACTGAGAAGAAATCTTGTATCAGGAGCTTCGGGATAAATGCTGGATCTAAGAAACACAAAGGATTGTTTTCCTGTTCTCACAGTCATTGCTAACAAAGGCATTACTCTATTAACCTCTCCCACTTGGATCTCCCTTAATCTGTACATGCAACCTGAAGCCCTTTAAAATGTTTCCTCTGTCCCTCCCGTGGTTTTAAAAGCTCAAGTTGTGCTATGATCTTTGCTTAAGAGAAGTTACTGAAGCGATGGATTCTAAATGTTATAATCCAAATGGTCATGGCTGGATGAAAATCCAGTTTATTCAGTAATGCTACCACCCCGGCATGCAATCGTATTCATTTATGAAACCGTTGCTGCCTGATGGGTTGAATAATGAAACTTCAGTAACATCAGCTTTGAAGATGAAGAACACTGGGGCACAAGTTTTGCTAGTTTTAATAAAATATCCGTAACATCGTTTAGGAGAAAACCAGCTCCTTTAAGGCAGCCCAGACTGACACACTGAACTTGATTTTCACCTTCAAAGACCAACTCTGGTAGTGTGCCAAGGCAGTAATTGCTTTTAAACCTTGTCCATGTTGGGATTTTGTCTCCCAGCTGATGGCCAGCTCCCAAAACAAAGACCTAAGGCCAGCTGCTTAGCTGGCATGGATGAACTACTTCCGCTTCAAGCAAGGAAGGCAGCTATGCCAGTTTACATCATCTGAGCATTTAGCCCCAGCTGTGGGCCAGGGAAGCAGTGATTTGCAGCACAGGCAACAATTCTCTGGGGACCATTCAAAGCCCAGGTTCTCAGTGTACAAATCCTTCATACTTGCCTATGCGCACAAACACAGTCTGTAAACGGAAACAGTCCAGTCCATTTGCACACTGGGACAGTCCAGAGAGACTTGGAGAACTTCATTCCTCAGTGTGAGATGGCCGCTTCATTCCAGTAAGCTTTTACTGGTAACCCAGGGCATCAAAAAAAGCGAGGCCTAAGCTAACACAGTGATCTATCATATCAGTTAGTCAGTATACAAAAGGAAAAGATTTGATTAGAAAGACGAGATAACATTCTGATTTAATCTACACTGACACACGACACGAGCTCTCTGCCATTCTCCAGCTACCTAGGGATTGCAGCCGAGCTCAAAGACTGTTATTTTAAACCTCACAGAAGTCAACGGAGAAAATGCAGCAGCAGAAATAAAGCAAATATCACAGGAGGGAAAAAAATATTACTCTTCTCCACAAAAGCTTCTAGGCCAGCTTTGCTGGGGCTCTGTCCTTCCAGCCTTGTCAATGCTGAAGTACCTTGAGGTGTAAGCTCTGTGAGTGCTTTCCACTCAATGTGGAGTGCAGTATGGAGTACACGAGGTGCTGCAGTCAGAACCGAAGCACCTTGGTTGAAATACCCAGGGAAAGATTGTATGGTAGCAATTCAAGTAAATTAAATCCTAGTGCGCTCACTGCTACGAAATGCTGAACAAGCTGAAAGTAATGAATGAGATATCGTATTTGTAACTACTTAGCAGACACACTAAGACAATTACAGTGATGAAAGCTACACAGGCAGTACTGTACATCAGACTTATTTTGCAGAAGTCCATAAATAAGTAATTTGACTTGGTAAAGCACTCTGGGATGGCTTGGGGTTTGGAAAGCGATATTGAAAAAAGAATCTACGTGTACACATGCGGCTTATTATACCGCAGCACAAGCACTTTCATACCTTCCTCAATGTATTTGCATTGCAATGCAATAAGAAGTAGGTTATAAATGAATGGTTGATGCCCCCTACCACTTATTTTTTTAATAGAGAATACTGTTATTGTCTAAGCAAAAGATCTGTGTTCAGATGAAGCCATGTTCACAGATATTCTGAGAACCATAGGCTCAGTTCTGAAACCATTTTAAAAGATTGTATGGAGGGAGAGAAGCAGTCTGCTAGACAATGCAATATATAAAATTTAGAATGTCAAATCTAAAGTAAACTTCCAAAAGTCTTTCCACAGGGGATGCTGAACAAGGAAGATGAAAGGATGAACTGATGTGTAATGGCACAGAAAAGTCAGGTGCAGGTGATGTTAAAAGTATCTGCTTAAAAGATTACTAAAATACATTAAAATACCCAACACATGAGAACAGAAGGTACCTGTAAAAAATCTAAGCATCATTAGAAGGTGCTTATAAAAAACTTCTAAGGGACATGTAGTTTCTGAGAGTGTGTTACGAAAAGGATCTCCACTATGAATTGATTAAACAGCTGTATGTATAGATAAAACATTAATACAGAAACAGCACTGCTTTGATTATTGACCTGTTGAATGCAACACCTACCTCAAACAAATGACTTGTCATTTATTGAAAACATCTAATGATCACCAACTAATCTTTTATAACCTATTAATAGATGATCTCCTAATAGAGCATGTGATCTAAAAACCTAGATAAGAAATACCTTGGGGACTCTGATGGAACACTGTCTCACAGTTGTCTGTTATTATTCAATTCATTTTTCTCTCCTCACATCCAAAATACTGTAAAAAGTACAGGGTTGATCCAGAGCTCACTGAGGAAATCAAGGGGCATTTTTTTATTCTCTTTGGTACCAAGAGGGTTGAAGGAAAGACTGATAGAGAACATTATCATGCTCAGAGATGAAAAAGACATTATATACCTCAGATCTCTTTTTTCAATGACGGAGATAACCCTGTGATAGGGAACTTACGGTATGTTCAATTGCTGCTGCGCTTGAACAAAGTCAAAAGGCCAATATAGGAAGGAGGAAATGTCTCAAGTGAGGCTATCCCCCGATGACCTCATCAAGAGAGGCATAACACCACCATTTAGAGGGTTTTGACTGCACACACCAGAAAAAAGAAACTCTAAGTATTTGTAGCAGACCTAGAAGAGTATATTTTAAGGACAATGCAGTTATTTCCTACCCCCTAACAGCACCTCAATGCTTGATCTCCACAGCAGTCTCCATAACATCATCTTTTTATTTCCCCGCATCTAAATTTTCTCTCTCTTACCTACGCGTTGCCTTGTTCCCACTGTTACATCACCCCAGGGAGAGGAGACTGCAGACAGAAATAGAGGAAAAAAGCAGTCGTATCTGCACCCTCTGACACGCACATGACACCCATGCCCTTCCATCCCCTGGGATGCCCAAACACAACTCACCCTGTCAACAAGGTCAGCTCTGACAGCCGAACTATTCAATGCATCTCAGCAGGGCTGAGTTAACACTTTAACCTCCACTTGCTATGCTGCATTGCAGCCTCTCATGCTCTGGTGAAGCAGAAGACAAAGAGCACACTTCCAAGACTCCAACATATCCAAATGACATGCTACAAGGTCCTCAAATAGACTGGTGCTGTCCTATTAACATTAGCATACAATGATCATTTTCCCCAAGACTCCAGTCCACATCTTTGCTTCTTTTATAATTAGGATTTCATTTCTAGCTTTAGCCTAATTAATCTGTTCTACATCATTCATTTTCCCTGTAAACTTTTTCAACACCTTCCTTCCCAAGGTATTTTGAAGTCCAGCAATTAACTTCTCTCATCTCCCTTATCATACTGCAACCTCCACTGTGTGCTCACAGTTTTGTTATTCAGGTTTTTATAAATCGTATTCGTTAGTTGCTGACAGCCAGTGTCACGGTGTGAATGATAGTCTCTCATTAATTAATATTTTTACATTATGAAAAAAAGAGGGAAAACTAGAGTACAAGAACTAAAAATACAGCTTTGGCTGTCTAACCGTCAATGTATGGTATAATGATATATTGCTCTTAGTAGACAGCTAATTGAAAATGTGAGTTTAGAATGCAATAAATTATCAGCTGCTCTGTATTTTCATAGAAATCAAACCCAAGTTGCCCTGCCCAATTCAGAACACCGTAAGTTCACTGGGACTGTACCTCATTGCAGTACGAATGGGAGAGAAGGAGCCTTTGGAGCGGAGGCTGGGGGAAGGAGGAAGCTGAGAAAACCACCAGTTGCTCAGAAAACAGCTCATAGCAGCAACAACATCGACAACAAGAAACGGAATTAAATTTTGAAAAAGAAAATTTCAGGGCTGCTAAAAATTGCCAGGGAATTGTCTGGTTCCTAGGCTTAGTCTTGGCATATTTAGACTAACAGAATGCTGTCCCCTGTTGATGAGGCTAAACGAGAAGACTAAGCGTTACCTCTGGCCTCAACATTTCTGAAACTATGATGTTGAGACAGAGCCCTTTTCCTGTGATTCTGCCAGATGAAAAACATTATCATAAAATACCTTTATCAGTTCACTTCAGTTTCATTTCAAAACAATCACCCATTCTTTGAAGGAAGAGTAAGCATGGAAAAGTGACCCAAATTATTACCGGGTACCATACTGTATATTAGAGGCTTCAGTAGAACTATGAGATCATCAGTAGATTAAGTCATGTAGATGAATCCATGTACATACAGAGACAAAGCGAGCCTGTGGCTCAAGAGATGCACTGATGCCCTGTTTCGTACAAGGACCTGGTTGTGCAACTATGCTGAAGATTAGGAGGAGCTCAGATTCTGTGTTGTGGAAGTCACAAAAATAGCTCAGATTTAGCATGCTCTCTACCTCCAGCCAGGATTTGCAGCTCTGCATTTAAAAAAAGATGTAGTCACAGTAATGAGGCTTTCTTAAGCAGCTGTAGTACAAACACTGTATCTGCATTATACAAATTCATGGTGTTAGTGCTTAATACACAAATCAAAGCTAGCTAAACCTGCATTGACTTAATAGATGCTCACAGTTCCTTTGGAGGAGCCATTGAGTCAGCCAGTAATCCATGGATTAAGAGTCCCTAACGTTACATTTTGGAACCACAGCCTATATCTAAAAGCATGACTATAAATACATCAGTTAGAAAACAAGTCCAAAGGTACGTTAGAGAAAAATTAATTAAAGAAAAGCTACATTAAGGTAAAAACAAGATGCTGTATTCAACCATAGTTTATAAGGACATAAAATGATAAATTAACTAAGTTTGAAATGGAAATTGCACATGGTAATTACATGATTTATATTACATAAATAATGAATTAATATTAATTAATTCTAGAGATCTGGATTCTATTCTCAGTTAAGACAGCACAGTTCCCATGCAAAAAAGACCTTCATCATTCCATCTTGGCCTGTTAAAAGAAAACAACTTTTACTCTCTTCTTATCGTGACTATTCAGATTGCAAACTCTAAAGGACAAAGAAATTTTTCTTGTTTTTTTCAATTCAAAATACTTAGAAAGCACCTTGAGACAATCTCAACAGAATAGATGCTGTAGTTATCAAAACCTGTGAGGTTTTGAAAATAGTACTACTACTTTTTTTTTTTTTGCCATAGAAAACCAAAGGCATTAAAGCGGGAAGCAATGCACACAAGAACACAAGTCCAGTGCTTCCCAGTGGATCTTATTATCTCCTTATTGGCTGTATCTTCCTGTGGATCCCTGTTAGTGGGTTGTCAATTTGATTATTAGGACAGGTGGGCAGCAAATAGCCATGTATGTGACAGCACCACCCTCTGATACTAAATCAAGACTCCTATACTGTATGACATTTCATTGGGATTCTGACGACAGCGCAGCGCTTGGAATGTCACATACCAGAACAACCAGCCAGGCAGAGCAAAAAGCAGCCTGTGCAGCGCTACAGACATTCCTTTCCTGGTTGCGCAAGAAGAGTAAATGCCTTAGCTCCTCAACAAGGATATTCTGGTGCATAACGGTGCAGTCATTGGCCCTGCAAGATCCAGGCTGAAATGCAGAGCACCCCATCATAAGGAAAGCATGAAAGACATAACATTTGCCAAATTACGACTCTTCTCTCTTTGCCCGAAAATTAAGTCCAGCCTACTATATTTGTATTAGTGGACAACACTTGCTTAGTGCACAGTGGAAATACGTTGGAGAAATTTTACGCCACCGTATCATGCTTAGTTTTAGCTGACTGGATATAAACCTGCATGAGAAAGGTAATGCCAGGCAGAATAAGAAGAGAGAGGAGAACAGGACGACAGAGAAACCTGTTTTATCAAATGCATGGTGCAACTGGGACCAGGCGACAGTGATTTATAATGCAGTATTAAAGTGTCATACTGTAACTGTCACTCAGTGTTTTGTGAGCTAAACCATGTTAGCTGCAGACAGAGTCCTGACTGCAGAACAGTGCGTTGAAGAAATGTAATGGGATCTGACACTTTTTGTTCCTCTCAGAATTAGTGCAATTCAGAAATGAAATTTTCCATGACGCTGCCGCTGTAATTGGGAAGAAAATTTTGTCGGAAGTGTATGTAGAACAGTTGGGTTTCAAGTTTTCAACAAGAAGTCAGTATGGAGGGGAGGATGTGAATGAGGTACGTCTAAGACCCTCAGCGACACAGAAGTTGTTTGCAGTTCTAGCAGAAAAAAACCACAGCCAGCCAGCTCAGTTTGCTTTCATAGTCACTAGAGCAATAACAACATTACAGAGCTTCCCATCATTTTCTCTGCAGAGAAAGCCCTAATCCTGCCACCTGCTTACCTCGGGCCTGGTGAAAGGGCATTGATGAGGCTCTGCTGAAATACCAGGACAGAGAGAACAGAAGAGGCTTAGCACCTTGCACTTCAACTGCTTCTCTCAAACACAATGTGCAAGAACAACACGACTTTTAGAGTCCTTTCTTACCAGGAATGGTGGAAAACATCAACAAGGAATTTAACTGTGGCATCAGAGCCTGCATCACATCCTATTGCACTGTACTGCCATACTCCTGTCATGCACCCACAGCTGCTGAACACATTGTACTGCGACACTGTGCCCTTGCCTACCCCAGCGGCACCCAGGGCGAGAGAGGCTGAGCAATTGCCCCGCTTGCTCACCCACGAAATTGTGTATTGCTGCCTTGCTTCCAGACAAAGCTCCCCTTGACATTACTTCTTGTATGCAAAGCATTGATTACCTTGAGAGAAAGTTAAGGGCCAATGGTTTCAACAACTTCTAATGAATTTTGGTCTGTAACTTCAGTCACAAAGTTATGTTGGAAAATAACAACCAGGATTGAGATTATTTTCATTTCTTAAAAGGCATTAATATAAGCACGCTTCATACAAATAACTATTCCAAATACATGATGGATAAAGTATTAGACATCAGTTTTCCAAGGGAATACACAAGTCATTTCCCTGAGACTAAACATCTGATAACAGTATATTCCTCAACGGGTCTGGGAAGTTCTGACTCTGATCCCCAGTTCTTGGGGAGTTCACATGCACAGTTTCTCTATAAACCACGGCACGGCACAGAATCTCCATGCTAGAAGTCTTAACTGCCACTTTTCCTGATTATTAGAGTATTTTAGCAAAGACTACAAAGGAATATTTGCATGTACTATGGTCCTCGAATTTGTGGAAATTTAATCGAGAAAGATTAGGCCTATTCCACTTCAGATGGTTAATAAAATAGATGAAAAACCTTAAATGCGATCTTTGTGGTTGAGAATCCTTCAAAACCCAAAGTAACCACTGTAAAGTTAATTTTCTCATTAAAAAGCTATAATTTCAAATGCCTTTTTTTCCTTTTGTAGGATTTACAGTGATATAGCTATGCACTCATGTATATCCAAGGCATAGCTTTATAGATTAAAAAAACCCCATATTGTAACTCGTAGGAGATTTGTTTTGCTAAGGAAGAATGCAAATTTGGCAGATAAATGCAGAATCAGTAAGATGTTGATAGCTGTCTAAAAAAAATATTGGTGGAAACTTAATTTTACCACTGGAAGCAGATACTAGCAATGAGATGAATAACTGGAAAAACAATTTTCCATTAAAATCAGCTCCATGGGGTAGTTTTCAGCCGGCTGAAAGATATCTACATATATGCATATACCTTCATAAATCAAGTACATTCAGACAAATAACAAGTAGGAAATTAAATCCAAACCCATGTTACATACACATCAGCGTATATTGACAAACATACGCCAACTCAGTAAATATTTTGCTTCTTGTAAGAACTTCTGAGAAAAATATTTTGTTTGCATCAAAATACACATCTATTCTAATTTAAAGAAGAAAAATGCTATTTTCTAACAAATACTTAATTTTGTAAAGAGCTATTTGTCCAAAAAAATCACATATGTTCTAATATGCTTGCACACATTAAACTGTTGTTATTGGGTTGTTTTAACTCTGATTCATGCAGTCACAAATGTATGTCTGCTAATGCCTTACTGTTTTAACTAAATAAAATGCCATGCAATGGATGTATAACAAGTAATGGTATGAGCAGGAACTTTCCAAAAAAGAAACCCAATGCATCTACAGGGGAGGTTACGATGTTGAGCTGCAAAAAAATAAAGCTAAGGCAGACTTCCTTTATCCAAAGAAAGGTTTATGGGCAATCATGCATCTTACACCATTTCTCTAATACTCATCTTATTTACCCCACCACATTCATTATGTCATGTGACTAAATGACACAGCAGACTAAGTAATGCAAAAGAGAGAAAAGAATCTGTATTTCCTGAGTTCTTTATTAACACTTTGACCATTAGTTTCCTCCTCCTTACAGAAAGCAACTAATGTTTAACCTGCTCCCCGACTTCACCTGCTCTAACAAACATACACAAAAGGCACCTTTCTCCTCCCCTGACCCTAACACTCCTCTGGGAAAGGGAAGAAAAAGAAAGATGTCTGTATTTTACGTTATGATGTTATTTCACAGATCTTTTTCATGTCAAGGTCTGATGCTTTTGTGAGTAAAGAGACAAAATCTAGTGGTTTTTTCTTCTCCACTGCTTTCAAGTTTGAATGCCTTCATCTGATATAAAAGAGAAGAAAGCAAAGAAAGTAAATCCATCATTGAGAAGGATAGCGTGAAGTAAGATATAATACATATGTCACAAATGATTTAGAGGATCCTGGAATAAGAACCAAATAGTAAGGCTCTGTATGCAGATTCATCGATAACGTAGTAATTTATGTGACAACATTTAAAAAAAAAATTATGAAGGAAGAATACACAAAAATAAATTTCCTTCAACACAGCCTAAATTTAATAAAGCGATCTAGCAACTGCCAGTGAATACCAAAACCCCAGAGTGATTAAATAAGTAGAAGCATAAATTATGCAACACAGTTAATCAACGTGCATGCCATTTGGAAGAGCCCTTCTGCACAGCAATGCAATGTTCGAAAAGGAAAGTGCCCATCGCACTGTGAAGCCTCTGCAGCACTGACACAGCAGCACCCCACCTGCACGCAGCAAACCGGCTGTCTTCAGAGCGCACACTTCCTTGGGTCAGTATTTCGTTCGTACGTTGCAAGAGGGTTTTTCCCTTTGCAACGTTATCCATTACTGGGGCAGGCTTTTGCAGTCACGCTGTAGGAAGCAGCCGAGTATAGCAGGCTTTCTCTGATGCATTAATTTTAATGTGAAAAAAGGATTTCCTTCCCCCACCCCCTTCTTGTTTTGAAAGATTAAGGCTAATCTGAACAGTAGCCCAGTGGAAATCTAGGATTTACTTTCCATACTCACTTTTTCCACTTAAAAGCACTAGCCTGAATTCATGACACATTTATCATTGTGTTTAGCATCACTGACTAGCTCTATTAATAGCTTTCACAATTTCTAATGTTAACATAAGTTTCTTCACATACATACAAGCACACATTTTTTCTTTGCTGTTTAAAGGCATAAATTTATACTGGTAATTTCAATGCATTTAAATGGCGTTAAAATGGCACTTCAGCACGACAAGTGGCTCAGTCATTCCTTCACCCACCTAAGATGCAAGAGACCAAGGTTGGTTTCGGTGTCTGTCCAAAACTTTGATTTAGATAGCTCACATACGCCCTTATGTTCACAGGTATTTCCGTGTTATTCCCTTGTAAAAGTGTCGAGACTTACATAACTATAAGCCTTCAAACATCTGAGCCCAGAACTTTCTTTCCCTCTGTACCTTACTTTCATCATCTTTAAAATTCATGTTAGTGAGTCCTAAATTCATCAGGATAATGAAGGATGTGCATGGTAGAAAGCATGAGCTGTTAGGATAATTTTAATCTAGCTCAGACTGACAACTGTCAGGCCCCTTTGAAAATCACAGGTTTAAAAATAAAGTCTGTATTATTAACAATTCTGGATGCGAAGGAATCAGAGCATTATAAACAAAGACGTTATTTTCTATTAATTGATCCTGTGCCACTGCCATTAACATGAACAGTATTCAAATACCTTTTATACAAAACTAGTATAAATTTGTAAGTCCTTAATTCATGGATTCTTGCTTTTTTCTTTTTTAATTCAATCCAAAATATCTCAGCTGGATTGGTCAACTAATCTCCACACCAGAATAGGAATTCAGCCTTCTGATCCACTTCAGCTTTTGGTCTCAGTCTGAGAGCTGCAGAGACAGGTTCTCGTTCAATAAACAGCACCACTCCACGAGATAGTCTTTCTTATTTGCTATTCAGATGATACCAAGACTTTCCACTTGAACAGACAAAAAAAAATCTTTCCTTGTTTCAATGGGATCAGAAAATGGATTTTCTTTAGTGGCTAGTTAGAGTAAAATACAATATATTTCTGTCATGAAAGGGCTGATACAGGTTTCATAATACAAAGAGTCCAGTCAGAAATAAGTGGGTGAAGTGATAGGATGCAACTGGCAGCTAATACGTACACGAGTCAGAAAGGAACCAAGGCAATGACACCACACCTCCAGATAGAGATGCAGGTCGAGCAAGAGCTTTAAAGCACTTGGCACTTGTAGACAAATGGCAAAACCCCATGAGAAAAAATGACCATTTAATACCCATACACTTTACAGGCTAGGAAGCACATTTTAGATAGCTTATCTTCTGTCCTTTGATAAGCCAGAGGTTGCAGCGGAGCCCAGTAAAATATCCTACAGCTTTTGATACCACAGATCTTTATTCTAAGCAGTGGATCATACTAGGCATAAATCTTGACAAAAAGGCCTGTAAAACTGTACTTCATGAACCACTACTACTGCTGGTGGCCGTAACAGACACCTTTTAGCTCTATGCACAATGAACACCGGGCACATTCTTCTCACCTTCACTTTGTTTAGGCCCAAACAATTAGGCTTCCAAATAAAGACACTTTGCCAAACTCAACACTTCCTATTCAGGTAACCTATGCCACCAGTTTCTTTCCATTTTACTTGTTCACAAAGGTGAAAAGGTAAAGCCATGTTTTTCTTTCCTTAGGGTTTCACACAATTTATCGCCACCAAGTAACTACAGTTAGCAATACTGCAGTGCTACAGGACATCTCATTAAGAATTAAGAGTCAGGCAATATCCATCACTTTCACAAAGTTTAATCTAAAGAGAATGTGGAACAAAAATAGAAAACTGACTATCATCTCTATTTCTCTGAAGGGAAAGGGGGGATTTGGATACCCAATAATGCTACAAAACTATTTAACGAATTTTTACCTTCTCTTCAGTTTGACAAAGTTAGAAACAAGTCAAGACTTCCCTAATTTGAAGGTGACATTGGAGATTCCACTTCGCCGTTATCCATATATTTTGCTTTTTGAAGTTAATTGAATTCACTCTGACAGCAAGTGGACCGGAATGATACCCTTGCAGCCTTCTATCAGGTTGCAGGGACATCTGAATACTACCCGAGATGCATTTTTTGTTCATTTTCCTTATTTATCTGGCACAAATTTCTCTACACAGTGACCCCATGTGGAATGTTATTGCTCAAAATGCCTGAAGGCAATGCAGGCTAGACATCTGCCTTAGCTACCTAAAAGCTTTCTCTCATGCTTATTATTTTGCCTGTACTAAGCCTAGTGTTCTAAGAAGTAAGAACAACTGTCTGACCATTTATTCTTTGACTTCTGCTGCATGATGAAAGCACTAGACCTTTGTTAACCTTGGGATAAGTTTGTGCAAGTCAACAGGCCTGAAATAACTTAAGAAGTCTGGTCCATAATGAAATTTCTATAAATTTCTGCTAGAGAAATAATTATAACATGTGAGGTATCTCTTTGTCAAGAATTTAGAAAGTGTGGATTAAACTTAGCCTAAGACTTTTAGGATAAAACTTACAGTTCAGTCTGTTTAAATGGTTCAGTTTAACCGTTTCTCTCCTTTAAAGAGATTTTGGAAGTGACAGACAGAAATAAGGCAGCCTAAAAATCACAGAAGTTTGACAGCAAACAAGCAGTTTGTAGCTTTCTCTTTCCTGCCTCAGTCTGCACCTGTAATTAACAGATGAAAACACTTCCTTCCTCCCATCCAGTTGCTATCTGCACTATGTACATCATAAACTGTTTAACACATGGATTGTCTTCAAATGGGCACATACGGCGCCTCGGCACATCACACACATCTTTGTGTACTATTCTAATTAAAATGATTACTAATTTATCTTAAATTAAAACTAAAGTGGCAACAACTAAACAGCAACACTTTGCCATTAGCTCACTACAGCAGTATTATCCACAACTTTACAACAGGTTTAATTCTGTAGATCTCATTTCTCCTTTCCCAGCAGTGGAGAAATACCAGTGTTTAAAACCAGGACTCCTCTGGACTTCTACTAGTGGGGCAATTAAAGCCATACTAAAAAGGTGTGAAAGACAAACTTGCTTTACCACTGCTATATCAGAAATTATCTTGCCTTTCTCTAGGTTTTGGAAAAAAGCCCCCTGCAGTTCTGGCTGAGTCCCTAGTTTATGAATCTCCAGTCTTCCTATTGTGATTTATTAATTATGCAACATGCCCAAACAAACAAAAAACAGTTTACACATAGGATTGCTTTTTAAACAGTCACACATTACCTTCAAAAACAAGCAGACACACACTGGAATTTATCTGTGTGACCTTGAGCGGTAATTAATCAGATCTGCTGTGAATCATGACTGATTTACGTCAGGTGACCTTCCAAGACTGTGCTGTCTAAGAAGTTTTACAGGGAAGTGATTAACGGCAGGCCCAAAGCTTGAGAGATCTGACATATGCCTTATGATTGTGACCGACCCACTGCCTCTGTCCCGACACCTCCCAGCAGTGGACAGCTGATTTGTGTCCTCTCTTGGAGGACCTAACATGTAGCTCATGCAAGCAACATGCCAATAATGCGTCCTGGCAGCACAGAAGGCCAACAGCATTCAGGGTTGCATTTGGCAGGGCATTTTCCTTCTACTCGGCACCGGTGAGGCCACGTGGTTCCATACAAAACAGTCCTGTGTGCAGCTTTGGGCTCCCCGGGACAGGACAGACACGCACACACTGGAGTGAGTGCAGCGTACAGTCACAAAGATGATTAAGGGATGGGAGAATCTGACCTATGAGAGATTGATAGAGCTGGGACTGTTCAGCCTGGAAAAGAGATCCTATCAGTACGTACGCTTGTATGCTTCTCTGACGGGGTGGTAGAGAAGGAAGGGGTAAAGACAAAGTCTGGAGCCAGACACGCTGGTAATGCAGTGAAATGGCAAGAGGCAATGGGCACAAACCAAAATAGAGAACGTTTCACTTGAACATCAGAAAAAGATTTTTTACCATGAGGGTGCTCAAGCACTGGGGCAGGCTGCCCAGAAAGGCTTTTGAGTCTCTATCCTTGGAAATACTCAAACCCCAAGCCCAGGTGACCCTGCCCTGAGCTGGAGAAGACGATCTCCAGAGGTCCCTCCCAGCCTCAGTGACTCTGTGATTTTGCAAGGTACTTTAAAGCTAAGCACACTAGCTGAAAAAGTTTCTGAAAGACAGAAGAGGCTGGTACTACCCCCACATATCCCCCTTACTGAATGTCAAAAGGAACGTAACGGTCTCTTGAAACAGGGTTTTAACGAAGATTATATTGTGTTTGCACCTTCTCTCCAGTGAACACTGCTGTTCTGTGCAAAATGGTGACTACAGAGCATATACCAGGGCATAGACTGAGCTATAATTTACTGCTTACCCTAGATTTCTTACAGTAAAGGCCTCCATCTGTTTCTCCGTGCTTGAACTTCGGAAGAGCTGAAGCCCCTCTTCTGCCTTTAGCCTTCACTACTCAAATTCAGATCCATGTGATAATCATAGCTTTATTTTGTTCTATCACTCTTGCTCAGTATTACAGAAGGATGTGTGTAACTCTTGCAGGCAGTTTCCATACACTTCGCAAAGCAATCTTCCTAATCATGGTCTGAAGCAAAATCCAATTACAGGCCCACTCTTCTGTCCATTACATTACTATTAGCAAAGATAAAAGCTATTGCTTGTAGCACTGCCCTCCCTCTTGGCTAGCCTAAAACCTCCCACTCAGCTCTAGCAATAATAGCAACACACACTGCTATGGAAGGATCCATCAAGAGGAGTATCTTCCTTTCCAGTTAGTAGAAATGAAGGGACCAGCTGCTTTTGTACATGAATCATGCTCATTACAGTCCAGATTTGAGAAGAGCTCAATACCTGATCACTATCTGCTTTAGGCACCTACAGGGGTAGTCAGCTTTTCAAAACTGCTCTGAACTCCACAGTTCCCACGGAAGTCTTCTGGGGTTTGATGCTTGGTGCTGCGTGCTTTTGATTAAAAAAAAAATCCTGCCCACAACCACAGCTGTTGGAAACTCTGGCCAAGCATTAACAAGTACATACAGGAACGCTCTTCACCTCTTTTTGTGCATCTTACTGACCTTCTACTACTGTAAAGAGGAGCTGCAATGGATTCGCTGTGCAAAGACCAAGGGGACTGTCTCAGGAACAGCAAGGGAGCACAGCACAGGTCTACACAAAGCAGCCAGCACAAATGTTGGAAAGGGGAGGCAAGGTGACAGCAGAGGCAAAGCAGATGCATGCAAGAGGCAAGCATACACAAGCCAGTCCCTGGAAAGCAAGGGAGCACACTTTCAGGTGTACTGCGGTAACCGCTCCTGACTCTTCTCTCTCTCTGTGATAACCATGAGGTAACTTTGCTCCCTTTCAGCCATGCTCCAGCACCACAGGAACAGTTACAAGCTTGCTGAAGCAATATAGACAAGGGGCGACAGAGCATCTAATTAAAATGCTAAACTTGGCTTTGCCACTTACTTCTTGTAGGATCTATCACTTCACTGGTCCATACCATTTCCCTCTTTATCTAGCTTATCTGTTCACAGCAGGGACTATCTTCTCCTTAAACACCTGTACATCACTAAGCACAATCTCAGGACACCTCAGCATTCCTCTAATATAAATAATAACATGCTTAATTATACATGTTGATAGCATATACGTTGATAGAGCAAAAAGATTAGATTAACACCTTTTGCATAACCCTAGCAGCAAATCTGCTGCTCTGAGAGCTTAGAGATTCCTTTGAGCTGCTCTGGTGGTGAACTTTGATCCTTTGTATATAGACTACCTTTGAAGTTTTCTGGTCCTTTCCCACTGACTCATGTTCATAACACCTGTTGCGGAATTACACTAAGTGGAGCAGCACAAGCTGTTTCAGATAATTTTCCATCTATTTAATTGTATGCCTCAGACAGATCCACTGGAAACCTCTTAGTTCACTAAGGTCTTTTTCATTTTTCACCCTTTTAAAGTAAATATAATATTACAAAGGTAACATTCATCATGTCCAAAGTACGCAAGAGATCCAACTTCCTGAGACACCATTACAGTTGTTGAGAAGATCCTGGCTTAAGGATCTTAACTCATTTTCCTGTACAAAGATGTGTGGTGATACTCAGGACTCAACAGACATCTAAGAAGTCCAGCCTCTAACAGAGAGGTCTGAAGTAGCCTGTTGCATTTCTTATGATCATCCAC
>JAVKLA010000049.1:18515093-18555980 GCA_034782735.1 Sagittarius serpentarius | reverse complement strand
CTCAACAGACATCTAAGAAGTCCAGCCTCTAACAGAGAGGTCTGAAGTAGCCTGTTGCATTTCTTATGATCATCCACAGGTTACGTTCACGGTGCGAAAGAGCTTCCTGTTGAGGTGAAAAAAGAAAAAGAAATGAAAGAAAAGAAAAGGCAAGGGGAGGATGGGAGGGGAGAAGATTCACAAGGAAAGCTAGAAACCTAATTTAACAGCACTTTTTCATGCGCTTAATCAAGCTTTCGTTTTTTTCTGTTTATCTTTGATGTTCTCCAAAAACTTCCGACTGCCAGAGGTACGAGTCCAATGAAAATCGTGAGCAGTTACTGGATTTTAAAGTTGCTCACAGACACGCCATGTGAACACAGGCTCACCTGGTTTTAGATATTTACTACCTCTAGCACAATGAAATGTGACATTGCTTCTCGTTGCTAACTCACACTTCTTTTTTAAGCTTGTGAAACAAAGTGCTGGATACTTGGCTTGTTGAAATCTCAGTATTGCTCTGTAAAGTTGTGCTAAATTGTACTTGTTTAGGAAATGCCTGGCCATTTTTTTTTCCATTTGCCTATAGCACTTTTTTTCCATTTGCCTATAGCACTTTCAGTGTACCTACCACTACAGTTCTAAGTACCCAAGGAAATTTGTACAGTGGTCAGAGTGAAGAATTCATTCCTGTGCAGGCTCAGGGAAGAAACAGTTTCCTAATTGCTTCTTTTTATAGCACATCAGTGTGTTGCGTTGCTACACTGGGGTATTTTCCTTGTTGTATTTTTATGTAAATGTTCATCTGCTTTGACAGAATGTGGATTGATAATTTTTTTCAGCAAAACAAATCTTTAATGAATATATTTGTATCTATATATAGTACTATTTAATACGCATGGAAGCTTCATAATAGGGAAGAAATTGCAAAGGGTTCTCAACACGCTGTAGGAATTATTCAAGGTTTTAGAATCTTGTCTTACAATAACTCAGCTGAGCAGCTCACTCCATTCAAGCGGGATGGTTGAAATTTTTTCAGTTAAAAATAAGGCTAATTTTTTGCAAACAAACTTTTTTTTACATAAAAGAACACTTTAAGAATTTCTCGTGTCAAAACTGTGCAAAGCTCAGACTATTAGTAATTAATTTCAAAGGCAGGAATAACCTTATCTAATTTTATAACACATATACATACGTGGATGCACGCATGTATGTATGTTTGTCTAAGTGTCTAAAATCAGCCTTTGCAAATATTCACTAATATAATTTTGGAAGACCAAATCAGGCTTTTCTTAGTGATGGTCTGTGGGCTTTGGCTTCCACAATATTTCCACTGTTTGCTAAATCCTCTGCCCAATAAATAACTGTAGGATAAAACTTTTTAATGATCTTCTAGAGTCGGGGAACAAGAGGTTAAAGTTTGGGGGTTTGGGAAGTTTTTTGTGTTAGTTTGGGTTTTGGTTTTTTTTTTTTTGTTTGTTTGTTTTGTGTTGGTTTTTTTTTAGTCTAAATGCATTCTGAACAGTAGGTTGCTCTTTTATGGTAACTATGTCTGGGAGAGAATGGAAATACTTGCTGAGAGAGAGGCATAAATAGCTTTGACATCAAAGGCACTGAAAAGCTTTATTTACATTCACTCTGTGTGAATACCAGCCTCCATATGGTCAAACCCATGGATTACAGCTCTGTGGGGGAAGGTGAATAGGTTATCTAGAGCTTCTTGTACAAATTGTAGTCTTCCAGCAAATAACATAGTTCTCAGCTTCTTCTGTTTTAATAGGTCTATCTGAACTACTTTATCATTCAAATCTGTTGTGAGCTGAAGTAATGTGGAATTGCTCTAAACTAAGTGTATAAAACTGAAAAAACAGAAAGCAGAGGAGATTGTGTGCTCTTCAGGATCATTATAACAAGTGTGTTTTCTCTCCAGTGGGGATTAATGGAGGGGACTATTGCAAACAGAAACAAGTAGTAGTGGAAAACCACTTCAGAGTCCTCTCTTGCAACCTTTTGTTATGCTGCTGTAATACCACAGTGAGATACAGCATAATACTAAAGACAGGCTGAGTACAATGAAGCTGCGGCTTTTGCCACTGTTGGCGTTGAAGAATAGCTAGCTGCTTTAGCAGAGAGAGAGCACTGGATCTTGTGCACGGTAAGGAAGTTTTTCTGCTAGACTTGTAACAGTATTAAACACACTGAGAAAATTCTCTCATCTACGTGTGGTACGACACTCCAAATATCTATCCTGGAGCAACTCTGCTAAGGAGATCCTTTAGCAAGCTGCTAACTGGTTACCAAAGAGGGGGGGAGTAACAACACACAGAGAGGAGAGATGAATTAATACACATCAAAAGCTTCCAACTCTGGCCCAGACAGCACACTCAAAGTCATCAGGCAGAACTGGCCCTGTCTCACTCACTGGAGTACATAGGATATGAGAAAAGGCTAAGGATATTAGACTTGTTTATTCTGAAGAGGAAGAAGCTAACAGGGGTGAGGTGCAATCCTGTCTACAGTAAAGGTCCACAGAAGACGGAGCCAGACTTGTTTCAGGGATATACAATGAGAAGACAAAGAGGCAACGGTCACAAATTGCAAGGAGAGAAATTCTGATTGCACATATTTAAAAAAAAAAAAAAAAATAAAAAAGTACCAAGAGAGTTTTTAAAGACTGAAACATGGCCCGGAAAGGTTTTTGAATCTTCATCCTTGTAGATTTTCAGACCTGGACTGGACAAGGCCTTCTGCAACCTGATCTAGCTTTGAAATTAGGCCTGATGAGCATGGGCTTGGAATAGAGTGCCTCCAGTAGCTGCTTCCAAAAGAAATCTTTCTTCAATTCTATGACTCTAAGTTCTTCCATCCTGTTAAAACCTAATGTTGCCATGAAAAAATTCCCCAAAAATGTCATGTCCTATGGCAATATAAACAAGTTAACATGGTACCAAACTAGAAAAATTAACACGATTTCAAACAATAGATGCCTCCAGACTGTTAGTGCCTTCAGAAGAACAAGAAGCTGTCAATATATACTGGAAACATCTCAATAGCCTTAAGAAATCCACTGCCTCTGATATGGCAAGATCAAACACGAAAGCCTCTTTACTTTTCTGTAGATTCACAGATAATTTTATAATTCACTGATCTCACAGATATTAAAGCTAGCTAATGATAACACTTCATGCTATTCTTCCATCAGAACCTTTAAAGTATTATTTACAGACAGAAAGAGCTTTGCTTTTATTGCTGCCTATCTGAACCACTGGGTGATCAGGCAACAATCAAACCCAGTTATTTCCGTGCCTGTACAGTTTCCCTCATCTGATGCCTTTGAAAGACTGAAGAAACAAACTGCACAGAATTTATGCTTTACTGTGTTCAGCAATACAATTAGCTCTCAGCTCCTTAAAGATAAATGCCAGTAACCATCCTTACGAATACTGCCGTGCTTGCTATGGATCATCTATGCAACAAAATGCATGTATTGGCAGCATGCTACTAATTAGCCTCAGGCCAACAGGAATTACAGAACTTCTGACAGGAACTAAGCAGAGCTGGCAAAGGAGACCAGTGCTCTGATGCTTATGTGAGTGGTTAGGCACAGCATCAGAGTCACGGAATGGAAGGGAGTCGGACCTGAGAGAGGCAGGTTAACAACATGAACGTCAGCAGGGGTAAGACTTGGATTTGTTTCACCTCACTCTGTTCCTAGTTTAGGAGCGTTAACTTCCTTAGTCCTAAGGCGCATGTAGAAAGCAGATCTGATGTATCCACTGAAATCTGTGAGGACTAAAGTGACTATTCTCCTAATTTTAAACCTTTCATTAAGTAAGAATCCGGAGTTTCATTAAATATGTAACATTTAGCTCATCCTGGAGTTAAAAACAGTGCTTTTCAACTCTTAAGGGGAACAGAAGACAAATAAATAGACAGAATGTTGAAGTTTTTTTTAACTCACTATTTTTCAGTCAATCCAATAATAACTCATAATTATTACAAGCTTGAGATTGGCACCACTGGTAAAGGATGTTCTTCTGTGCTCTCCAAAATACTTCAGTAGCAATTGTCTGTTAACCCAGGGACTTCTCCAGCAAGCCAGCATATTGCTTGTGCCAAACAGCTGATTTCCATGCAGCTGCATGATTTCCCACAAAATTATTCACAGCTTAGTGAAGAAAAAGATAATAAATGTATGGAATAAGATGGAGAAGGGTTGGAGAAAAGAGGGCATAAATAAAAATTCAAAAACTGCCAGCTGGGGAAATATGAGACAGAGTAGGTACGAATAAGAGAAAAATGGGATCAAAGAGACAAGACTGACTGCATCAATTTTCTGAAAGGAAACCCCTCTACAATGGAGAAAATAAATGAAACAGCCACCAATCCCAGGCAGTGGTAACATTTTCAAAGAATACTAAAAGAAGTGAAGAGCTGAAGTTTCATTTTCAGAGACTTCCCAACTGCCATCCAGAAGATAAATCTCAATGAAAGCGTATGTTATGCACCAAAGTTACTTTCAAAAATGAGTTTTCACCTATCCTGTTACTTTGTTCGGGAAGTATCTGGAAGCTGAGCTATGTTAAGAATAAACAGAAATCATCTTGCAATATAACATACCCCATAGTAGGAGTAGGAATCTCATAGATCAGCAGAAAAAACAGAGAACGAGAGCTACACATGTATTACATCTACACATGTACTATTCTTTTAGTTGCTTTAATAGCTGAAATTCACAGGAAAAAAATGAGAACACAGGCAGCGAGGGGTGCTCTGTGGTCTAGTCAGTGAAAATAGCACCTTCTTACATACTTTTGCTTCTCATTTCCCACAAAGCGTGCTGAAAGCACACTGAGCTTTTAACGGCTAGAGGGCAAGAGAGGACAATATTGTAGGGATGGACAAATTAGCAGGAAAATGGATAATGGAGGAAATTACAAAGTCAGTCCAATTCTGTGGTTCTCAAGCAAGCCAGTCTCTTGCAGATATGCAATTCGGGCTATACCATTTATAGCAAAGTCAGGCTGGAAAAGAGTATCATACCAACAGCATTCCAAAAATCTTGGCTCAGAGGAAGAGCTGACAATTACCCTGTTTTTCGAGTGTCAGGATGGAGTAAGCAAAATACTACATCTCTCTTGACACCATGGGAGATATCCAGTTCCATTCATAACCACGCCATCTGGGCTGCCTGCCTTCTGTTGTACTAACTTCCCACTTCTGTAAACAGTTACTCTTGCTGGAGGCAGTTCTGTTTCCTAGAAATGCCAGTGTACCGTGGTCCTTGGCACAAGGAGGCACCAATCTAAATGATGGATGTACACCCTGGAGTGTTTATTCCAGTGTACTGCATGCATGAAGAACACAGTTTGCATTCTACAAGTACTTACTGCATCTCTGCGTAGGCCATACCAGGAAATTAGAAACTGCACTAATTTCCATTTTTATCAGCGTGAGTCAGCTTAAGTAAGACAACATAAACCACAATGGAACAGACATAAACACCAGACTCCCACCTGAAAAATCTTTAAGATATTCTGTTCCCACTAAATCACTGCTGCTGCAGGCCTTGAAATATTTGTTAAAAGTTTGACTTTAACGTTAAAATTCCAGTTCTTGGGATTTTCAGCTGTCCCACATTGGCTAGGACAATGCAGAAATTCAGGATATTTTCTCTGGTATCCTACAGCACTTCTTTGAGACAGTAGTTTATCCCAGACTTTCATTTAGGACACAGGACTTTCTCCTGTTCCTCTCCTCAAACCACAGCACGGGTATCCCACCTGTTCTGAGCACAGTGACAGAGAAACAAGAGACTGGGACCCAGGCATTAGGCTGCGCCAGGGAGTGAGTTTAGGTAGTATGGGTTTTTTTGCATAAATACCTGTTAATATTGTAAAAACACTCTGGGATTCATGCTGACTAGCTCCCAGACTAAATACATGCTATGCGCACCACAAATCTGCTCACCAAGTAACCCTCAATCCTGGTTTAAAACAACCTAGTGAGAGATTACAAAATGGCTATGTGAGATTTTTCTGTTGCATTCTTATTGTTCCCAGGACAGAGGTAGGGGACACTGCAAGAAATACCAGTCCCTAAATATCTCAAAGCAAATTTTACAGACATAAAGGTTTAAGTAGTTAAAAATAAACCGAGAAAGTTAATGGTTAATATCTTGCAAAAATATCATTGCTTGCTTCTGTGCTGTCAAGAAAAGCTCTGAGTAAAACTGTTCTGAGGGAGGAGGATGAAGGTACTTTTCAAACACCGAGTAAAATAAACTGTGGAACTTTGTAAAACAGTTTAAGTCAAGAGTTTTATTGCTTAACTAACACTCTAAACCAATGACTTCAAGTTCATACCCACCCTGTGCAAGAGTAATTTCAATGCATTTTACAGAAACATGTTATATTCCAATCGATAAGAAATCCTATAATAAGTAACATCTATAGATAATGGCTTTACTCATCTTTTTTCAAGATCTAGAAACAGTGCTCCAAAACATGACAGTGTGGGAAAAAAAACATTTGATTCCGTCCTCTGCCACAGACTTCCAATGTAATTTTAGGCAAACCACTTGAATCTCTATGTCCCCCAAGGGTAGCATCACCCTGTATTTTGGGCACTTTGTGAAGAGGACATATTATAAATGATGTTCTGTGTCTTTAAGGTACAAGAGTATGACAAATCATAGAAATGCGCATGACAAACTAACATTCCCAGATGTCACCTTGCTTCCTCTGCAGGACACAGTGGAAAAAAAACCCAACCCAAACCAAACCAACCACAATACTGAAAGCATTCTTTTAGGTTGAGGAAGTCATCTTTCCCTGCCTCTCCCTCTACAGTCTCAGTAGTGCTGCTCTCATTCTTGTCAGATGCCAGACATTATCAGAGCCCAGCTGCCTTCCCCTGCTCTGCTACTTTCATAGCAAATCTTTTCTTTTTTAAATAGAAAAATCTCTTCATAAATTAACTGAAGCTACCTGTTTGAGTATGAAGCACTGCTTAATTTACAGTTTCTACTGACACTGAAGAGGCAAGAACCTAACATGGCTTTTTAATTACTAGATAGCTGGAGTTTTCATAGTAATACTGATGGGAGTACAGAAAAAAATGCTGACTTTAAGTGCGAATCGGCTTTTCGTTCCCAGTTCTGACAGAAGCTGCCTCCATATACAGAGAATCAGAGAAACACCTAACAGAAAAGGAAAACCAGCTACCCCTGGCCCCGTCCCTTATAGCTCTGTAGTTCCCTCCTTGCACCACCACTTGCCAGAAGCAATGAAGATGACCCTTTGAATTACTATTTGCAACGAGAAGGAATTCCAGGGATGGAAGGTCCCTCTTCATCACTACATTTTACAATGGGTCCGAAGGCTGTGCCCTCTACTAAACAGAGTAAGCCAAATCACAACACAAAATGAAGCCACCGAAGTCAATGGAGTCATATCAATACATAACCAGCATCTGCTTTAAATTAACCTTTGCCTCTGTTTTGCTTTTTGCACAGGGTCTGTTTTGTTTGGTTTTTTTTACAATTGCAACAGGCTGTGCATTGTTCACATACTTAACATCCAAAAAGTATGATGGTCACACCCAAAGACGCTGTACACTGATTTATCTCCCTATTGCCATTACGACAGCTGAAGATGCAATGCATTTAAATGCTCTTGGTGTGAGACAGACCAGCAGGCAACACCAGAGTAAACCACATCACAGATAAGTAATTCAGTATGAACATTCTTCAGGCCGGATCCCTCACCTGCTGCACACAGGATAGCTCTAATGACTTCAACGCAGCTATACTGACCGACCCACAAAGGACACTGGTATGTAATTAACATGTACTTTCTGAAGGGGGATGAACTGCTGTCATACTATAAAAACCATCACTGCAAATCAACATCATTATATTTTGCAATATCAGACACTTCCTTCTCTTTGTCTGGTAAGTGTATTTTTCTTCCTGTTATTCAATTCATTAACCTCCAAAGCAAACAGAGAATTTCCCCACCAATTTCAAAGGGTTCACGAATCAGATCCTCAATGAAGCTAGATATACCTTAATTCATCTGTTAAATCCTACTGTTGATTTAATACATATATGAACATTCCCTTCACCTTGCGTACTCTAGCTGGATCGGGCTGGATCAGATTATTCAAGACCATAAGGTGGAAGTGTCACTTGAAGACAGAGAGAGATGAAGGAGTAGCTGAACATTTTGACTGGGAAGTGGGTCATATTTTAACTTCTGTCAGTTCAAATATCTGACAATTCATACTGGCACCCTGTGTTTTATCCTAACTACTGAACTGAAGCACATGGAGGAAGAAGTTTGTGCTTGAGAATCCTCTTCTAATCGAGAGGCCAACAGGTAAGGAACACGATATAACCTCTGCAAGTTTCCCAGATGCAAAGTATTACTAAAATGTTTCATTAACCCAAGCACGCTTCTCCAAATTTACTTTCTGATCTTTTCATATATGATCAAGGCAAGCAGAGGAGAGGCGAAGTGGTTTGCCAACACTCCTTCAACTTGTCAGCTGTAAACCCAGAGATACAACATAAATGTGCCTGCTTTGAGCATCTCTCTGCTGATTACAGGACTCTTCATCTGCTATTGATTTGTTATATGCAGCACAGCAACATAAATCCCAGATTGAGTTTCACAATTAAACTTAGTAATTCATTACTGCTGTGGGCCAGTTGGTATTACAATAATACATCCATTAGCAATACCAAAACAAGAAGAAAGAGTGAGAGAAGGAAAGCACCAGCAATGGCTTATTTTGAAGCTTCTTTAAAAGGCAAATTTAGGGCGGATGGGACGATTATGAGCAAAGAGTCTCTGAAAGCGCTTTTTAAATAGGAATTTCGATTCATCATTAACTAATTTAAAAATGGGCCTGTAGACAGGTGTGCGTAACGCACGGTGGAAAAGGCTTTGGGTTATGAACGCTGCACATGGCAAAGCAAACTCAGGCAAATGCATCTTTGCTTGCATAAGTTAAGTGGAACAGTCTGGACTAAGAGTGTTATTTTCCTTCATTTTAACAGGAAAGTACATGCTGTGGTGTTGGAAAGCCATGCTCTGGTTTGCACGCTGCAGCCTTGCACATGGCTTATGGGCCAAGCACTTTCTTTCCCCTCCAACAGGAAGGTGAAGTATTTTCTCTTACAGAATACATACCAGTGGAAAGGATCAAACAATCAACACTCTTACGCCTTTCTGCTTTAGCTGCAACGGCAGCAAGGAATCCAGCTACCTGTTAGGATTTGGGCCTCTCTCCCTGCAGATTCTGGTTTCACTGATATCAGCAGTCCGTCACATGTTCACCTTAATAACACTGAGATTCCATCCTTACATGTCCATTTGCATGAATAATCCTGAATGCCAAGCCTAAATCCTTGACTGAAATCATTAGTGTTAACGCTCATTCCTATTCTTCAAGCCTCACTTCCCTTCACTAGAGGCCCACAACTATGTCCAATCACTTGCCATCAGAGACAACAAAGTCATAGGATCCTTTTCAAGCAGATCTGGCTCATTTGCAACTCTCGAAATGAGTGATTTTCTTTTGTCTCTAATGTTCTAAATACAACACTTGTATGCAAATAGGCACAGCCCTTCTCTCCCGGAGAGAAATATGGTCAACTACAATTACTAATTCTCCATTGTTGTTATGACTTTAAACTGTTCTTTAAAGCCACTGTGATCTCTTTCAAGCAGTGGAGAAAAAGGAGCACTTCAATCACTAAAAGTGCATTAAAAATTCAACACTCGAATCCTGCCTAATAGATTGATATTTCCCATGAGCTGTCAGGGTAAGATTAGCTATTAAAAATTCACTTGTCCACAGGCATGTTAAATCTACCTGAAATTGGGCTCTGCTTGCTTTCTTGCTTGTTTGTATGTTTAAGGAGATCCTCAAATTCCGATCTATTCACAATTTAAATAAATCAGAGAAATTTGTTTGTGTCTTTTTACAATGTTTTAAGACCAACTTCCATTTGAAGAGCCAGCAGACACTCAATCCTGCTTGTCCCTTCCAAAGTGTCAAGGCTGTCTTAATATCCGTAGCATACCCTCGATAAGGAGAATAGTGCGATCATTATTGCACTGAGTTATAATTTGTAGCCATGTGTCTTTAAGTGCCAAAATTCTGCTTTGTCACCACAAACTTTTCCATTAGCTGGGATGAGGCCTAAATTAGAGAAGAGACGCAAACACCTGTAGAGAATCAGGAAGCCCAGTTAAAGCTTAACTTAGCCTCTGAAAGTTCATACTCCTCTCCATTGACTGAACGGATTTAAAGTGCACAGGTAGGAGTCTGTCCACAGTCTAAAACCAGGTAGAAGCAATCTACCCCTTCCTCAGTTCATCATTCCTTCCATCCACTCCTTCAGCGAGCTGCAAGAATCAAGACTGTGTTGCTCCTGCCAAAGCACCAAGATGTTCAGTGATGGACATACATTATTTAAAAAAAACCCCAACAAACAAAAACCCACAACTGTCCCCAAAAGCCAGACTTCATTGGTGGCATAGCTCAAAATGCTATTTGCAGAATCCATGGATTATTTTTTTTCCTGGAATGCACTACTAGCTTTCTTACCAGCTAAAGGAACCCTGTTGCTGGCCAGGATGCCAACGTGCTACATGGACACAGAATTGAAGGAGTCCCCTCCTTGGCAAGCTTACATGCAAGCGCAAGAGACCTCAGAAAGGACATAAAAAGAAAGACTGAAGTAATATCGATCAGCATGGTAAGCAGCCATCACAACGTCTCAGCAGATTTAGTGGCGCCAAGATATTTTTATTTTTGCCTTTTCCCCTATCAAAAGAGAAAGAACCTGAATGCCTTGAATCCTGGCAATGTTGGACATCTAGCTTTCTGATCATAAACAAGTAACACACAAAATTTAATTTAGAGGAAAATCTGAACTGTGTTTGCCAGTCTAAGGAATTCTCCTATGACAAAGATTCTATAGATAGCTTTCTGTTTCATTTCATGGTATTTCTTCCACCCTGATGTTACAACCAGAAACCACACTGGGAACAATTTGGGATGGAATAGAAAATGATGGTGTCTAGGGAGCAACTATGCCTGAAGTATTTTCAAGGAATATAAAAAAAAAAAAAGCATTACCATCACTCTAATAGCTACAAAGTTAATAATGACGTTAATTTTAACTGATTCAAGGTAGGTATTTAAAAAAAAAACAAAAAACACAAAACAAAATCAATGACCTGGAAAAGGAATTCTGATTTTCAAAGCTGAACACTTATTAATCATTTATATTATTCAATTAATACTGACTTTTCTAATGAATCGTATGCTTTATGTCCCCATCTGGTATTCAAACACATCATTCATTTTTATTCTTAAGAAATAAACAGAGCTGCAAAGGGCTTTGACGCACAGCTAAAAGGAGGAGAGTGAAATTAGGCATCGGATTCCCTTTACAGGGATTTAATGTCTTGTATTCCGTCAACACACCTTCTTTTTAAAGAAGCCTGCCAAAATTTTTATTCGCAGAACATTTTCCATGTCTTTCTGTGGTGTCAGAAGGTTGGTTAGGTTCAGACATTCATAAAGAGGTCTTCATGAAAATATTTACGCACTGAATGAACCCAGACTAACACTCAGCACTTCAGCTAGTCAAAAATATTCCTACAAAACCTTTTTTTGTGTATCAAGCCAGGCTGCTCCGACTCAGTAAGAGTGCCTCACAGGAACATGTCACATCAAAATACTCGCAAGAGAGTTTCAAAGCATTTGGCTCTGCTGAGGTCAAATTAAGTCAAACTGGCAAAATCTAATAATTACCACTGTTTCATGAAAAAAATTACATGTTTTGATTTTTTTTTTAAATAAATATGGATTTGAAATTTAAGAATTCCGTTGTTTTTATGCCAATCATGTCTTTCCAGAACAAGAGCAACAGCTAGGGCTATTTGGATCCTGCAGTGCCAAGTATCTATGAGAATCTGCTCCTTTATGTCCAAAACAAAAGGCACATTTTTAAAAGAGCTCATCTAAGTTTTGCAGCTCAGCTTCCACAGCCAAAGCTGCAACTAGCTTCTTGACTTTTTCATGAGTAAGCAAGAAAAATTAGAAAAAGAAGAACAACATCAAAACACTCCACCCTGAAAGTGTCAGAAACCTTCACATTAGTGAAACAGCTTCCAGCCTCAGTCCAATGCTATCATTTCAAGGGAACAACAGAAGTGGTCTTTGGGGTCTCTAAACCAAGTGGCTTCATCAAATGCTAAATGCTACCCCTTCCATAATAATGCCATTATATTCTATTGGTGGAGTCTCTGCACGACTGCACTGATAATGAAGTCCATAAAGGATGCAGTCTGCCTTCTGCAGAGAGACTGGAGCAGCCACTGCCTGGCAGGGAAGGAAATCAATGACTCCAGTGCAAGCACCCTCTTGGCTACAGTGTGGAGTTACCAATTTTCTTCCCAGCTAGACAGCAGCTGCTTCAGTCACTCCATAAAAAAAAAAGAGAGGAAAACAAAAAAAACCCCATCCCCACCCCCCACCCCCCGCCGTAACAACGAAACAAAACAGAAAAACCATCCTCCATACAGCAGCTGGCCACAACATCATAAATCAGGCTAGAAACATTTATATGGAGGAAACTCACATTCATGTCAAGCTGAAGATCCAGATTCTTTTGATAAGATTTCAGTTTTTACTCTGTACAATTTCCAGATCTTCAACCTTAAACACCAGGGCACACATTCAACTTTATACACGGACCTAACTCTGAAAGCAGATCACCTCAGCTGCTGTAGATAGTTAAATAAGCTCGACACACAGGGAAGGCTCTCCCACTAGGTCAGTGCCTGGTCCTGTGTCTTTAACTAAATATGTTAAATTTAACATCGGTAAAGAGTCATCTATTCACCGCCTGATTTTCCCATTTAAAAAAAAAAATAAAATTGTATCTGTAACCAGGCAATGAGCAAACAGAAAATCAAACCCACAGCTTCAGCTCCCCAGAACATGCTGCTTGTGCTTCTATCTAGTATTCCATCTAGTATGCTGGTTTTTAGCATTGAGCCAGACCCCGACCTGGTTAAAACAATCACTGAAATGAATGGTAATGCATCACATTTTAAACTGTGGTTGCTCCAAGGCCTCAGTCTGTATACATTTTGACTGTTCATCTTAAAGAAGGACAAAGAGAGACACAGGCAGATCAAGATTTTGTCTAAATAAATTAATTGTTCTAAGTATCCCAGTATAGTTAAAATCGGGACAGCACTTTTCAGAACAAGCATGGTTTTAGAGTGTGAGAATGTTCTTTAATGTGTTTTCCTTTTTATAAAGGACCATAAAATTATATTGAATTAAAGCACCATTACACTGAGAAAAATTATGAAATAAACACAAATTCCCCCTTTAAAACCTCAAAGACAAGACCTACCTGGTTTTCCCATAGTGACTTTGAAAAGTGATTTGCAGAGCAATGAATGTAATTTATGAATCCTGATCACAAATTAAGTTTTAAACTTATTGTACATAATGGTAACCACCCACGCGTTTGCATTTATCCTACGGTAAATGAGTTCTAGATGGTATCTTTCTGGGACAGGAAAGTAACGTAGTGCTTATTATAGATCAGGATGATAGCATGGAAAAGACAGACCACCTGTAGCAAATACACACCTTGGTTGCCTTGTGGACAGCGGCTTGCTTGCCTGCCCATGTACTCAACCGCTCTCCTGGCAGGTTCACAGCATTAACACTCAGGGCTTTTGTATTAAATTGTTTGTGCCTTCCAATTTGTTAGACTTTTAAATTAATAAAACTGCTTTCCCCTTCAATGGTACACAGTGGATAAAGAGAACAATCATCTTGAATCTCTAAAATATCCTAGGACACACAATAAACCTGATAAACGCAAGCCCATAATTTGCAAGGGAAAAAGCAGCAGATATTTCATATTTAACCACTGCAAGTGTCAACTCGGTGTACATGCATCACTGAAAGACTAAGTGAAGAAGAAAAAATAAGAAACTACTAAATATATTTATTTCAAACAAACAGAACACTAGGCATTCACATAGACAGCACTAGCTTGATGTAATACTTTATTTAAAGCTTGGGCTGCTATACTAGCATTACCAAAATTATTTTATAGCACAGAATATGACTGTATGGCTTTTAATACTCTGCCATTAACCAATTCTCAATGCTAGTTCTGAACAGGGCCAAGTGGAATAAGACAGCCCATCCAAATTCTCATCCTCTTTATCTTCTTTCAGCTTGCTAGGACTCCTACCAAATTAAACTTGCCATTTTCACTTGCACCCAGGTAAAGATTTATGTAGGCTTACTACCTTCTGAGCCCCTCTGCCTGCTTGCCTGCCTTTTAGGTGGCAGGAAGCTTACTGCAGGAGCTAACAGGGTTAAGCATTCTTCCACAAGAAGTTTCGACTTGCAAATAGAAGCCTTCAGGATCAAGACAAATCCATCATTCTAATGCTCAGAACTAAGCTGTTGAAACCAAAGGAAATGAATCCATACAGTGGATCATTAGCCATGTGTAGAGTGTTGCTCCCAGAATTAATAGATGCTATGTCATGCCTTGGGACTACTTTCAACCCATTCCCAGTCAGCTGGAAAAGGACAGAGGGAAATTTCTGTTCTATTTTTTCCCCTGCTCTCTCTTTCTTCCTTCCTGCCTCCTTTTAAAATTCACACTGCTGAGAACTTCTCCACAGAGTAATTCATAATCTAACTCTATTAAAATAAGTGCTGCTGCTAAGCATAAACCCAAAGATGGATTAGCAAAACAGTAGAATAATACTAATAATGAGGAGCTGCCAGCTTTTTCCAGGCATGGGACCGTTTTGAACTGAATGTCTACCCCCTTGAGATGAGTGCTCCAAAGCACCACAACATCTGCGTAAGAAAACAAGATCAAAAAAGTCTCATTTTACTGCTCAAATGTTGTCAAACTGGAGTGCCTCTTCTGGTTTCAGACTGACCATGAAAACAAGGAGTGCTGCTTACCCTTGATCATACAGCAATAATAAATCTGTGTAGAACTATGCATCCACTAATTAACAATTAACATATGCTTCCTCTTACCTAAAGGTTTCAAAGTACTTTCTGAGCCTTGGGATACGTCCCAGGGACCCATTAAACAAACAGCTCCTTTTAGATTGCTAAACACTGTCATAATCTGGCTATACAAGAGGAAAAAAATCAAACCCATGAAACAGTGATTTGTGTAAAGCAACAGGCCTCATGACTTGCTCAACTTTAACCCCAGGCTCCAGTCCTACTGCATTCAAGGAAAGACTCTGTTATCTCAGTACTTTTTCAGCGTCTCACTTTTTCCCCTCTAACACAGTCAAGGGCTGTGCAGCTTTAAACAGATTTTGTCAGCACAAAGCAACGAGTAACAGTACATTCCTTGTGATGTTTGCAAGTCTTTTTGGGCAGTGTTCTCAGTTATTCAACCTATCTTTCCAGTTACAAACATTTTCAGGTGTTCTTAAATGAGCAGATCTGGTTTGGCCTCTACTTCAGTAGAGCAGATGGAAAATATTCAAACATCTTCATTGCAATGGTCTTCAAGATTGCGTACACCGGAAAGCAAATGTTTAATGTTAGAGTGCCCATGAATAAAACTGGGCAAAAGAGGGGGAAGGGAAAAGGATGTTAGTGACACAGGCTTTTGACTGTACTTAGAGGGAAAAAAAACAACCCAAGGGTCTACTTCCTAAAACATTGCTTTTTGTCTACAAAGTTGCATATCTCAAAAAAAATTTATGTTTTTAGCTCCGAGCAGTGCTGCATTGCTCTAATGCAACTGTAGTTTAGGTTTCTGTCCTACACAGACCAGGGACTGACAGCTGCTCTGGTGAATCCCTTCCTACGATGTATATATGAACTGAGGGATTGCTCTAAATAAAATATTTCACCCAAACTAATTTCACATGGTTATATATATCCCATCTTTGCATACAGAAAATATTTTAAATTGCTATAACCAAGTAAAAAAGGCAACATTAGAGAGCAGACCAAGAAAATTATCTACATTACATCGACTGAAGTTCGTAACAATGACCTTAATTCTGCACAGGTTTCTTAGTTTTTGAAAACAGAAAAGACTCCCAAGATCTCACTTCGAAACTCTTTACAGTTGAGAGGTATTCACTATCCTTATGATTTCAATAATTTGTGCTGTTTAATAAATCCATTGATCTGTGACCTCTAGAGATGCCAAGTTTCTTTTCTGCTGTGTTACAGACAATGGAAATACAGTTTTTATACATGCGTATATACAGTGTGCATATATATATGAACAGACTCGGAAGCAAGTACTGAGAATGAGTAATTTTGTTTTTGAAATCATGTAAGGGAAGCCAAGCCAGTGCGCTGTGAGACAGAACTGCAGCATACAAAGCACTTCACTTGATACAAGATTATAATAATACCTTAACTCTAATACAGCTCGGAAGATCTCAAGGCACTTTTTAAATTCATCCCAGATGGAGGGGATAATGTACTCTTTTGCACAGTCATAAAGTGGACTACTAGCACAAGAATGAACCCAGCTCCACCACCTTCCACTCTAGGTCCTGTTCACCAGCCTATACTGGTGCTGTCCTCCTTATAATTGTCTCTTTATCCCACATACACGACTTCAGACTGAGCTGCTTGTTTACTTATGGAGGAAGGACTTACAGTAGGCTTGCAGGCACTGTATGCTGGACATACACGTAGGGATATCAAGATGCTACGGTCAGTTAAATACAGGCTGTCTCATCTTTGCAGCTATAAAGTACAGATATAAATACTCTTCTGATCTAAACAAGCTGTAGGTTTCCTCAGTTACTGTGCTACTACTTAATTCTTTTACTCCTCTATAGAAGTACTTTACTGATAAAGACATTTCAATGCTAGATGATACTGGCTATCTGTTAACTAGAGCAATTTTACAGGTAGCCAAATAGAAGCTTTATCTCCCAGATCATACTACTCCACTTCTTTCTCCAAATAAATCTAGTAAACATTAAAAGTACAGTTGTATATTCTAGGGAAATAATTTCTGGCACATGAAAATATGTGAGCTGCCAAAAGATTTTCCAATTTGTTCACTGCTATAACAAAAGCATTCCCCTGAACTGGAACCGAAACGGTGCAAGACCCTGCTTTCCTGTAATTTGAAATGAAGGGAAGAACTCATCAACACGTCTGCTTAAGAAACAGCACATCTCTGATCCCCACTAGTAACTTATGCAGATTTAACTCCTAAAGCATGCAAACATTTATTTACAAGTAATCAGATGCCAGCAATAGCCATAACATCAGTACCACTAAATTGAAAGTGAACTGATTTTCAGAGAAGCCGGGAACAGACACCTTTAAAAATAAAGAAATAAATAAAAAGAACAAGCTGTTGGAAGGGCAATAGATGCAAATTCAAGACCTCCGATTTTATTCCAAGCTTTTGCCAGTGAATGAACAATCACAGACAAGCTACTTCATGTTGTTTCTCAATACGTTAATTAGGAATAACGACACTCACCTCGCATACAGTTTCACAGCTGAAAGGTGCTATGCGGCAAAGAGTTCATTTTTATTTAGTTTAGAAAAAAACAACACCTGGAGATACAAACAATTTGCCAGAATTCTCCACATCAAAACAAACAGCAACTCCCAAAGAATGCCAAAAGCAATAACAAGCAGCTTTCTGTACACTCAGTGGCACTTTGCAGATCAAAATTCATTTGCCATGAAGAGCTACATATTTAGGGCTATGCTCTACTAAATCAGAAGGAAAAAGCCTCAGAAAATTTAGTAGTAAAAGTTTTTCCATGCCTAACTATCCAATTTGAAACAATTATGTTCTATACAAAAACAGACTTTCAAGTTGCCAACATTCAAAATTCTTGCTCAGAGCAATTTGCTTTCCATGCCACTACAAGATGCAAAAGGAGGAGTCTCAGAAGCCCAAGCCATCCCAACACTCTTGTACTGGAGTAGAGAACACAACAGTTGATCCTTGTCCACAAATGCGCAAGTTTTCATCTCACAAACCAATTAGCCTGTCAGAGCATTCGTTCTCATGTAGATGAGGTTCACTGTGGTGGCACTACTCATCAGTATATTTACACAGGCCTTAATTTAGTATCCTAGTCCAAAGGTTGGAAGAAGGAAGGTTCTGCTTCGGTTCTGTGCAATAGATGACAGGTACAGAAAGATGGCTTAACTTTTTACAGTGAACATACAACACATCTGAAACTGGTTTTGCATTTTGCATTTGATCGTATGTTTTAAAGACAAAGCAAAAATGATTTAATTATTGTTATAGTTTTGTTTCATTTTGCATATTCCATTGTTGAATACTGTGTTGTAAATTAAGATAAGGAATATAACAGCTATAGTTTAATTGGCTCAGCATAAAGGAAACTGCAGAGCCTGCAATTTAAAATCACATCTTTCATTGGACAACACTGCCAATTTTTTAGCAATCAAAACTTTCCTCAGGTATACATTGTGTCAAAACTATGCTCTGAAAGCTTAAGCTTTGTTCTAACTAAAGACCACACCGTTATTTGCATCAGTTACAAAATAACCAGTTAGGATGATGCAGTATTTTAGCTAAGGAAAATCTCCTTAGAGAAACTGAACTACGCTGTAAGCTTCAAAACTTTTCCAAGACAACAAAGCTGCAAAAGAACTCTGTCCTGTATCCAGAGAAATAAGCTTAAACATTTTGCACATTCATTAGTAATTTGCTGAATTCTGAGATGACCGCTCACCTTTGATGGATGAAGAAAAGCCGCAGCAGAGAGTTCAAAGCCTTTGTGTAAAATCTCACCGCTGCCTGGCAGAGCCTGCAACAGAAACACAGGTTCCTCTACCTAAACGCTAAACCAGATTCTGCCCTGCATTAAGCGATGGTAGCTTTGCTAAGAACCAACAGGAATTGCCCCTGCTCAGTTTGTTAATTCAACCCTACCGGCAACACAGATGGCTGCTGCTTTGAGTAACTGATGCTGTTAACAGCTATAATAGCTACCAGATCACAGGTGGCTTTAATATCAGAAAGGCTTGCCTATCCCTAAAACACACACCATACTGCAGGTGTGTAAAATTATATGGAAACATAAAAAATAAAATGAATGTTATTAAAATGTCTCACAAACATAATGTAAAAAATCATAGTTTAATCTTAAAAGTCATCATCTTTGATCATTTTAAGAATTCTTTAACATATTTCTCTTGAAACAATATAATTATATATAATTATACCTGCAATCTGCAATTTTTGGCGGAAAGCACTGTCAACCTCTGAAATTCACCACTGCAGTGGGTATCACCGTTATTATTTTCTAGACATTTGAATAAATGAAGAAGAGTTGCTAGACCGAAAGGAAATAAAGTAACCTATTTGATACTAGATGTGATCACTCAAATGATCTGGGGTTTGCAGGTGATTCATAACTGTAGCAAAACTTTTCTTGTAGAAAGTATATTCTGTACTGAAATCAACAGCTCATCCAACTGTGCCATGCCTTACCCATCTGTTGTGGTAAAAGGTGTTTTCAGAGGACCCATTTGTTAGTTCAAGCCTGGTGTGTTCAGTCTTCCATGCTACAGTCAATTACAGGTGTTCAGTCTTTACATTATACCACTAAAACAAACCCACAGAAATTACCTTATTCAGTGGGAATTAATCAAATTACAGCAAGGCCCAGCTACCCCCTCTTTCTGATGCAAACACTGCCACTAAACTAAAAAAACAAAAGGTGCCAAAGGAGCAGAACTACCCAGTGAAGGAGCCTTTTCATTGCTTATGTACAATTGGGTCCGGTAAAAGAATCAAACAACAGGATCTGATCCTCCGTTGCAAGAACATGGAAAACCTGGAACTGAAAAAAAACCCAACCCCAATATCCACTCCTCTGACCCTGGAGTTCATTTAACAGATATAATAATATGGGCCTTGCAGCAACAAAAGTAAATGGAAGCGAATATTTGTGAAAAGAATAGGGGCCAGTTAATGATTTTGTAATGGCCTGACATCAAAAGTGGCATCTGCCACAAACTGTCTTGGTGATAACAGGACGCTGGTTAGTACCTGCTGTCCTGATGCTCCAGTGACACATCTTTCCAGCATGCAGAGCCTGTAGTTCTCACTGGGTTTTGGTTCATTGCTGTTGTCGTTTTCTTTAAGTGAGAGAAAGCAGAAATCTTTCTTCAGCCGTATTTCTCAGCCTTAAGTCTTTCAGTGAGTTAGAATGAGCTCCTCTCTTGATTAAACACCGGACTCTCTTTTACTCCATCTTTTTCAGTATTATCATCAAGAAGAAACACATAAAAGCCTCACTGTAAATGAGCAAAGTTAATGAGAAAGAGCCATGTGAGGCTTGTAAACCATCTCACTGTTTCAGATCTCACTATAACCTATAGCTCTTGGACACCACCTTACTTAGAGAAAAAGCGCTGCAATGTAAATGGATCTGTAAATTATCTATGTCTAATGCAGGTAATTGGGAATGGCCAGGATGAAGAAAGGATCTTAGCTGGAATGATCTCCAGGAAAAACAGAAAAAGCATTGAGAGGAGGAATTTGTGCCTGAAATTTAAATTTTCAAGGCTCAATTCTCATTGCAGCCTGGCCTGATACAAAGCTTACTGACACCAGCAGACAGAGATGGTCTGATTTCAGTGGGTTTTGGATCAGACTCCTACACCAAAACACTGTTAACCCAGCGCACATTAGAGAGATCTATGCTTTCTCATAACTGAATATTCATTAAAAGAAAACAGCAAACAGACACAAAAAGAAGAATATAATGAAACAGTACATGACTCAACAATAAATCATCATCGATTTCGCTAGGCCCTCTTGAACCTGTTTACATGATGGAGAACAAGCCTAAAAGGAAGCCACGCACAGACTGCAACACAGTATGCAAACTACCACAAAAGGCTTGGCAAATCAAGTGCAGTTACCTTATTCTCCTCCTTCAAATTATTCAAAGAAGATTTATTAATTGCATGGAAAGAAGCCTACTATGTCTTTCCATATTTCCTTTTATTAATTTTTAATTCATTCGCTCTTAATTATCAGGACCTACTCTGCAATGTCCCGAATGAATGCTGATAATTAAAGTCCAGCTTTTTGTTCTAAAAAAATTAAATCTGACCTCAGCTCTTGGTGGTGGGGGGTGGGGGTGTTTTGGGGGTTTTTTTTGTCTTTTGAATTGGGAAATTTGAGGAGACACATTTGTTTATGACATCAAGAGAATAGCTGGTTCCTAACAAGACAAATATTATACCAAGTTAATTTGAAGGTAAAATACATAATGCAGCATATCAATTTTGTATGACATATGGACTGGTGCCTGCATAACAACAACTTAAAAACAACATTGTATTGCCAGTGTCAATTACTATACTGTAAACCATTTCAATGGGTCACACATTAATTTATTTCATTGCAGCAAGCAGGTTGGCACACACCAAGAAAAATCACTGCAAAATGACAAATGCTTTACATTTTACAACATAAATACTTCCTTCAGGACTACAAACCTCTGTCATGACAGAAGAACCTCTTGGCATTACTCCAATTTATTAAGTCAGCCCCACTGCAACAAAAAACATACCTGCAAACATACACGTCAGTCATCATCAACTCCATTTTACTCTGTCCCTCATATGAATGCAACCGCAGGGAAAGCACCCCATAGCTTTCATCTAAAAATCGTGAAGAGTCCTATGAAATATAAACCTAGAAGCACTTTTCTCCTTTTCTTTTACAGCCAAAACGTTACCTGTAAGCAAGCCCTGAAATTCATGACTCGAAACATTTCACGTGATATTGTGGGCAGCATGCTCAATTGGGGATCTCAGAAGAGTTGAATTCATTTTAGTTTGACAGATACATGCTTTATTCCCATCTAATGGTTGTGTCAGTTCTCCCAGTGATGCTAATATAATAATGGAGAATTCTGTTCATTTTAGTGAAGCTAAAGCCTGTACTGGAGAATACATATCTGGATCTGTAATACTGCTCGTTCCTCAAGGTTAAATCCTGCAAGACTGCCCAGCCATTCCACTGCCGATCTTGAAAAGCACTGAGAACTCATACTTAATTTATATAGAGAGTTTCAGGGGTGCATATGTACAGAATACAAACATAGCATGCCTGTATTTTCCTGCACTAATTTCATCTAACTGGCATGCATGAGAAGAGATTATGTACAGTTCTGAAGGACAATATGCTGATACCACCAAGGGGTTGTCAAGAACAAACACACAATTTACATTTCTGGTTTTAGCAATGGACCACCAAGCTCTACTGTCTTGCTGAGGGTAACAGTGTCTTCAAGCTGCTTCAAAAGAGTAGGTAAGAAACCATCAAAATTAGACTGTTCATTTAACAATTCTGCTCTTAAACTTTCTTTCTTGTTCCTATCTCCATGTGAAGGGACTGTATCACATCCAAACTATTTTTCAAATATATGCTGGAAACATTTCACAGTGCAAGGGCCCTTACTTAGTGTTTGAAAGCAATGGGAAATCTAGAAAAAAAATCCCAAGTCACAGGGTCTTACACTAAAACACCTGGGGGGCATGGGGGGAGAAGTCAGATTATCCCATGTTAAAAATCAGTTGTAAATGCAGACAAACTTTCTACATGCTCTACCCAAGCTACTGTCTTTCTTGTCCTTTCTATCAACTATTTTAAGCCATTTCATCTGTGCTGCCATCAGTTGTTGCTAACCATAGTAATCTCCTCTTACAGGAAAATAAAAAGGCTTCATGAGATTATGTAAAGTCAACCAAGAATAGAAATGAATAAAAATGCCAAGGAATATACCGGCTGTTAACATTCAAGACGAGATATAATCTTTGGGAAGCAACAACATTTAGATGTCTTTAGTAGGCATTCACTCATTTGTGTAAGAACTACAACATCTTGAGCTGATCTATTTAGACAGACTTGGGGACAGGATTTCAAGAGAGGCTGGTACAGCAACAACAGCTTTCTAAAGGACATGGTCAGTAGTATCGCCATCAGGACTTAGCTTAACCACGTAGACTGAAATCTCTCATTTCGGCACTGTAGCAAAACAACTGAGACCTGGTCTTCCTGTTTGTTTGGCAGGGGAGGAAAAGGTTAAGTTATTAAAGTGAGTTTCAGGTTTTACTAGATTTCATGCTTTTTAAAGATATCACTTTTTGTTTTTTGGGGGGGTGGGGGTGTGGTATGGTATGGGTGGGGGTGTGGTACGTGCTTTTTAATTCTCTTCCCTCCATCATCATAACTTCTCTTTTTCATAGACTGAACAGCCTGAAGCAGAAACTGAAGATGACTGTAATCCTGACCCTAATCACACAGAACCCCGATTGCATGGAAAAGCTTTGCAGGAATTAGCTAGAGCTTCCAGTTCTAATGGATCAGGTTACACAGAGAGTGTTTACATGCAGAAGAACCAAGCTTACTCCAGTTACTACCACTGCCTTAATGCAAGGTGCCCAGGGCTGCCAATTCTCTTCTGGTTGCAATTCCCAGGGGTTTCATTTACATCTTTGTGATACCTTTTCTCATAGCTGTTGCGGGACATGATTAGCAGCTTGCATAGAAAATTTGAGTGAAAGCAGTCAGAAATTTTAGGTGATGTGGCTCTACAATGCTTGGGAGTTCATGGATTTCACCTCAGCATTCTGAAATTGCCCATATTTCTGCTCATCTATTACAATGGTTTACAACTTTTCTGTAAGAAAAGCTTAAATAAAAAGGATGCCACAACTGAAATACCCTTTCCACCACCCTCAAAAACTTCAAAAACCAAGCAGTGAGTAACTGTGAATAACAAATGGCATGGTTTGCTTTAAGGGAAAGGAATGATTAGCACTGATACTAGGTCATGTGAACAGGGCACAAGAATGCCTTCCTACAATGCATTATAATGAAACTTGCAATGAAATTGTTCACAATACTTTTTTTGTCTCTAAATCCTGTGTTGCAGAGTACATGAACTTCTCTGTAGCTTCCATAATAATATTTCTTAGCACGCACAGGTCACACCACTATTCTCAATGCACTGCTTTTTTCTGCGACAAAAGATCTCAAATATTGGCCATTACAGAGCAAGGTATAAAACAGAACATGGAAAAAGCAACGCAGCAGATTAAGTAAAATACAGTTAAGTGCTTCTTTGAACAGAATGTGCATAAGCACTTTCTTGTATGATAGCCTTAGCTCTGAATCTCGTTAAATCAGACTAAACTGCTGAAAGGACTTACCTGGCTTTAGCTCCTGAAAGTCATTGTAAAAAACATTTTAGGCACTTCGGAGCTCATGTCTTGTCAATTTATGGCTCCTATGATCACCAAGTCGTATCTTCAATTCAACTGAACCTTGGCACCACTCTTCAGCAACAGGTTCCTGCCCTCACCAGAAAGCTACCTGAGCATCATGTATCCCCACAGCCACCAACACTCATGAACTGAAGCATCCAGGTACAACACAGCGATTTCCAGCCACATTAATATGCCACATAGCAAGCTGACAGCTGATGAGCTGATATTCAGGCACTCCTTCCACAGGGAAGATAAGAGGGCAAATTGACTGCTGGGGATCACTTCTGCTGCCGCCGACTGGAAACCAGAGCCTCTTAAATATAAGCCAGGCTTTAAAGGCTCTTAGGAGCTACTTGGCGCAACACCAGCCAGATCAGCACCGTGCTGAGCCTGAGCCTCTTGGGTGTAGGGCTCTATCAGTGTGGTCATATTGGTCCCAGACCTGTGCCAGGTACCTTCCCTTGGTACTGCATCATGCTGCATGGCTGACCAACTGTTAAGATAGATCTCAGGATGCATTATCATATTGAGCTGCACAGAGCAACACAGATTGCTAAAAAAGCATAAGCAGGTCTGTAAGCAGTTAATCTACATTAGAAATTAATTTTATACCTATCTTGTTTAGCATTAGATGCTTAAGTGTTTACAAATTTGGCCATAAGTCACAACTGAAAATATTACCTTTTATCCCCCCCGAATCGCTTTCTGTCCAATAGATCAAATCAGAAATTCAGAATACTGAATATAAAAAATAACAACGTAAATTTCAATGTTAATCCAGTATCGAACACTTATGTAATATTATTCTGACACTCAAACACAGAGTGGAATAAAGTTTAAAATAGATTTGAAGTCACCATGGTTAAGAAACTTGTGACAGTACCCTCTTTGAAAGCCAAAGTAAGACATGCTCCATTTTTAATTCATTCCACTAGTTACAAACAATACAGATGCTTCAGAACAGTGAATTACATTCTCTCTCACACTCTGAGCACAGCAATAAGAATGAACAATGAGATGTGACTATGATGGAAAGGCAGCCTTTACATCTAAATTTCAACCAAGTAGTCTTTCTGCATACCCTCCCTTCACTTAGACCATTGCAAACTGCAAGTACTACAATGCTATCTGTAAAGTAATTAATCTTATTTCTCTCAGTCTCTCATCTACCAAACTATTATGAAAAATTCTTGTGCATCCTGTTTCTGTAGTAAGATACTACTCCTGGATTATCTGCAGATTGAGCATTAATGATGAGATGACTTGTGCCTCTGTAGGATAAGATGCCTCCAAATTTAAAGCTTCTAATGATTCCCCTTGTGAAATAAATCTGTATGCCTGATAAAAGCTCTCCTCCATCCCTGACAGACTGCATCTGTATCACCGTGCGCAACACAGATGACATATCTGTGTTTGTTGAAAAGTGGGGTTATACCCTTGCATTTTGTAATCCTGTAGCCACACAAGAGAGAGTTAAAAACTGACAACAGCAGCAACGCTTCCCCCTTCCCATGTATAGCCCTACCTGCTGAAGTAAATGTACTTACTGAGTATAAATACTGTAAATATATTAAAGGCACTGCCATTTTCCTGCTGCCGAAAAGCAGCAGGTGGATCCAACCATCAACTGATCCAGCATTTACAGTGGGTAAGCTAATACCCCGCAGAGTTACAGTTTCATGCTGCAGACCGAGGCAAGGAACACGCAGGGGAAAACTTGGCTTGCAAAGAAGTGTTCCGAGAGAGCGCCCTCACCTTACCAAAAGCAGCACTAGATGTGAAGAATCAGATGACTCCAGGAACAGACCTATGCCACAGTATTAGCGATAAGCATGCATTACTTATCTTACCCACTAGCAAGAAGATATTCTTGGGGGCAGGCTGGATCCTTGGGAGCCATTAGCTACCTCATGGAGCAGCAGTGCTCTTTGGCTGACTTGGTACCTCCTCTTCCTTCTTTCTTGGTTTTGATCCACAGCCAGGGATCAAGCCTTGCAAAAGAGAAACTTGGCTATTGTAGTTTCCAATTACTCTCCTCTTCCCCTTTCATATCATCCCGGCTAATTACTGTGAGTGGACAAAACAAATGCTGTTTGCCAGATGAAACAAGATGGTAATCAGCGACAGCGTGCCAAACAGGTATATCTCAATTTAAAAAAAAAAAAAAAAACACACAAAAAAACCAACCAAACACACACTAAAAAACAAGCAAACAAGAAAAACCAACCCCAAACAAAACAAAACAAAAAAAACCCAAACCACCAAAAACCACTTCAACCAAAAAACACCACTGTTAAGATGAATATCTGTTCTGCCATGTCTGGAGTTGATTCATGGTCCTTCGGTGATTTTACCAGGAAATTGAAATAAATATATCTGAAATTTAGCTATGTCTATATTATACATTCAAATCAGTGGGGCTTCCAAGTCTTTAATTAAGAAAGCACAGATAATGACTGAAAGAAAATGCTAATTTTATTTGGTGACACTCTCTCTCCATTCAACTTGACTGATCAGATAGATAAATTAAGAAAGATAGTGTGCTTACCCAGAAGCTATTTGTTAGACATCTTCAAAAATCGATGCTTGACACAATTGAGTATCTTTTTGCAATAGAATTTTATTTATCATGTTGGGCTAGAAGCGTCAGTTGATAATTCACTCCACAGCTCCCTAAACCTCCATTGCTATCTTTCACACAACCTTGCAGTTTCACAGGCTGTTGTTAAGAGTAGCTTAAAATAGTCTGTTATCAGTCCTGACCCTCACTGTTGTAACTCAAACAGATGCACTATCTGTGATCATTCTGACAAGGAAACAAAATAGACAACCCAGTAACTTTGAAAAGGACATATACACACTGAATACATACACATATAATGGCTACCTACTCAAGAGCTCATACCACAAGCAATGGAAAGGTCAAACTGGCAACACAGAACTGCTGCCACGGGAATGCAAGAGAGTCACTCAATTCTGATTCAGATTTGGATTTTCTGTTTTTCCAGGTTCTTGGATGCTTGTATGTATGTATCTGGTTTGAATGATAGCGTTCAGAACATTCAAGCTGTAGGTCAAGGTAGTTGGAATTAGTATGATTTGAGCATACAGGTAAATATTCAAAGTAGCCAGGCTTAGTGATCTACGATGCTCCCCCACAGAAGTCTCAAAAGCACAGAAAAAAATATTAAGTAGGCAAACTGATTCGGAAATGGCACCTCCTTTGAGTCAAACACACTGTTCTTAATTCTGCAGTGTCAAGAAACTTCCAGTCTTCAGTCACAAATACATCATATCAGATTTAGTTCAGCTTCCTGATTTTCAGGCTCATGAAAGAGTGCGTCAGCTCAAAATGTCAGCCTGAACTTCACTGGACTATAAAAGCTACAACTTATACATGCCCCAAGTCTTCAGTCCAACAAATAATATTTTTTGTCTGGTAACAGAAAAATACACACATAGAGACAGAATTCCTTCTCTCAGCCATGACATTTAGTTGCAGGGCTATACGCGTGCCCCAGACCCTTCACACACAAGCTAAATCCAGTTAGTTCTATCCTGCTGTAGGCACTCTGTATGTGAGGTTACACTATGACATGCAAGCGTTTCACCTGCGAGCATCTCTGAGAAATACCCCTTGACTCCCCAACGGACAGCTTAGGCTTCTAGCCAACAAAAATTTCCCAGCAGATCTGTTCCTACTACAGTTATTTCTTGCCTTAAGTCTTTACAAGAAGGTCAGCCTAAGGGTCAACAGACCCCAACAAGAGAGGGGTCACTCTGTTGACCCCAGAGGTGAAGGAAACTCCAGAGCACAGGGACTTGCCATGAAAGTTTCTGGATGAAATTTCACTTCTCAAAGTCTGTTGTTGCTGTACGTGTTCAGTTCAGTTTGTTTCTGCAGTAGTGATAGAACCTGCGATTGCTACTTGTTTTGACAGCACAGCAAACTCCCCGTAGACTCCCATTATCTGTCTTCCACTTAGCACATCTCAATAATGTAATGTTGTCTCCACAGGCTTGTGCGTTCAATGGGCAAGCAATTGCAGAAACAATTCCACATGTTACTCTAGGAAATGGGGAATTACTGGAACAGAAATAACTGTGGGGCAGTGCACAGCAGTCATTTATAAATGCAGAGGGAAGGACGCTGCTAATGCAATTTAACTTTTAACGCAATAGGAGTTCCTCAGATACCTGACTTTGATGGATTCTATACAAGCATGTGAATACACCTGTAGATTTGACTGCATGACGCCAGCAAGGAGCCTATTTTGGTGCTACATTGTTTGCAGTCTAAAGAAACAAAACCTGGCAGAGTGAAGAAACACTGCGAAAACAGGCAAGCTAACCCAAATCCATTATCTCACTATTGTACTCTTCCTTTAAAATACAGGATACGCAGACAGATGGGAGTTAGGCGCAAAATCCATATGCTTTCTTTGAAGAGTCTCACAGAAAACTCTCTGAACTGTATTTGTGGAATTAATCAGTTGAGTGGCAAACACTACAGATTTGTTACGTGCGTAAGCCGTGTTGCTATAGCTAACGCTGAATTGTTCCATTACAAACCATGATGTTATGAGTTTAATATTCCTAGCTGTGAAAAAAAACCACTTTGGCTGAATGCATTGGGAATCATACTGAAAAAGTACCTACCTAGATTCAAACTTTGTGGCACTAACAAACAAACATATTTACTACCAAGCTAAAAATCAATAGGGCAAGAAACAGGAGAAAACGCATTCCTGATCTATGCAAAAATTAAACTAAACACCTATTCATTCCTATTAGTTTGTAAGAATAACATTAAAAATTCTGAACACTGTGAACAATCTGCAGGCAGCACAAACAAGTCTGGACAGAGAATTAATTATAATTGTCAGCAACACTTCAAAAAAAGATAGGTCTCTAGATTTAAAGCTCTGCAAATTTGTAAATAAGCAGATATTCTCAAAGAAGGGAATGTTAATAGCATAATTCTGAGAACTACTAGCAAACAGATGTTACTATGATTAAGACAGAAAACAGAAAAAGAATAGGTTGGGAACTTTTTTCCTATTATAATTGAGATGTTACTCAAGGGCATCTAAAAAAATATTTCTCTAGTTCCAGTGTAAGCTCTTAGCGACAAGTTAATGGTGGGTGAACCATAGAAGGTGTCTGGTCCCACACTTAGCAATATAAATGCCTGCATGTTCTATACTACTTAAGCCCCAGGATAGGTATGGCTCCCCATGTTTTGTTTTTAAAGGGTAAAGGAAATCAACTCCAGTAGCTTATTTTTACATACATCTTTATCTCTTATAAACTATCTACCTAGGTCTGGAATAACAGTATCACAGCAGTTGCTTGTTACTGTTGACTATTTGCTCTTCCATTGCCTACAGCAGGTTGCAGTCAGAGGTGTTTCTAAAGTGGAAATAACATATGATTTCTGTGGTTAGAAAACTATCAGAAAATTAGCCCTAGGAAAGGATGGAGAAAAATACCACCAATCTGTCAACAGACTGTATTTAATCGTAATATATTATAATGAAATCTTTATTACAGAACAGACCTTTTATCTTAGCAATCAACAATTCTTTATATTGATCGCTGCAGTGATTCATAAATGAGCTCTATCATAGGAGAAGAGTAGCTGTCATTTTATGGTGCTGCCTACTGGAAAAGACTTTATCAAACCTCTGAACTTCCACTGCAAACACAGCACTGTTCACAGAACTTGTATGACAAATAAAACACTTAGTAAAGAATATACAGAAAAGCTTTGTGCTAAACTCCTCCTCATTATATAAAAGCTTTTAATGTATTACCAGTTTTAAACAAATCTGCTGAGGGGATATTGTCTCTGCATAACAGTAATGGATTTAGATTACACCATCATCAGGAATCTCTGTTTTTGTGATTGAGCACAGGCTAAAGGCTTAATGCTTGAAAACAGGGCTGGCCTCATTGATTTACGAGGCCTGAACATAATTAAGCATCCTCCCATTTACTGTGAAACTCATGACTTAAAATGCACATAACATACTCCTCAGCACTTCTCTGTCTTACATACATACTTATATATATATAAGTATAAAACCCATTACATGTGTGTATGTACATTACAATGAAAATCTAAACTGAAAGAATAGCAAGCAAATACGTAGTTGCTCATATTACACATTTGAGCACTTGGATAGAAGAGGACTCTCCATTTTCCTAGTTGTTAACTAACTGCTAATAATAGCATTAAAGTAATATTACAGTAGTGTTCCTAGGATCTGCTAGGCTAAAAAGATTCCCCATATGACATGCCACGTGGTTATATAAAAGCATTTCAAATGTTAGCAAAGACCCTGATATAATAGCATAATGAGGGAGGAAAAATAAAGTTCAAAGCTACAAAACCCCAATTCTTCCTCCTCATTCAAGCAGAGTTAGAGCCCTCTTTGCATATGGACATAAGTTTGAGGCTATCCCAGCAAAGAGGGTTTCTAAAAAATGGGAGAGAATGAGTAAGGCCAGACATTTGCCTATACAGTATACAATTAAATGAATAGTGAAGAACAGGTGTGACATTCTAGTTAAATTGCTTTGTTAGTTAAATTTAATTAATGTCTTTATTCCTGTCTGCCTAGTGTATCAGATCTGTCATTAAGCAAATACTCTCCCCTGATTAAAAAAAAAAGTTATTGTAACTAAAGGTTTGAAACAAAGATAACTATAGTTGACTACAACACTGTAGGTAGTTCTAAGTCTGTATTTCAACTCTGAGTAGACATTATTCCTATTATCCCAGTCCATAACTGGGCCATGCTTTCCCCCCAAAAATATTTATCTATCAAGTGTTGCAATGTAGATTCCTAGTTTAAAACTGGATGTGTTGTAACATGCAAAGACTAAAATTTTCCTCCCTTTACCGGGGAAGGATTTGTATCCATCTTTTCTTTCAAGCTATTTTTGTTTATATTATATTATAGTATTTTCTAAAGTAACAAGGTCAAAAGGAGCAGAAACCATTTTAATCTTCATCCCTTTTATGCTGGAGTAGTTTGATCACCTTAAGGGGATTCAAAATAAAGGTCTGAAAGCCATATGGGACAACACAAACATTAATCTAGTTTGCCTTCTATGCCCTCCTAACTCCCTCCCCCGTCTGCCCACTGTATGCACTGGATTTGTTGTGTTCAAAAAGGACTCGGAGCGGAGGTCAAACAACGTGCAGAATGTAACCGTTTCACTCACTTAACATTCCCATGGATTACCCCAAATGGTGAGATTAGAGCAGTGTGGGCAGCTGGAAACCTCATTTGGAAACCTCATTCCCCCCACCCTGCTGCCATCCACTGTGTGGGAGGAGGGAAGATCTGTGCAGATACTCCTACACGTCAGCACGCGTTGGGGTGTGTTTGGTTTTTTTGTTGTTTTGTTGTGGGTTTTTTTGGGGGGTGGTGGTGGTGTGTGGGGGGGTGTCTTAACTTGGCTGTGTTCAAACTTTAGCCTGTGGTCTTATCTCCTTTTGAAGAGACAAGAAATTAACTGACTGGATCCTCAAGTGCAAGAAGTGAGAATTGGCTTGAAAAATATCTCTGGGCTCCATCTAGGGTTAACAAATCAAATATTTCAGAGAGAAGACTAAACTGGATTATTTAAAGGTTCCTTCTGGCTTTAAAAAAAATACATCTAGAAATCTGTGAGAGACAGCTGATTATCTGGCTCAGTACCTAAGCCTGAACAGCGGGCTACTGGAGAAACAATTTCAAAACACCAGCTTATGAAAGGAAAAAAAATGGAAATAAAACAGAATGTAAAAGGTTTCTAATTATTTATTTTCTCCACTGCCACAAAAATTCTGGCCTTAGGCATGCTATACATTCCCACATGCTCTCTATCCCGTGGCCAACTGCATGGCAGCAAACTCAAGTCCCACGGGTTTAGGTGAGAGCAGAAACCACTGTGAGTCCAGCCTGGTGTAGTCTCTTTCATTTCTATGACTGGCATGATCAGATTCTATTGAATTTTAACTGATTTTTCTTTAAAAAACCAATCCTTTATGCATATCCATCCAGTACTTCAAGTTTTTAGGAAGCCGGAGTTTTATTATTGCCCTCCATTGTTTCTGTGTTATGTGAAACGAGTACAAAATGCTGGCAAACCAACAAAGGAGCATACATTTTAGATCCTGGCTGCACAGGGGTAAGCAGACACAGGCAGTGCAAGAAAACCCCAGGACAACATGCAGGAAAACCCACTCAAGTCCCTAGCTCTCCACAGAAAACAGATGACAGCAGACGGTGTCATCTGTCCGGTAAGATAAGACACCTTGGCAGCACTTATCTGACACAGATGCAAATACTTACAAGAAAGAATTCTAGCACTGGGGGAGAAAGGAGAGAGAGAATAATTTCACTAGACAAAGATACAGACTTCCTTAAATTAAAATATGAAGCACAAGCAGGCTTATAGAATTTCCTTATTAGCTTTGAAAAACTACTGTGTATTAAAAAGACCACAGAATGTATGTCATTTTTTCAGTCCAGCAAAGAAACCAACTGACACTCTGCCATTTGTTCATTTACAGCAAATATTAACACGGAACACAATTTTCTGCCTGACACAATAATTTTAATTTTTACCAAGACGAATGTTTTGAACGGCAAAGAATAATTAAATCATTTTCTAATCCAAAAGAAGCCTCACAGTCTCATCGTGAGTTTTCACCATTTTGTAAATCATCTAATGATTTTCTGCTAGTTTAAATATTACCTCCCCATACACCAAACTGATTAGCTAACGTGAAATATGCACGGCAGAGGGACTTTCGGGAGGCACCAAGTTCCTAAATCATCCAAAGATTTCCTGCTACTGTGAATGTTACTTGCCCTATGAAACAGGTCAGGATAATGCACAATCAGCAGGGCCAAATTCCTGTGATGTTTCTTGTTCATTTCAAAACAAATCTGCTACAAAAAGAGAAAGGAGAAATTTCACCTTGAAGCTCAAGTCTTCAAATTAACTCTTCAGTCATCAAAAAGAAAAATACCTCTCACACTGCTCAAGATACTCTCTCTCTCTCTAAAACAAAACCTTCCAATTAGCTATAATACACATTCGATCAGGATATACCGAAAAGTCTGTCCGTAGACATAAACTGGTATTTTAAAATAATTCAAATCTGGTATACAAGGGTCATAAAACAGTGAGGAGCTGTCATTCCCACTTTTTAAAATGGTTTAGGTGAGCAATGAGTAGCTATTTTCTTTGTAAAGAATATAGTCTGTATTTCACTTCAAGTGCCATGTGTGAGAATAATTTTACCTAAGCGATTTACAGATCATGCCTCATTCTTTGTTTTGCTCAAAAACGGGGGAGTAACGGGCTCATGTCAAACACAAAAAAACTGACAGAAAAGCATTTGATGCTTTGTGCATTGCATGAACCTGTAAAAAGCTGGATCATTTAAGTGGACAGGGATATCTACTGTCACTGAAACCCAAAAATGCCTAGTGACAAAGCCATCTCAAGCCTGTCCAGCATTCGTCTAGAAGTTCTGATGGAAAGATTTTAAGAAATGTTGAGAACATTTTCATTTAAAATTAAGCTAAACTGTTCATCCCCAGGAGTATTAGAAAAATCTACTCATTTTTCCCAACTTTAAAAATACTGCCCCTGCTAAGTAATTCTGATCTCTCTCGGCTACTTTGCAGCCGTGAAACATGAGCTAGAGGACCATTTTTTTCCAGTTCTCAATAACATTAGAGAACCAGGCTATCAGAAGGAATCCCTTTTATCCTGCTGGATCTTAGAAGCAAGTTAAGTTGGGCTATTTCCCAGGCATCTGTGCAGCAACCACATTCCAGATCAGGAAGCCTGCTTGCTGCTAGTGTAACTCTGGAATGGGCTCAGACTGTTAACAGGCAGGGGATGATTGTTAGGCTTGTGGACACTGGCAACAGGGTTTTGCTGGAAACATTTCTGATTACAGCTAATGCATTAATGCTCAGAGGTGCAATTGAACAGCCCAGTTTAGTGTACCATACCTGCCACGATGACACGAACACCATCTCCTCAATAATGCATATTCATTTCTGGCGGTCCCATGTTCCTATTTTTAGACTCTGATTCTGCATCTTATTCTGTACAGTCTGACCTCCATGCCCTCACAAAGGCATAGTTAAGTTCATGGTTCTGAAGCTTTAGTGTAGAGTTTTGTGTGATAGCACACTAAAGACCATCAGTGTGATTCGGTAAAAGACAGAGCTCTCAAATTCATACAGAGTAGCTAACTTGGCATCCTAATGAAGCACTGCTCTGTTTTGCAAATGTAAAAACCTGATAAACTAGATGAATTTCTCAAGGTCACAGAAGGAGTCAATAGCAATTTCAAACAGAACCCAGCTGACTGACACCTTAATGATAGATTGACCACTAATTTGCGCTTTGACTCAACTCACAGCAGTGCAAAGGCAGACTGAGGCTTCAAAGTCAAATGATTACATTTTAATTTCACTTTGCACTGGTCAAAACAGGGATGTAGGTATGGGACAACAGCTAATCCAGTCTCTAAAGGGTAAACTCCATGGAAGCACAGCTGCTTCATAATCAGAATATATATGCCTTCTGCTTGAATCACACATGCCTACGTAGCTATCTTAGCTCTGCTGGGCTGCATCAGTTAAGTAAGAGAGCACTAATTCGCTTCTGCACCATGCATCAGGTGTTCACATAACCATAGTGACGGGAGGAGCAGAATACCAGACCAGAACAATGAACACAGTTGTCACACTGGAAGATTGGGAGTGGAGAAAGTAGATTTATACTCTGAATTCCAAAATAAGATTCTTTTAATATCAATTTAAAGATTTATTTTTCTTGCCAAAATGAACCAACCTGGAATTCAAGTTTACGCCATGATAAAAATGTGAATTTTAAAAGCATGAGGCTAATATACACACACTGAATTTTTAAACCACTGAGTTTTTTTCTTGGGGGGGAGGGGGGAAGAGTATGACAAGTTAACAACGGTTGCAAATTATATTAAAGTCTTACTAAAAAGAAAGGAGGACTTGCATTTACATGCAGCAAAACTGTAACCTTTTCTGCCCACACACATCCAAAAGCATCATCACTTTATTCTGCTGTTAAAAATGACAAAGAAATAGCCCTCTGCCCCAAGAGATAATGCAATTTATTAGTATTTCAGTAGTGAATCAATTTGTCATATTTAATCGTCCGATTCTTTACATTAAAAACTGTGCAGAAGGAGTCTGCCACTGGGGAATAGTAACAATCCACAGAAGTGGGAATATTTTTGGAGGATACTTACCAAGAAGAAATGGAGATATCGATAGGAAAGATGGTACTGCTGCTATTGTATGCTGAGGAAAATGTTAGAGGTGGCTGGGGAATAGAATATGTGAGAACAGCAGGGCTCATCCATGCCTTGATTTGCTAAATGCACACTTGAGAAAACTGGTTAGAAAAGATTTGCACACCATCATCTAGGTATGCCTTTGCATACAGAAATAAGAGATTTCTTTTAAAGGCGCATGGAAGCAACAATCTGTTTGGCAATGCTGCCCCCTTAAAGTCTGCTTGTTGTGGAGATTCCATGAAAGCCATGATCTTTGGTTAAATGAGGGAGACAAAGTCAGAAACTCAAGCTGCTCAGAGGCCTGTTGTAAACACTCCAGACCTGGCACTTAAGAAAAGGGGAAGGTGATGGGAGACTGAAGTGACAGAACAACAGGATAGAAGGCAAAAGTCTCAGTCACACTCCTACATTTTCTTTTGGCTCCCTAGTCACAATAGCATGAGCTGACAGAATAGAACAGAATTGAGTATAACGCAGAATTTAACAGAGCTGACGCAACTTCTTTAACTTTGCATCGTCATCTGTTTCTTCTTTCCTACTCAGTTCTTTCATTACTTTTCTCTTATTGCTTCTCCCCAGCCCATCAGCTGCCCCTTTTCACATCTTGACCATTCCTACTTTCCCTACAACATTAACAATGCAAATCATGAGTACACAGAAAATCCGAGTGATAAAATAACTGCTCGCTTAGGAACAATACAAAATCCTGACAACTGACCTTTCTATCAAAGCCAATCCATTTGTGTTGTAAAGAATTTCAAGTCTACCTTGTATGAGGAACTTAGCTGGTTTACATCTAGAGACATTTATGTCTACAGACTTAATATTTATCTTATGAATAATCTGCTTGCTGTTTTGCCTCGCTGTGTAACTGACCACTTTGAATAATCAAAATTTTAGAGTGAAGTCTTTCTTCAGTCAGAAGCCAGTTAAATTTGTTTACATCAGTCATTTCATGTGAGTCTAGCTTAGCACTTATATCATAACACCTGCACTGCTTATTTAGCAGTTACATTTCAGCAGTGTATAGCCTCCATTTGCACGTCAGGATCTATAGATACTATATGGACAGATCAGAAAGCTGATTCCTTGACCCAGAACAGTTACATTCGAGATACAAGACATGAGTCAGGAGGTAAAAAAACGGACCAGAGAATATACAAAAACACATACCAGCCAGTATGAGAGCTGCCCCCAGAAGATGGAATTTCCCTCCAAGGGAAATTCTACTGTTTCAAATTTAATTTTCCTCTAACAGAGGAACAATAAAACACCTGCTACTTTCGGCAGAAGAGATCTGAACTTGTTTCAGCCCTTGCAGACAAAAGGTTTTAAATGTTCCTAAGAACGAGTAATGTGAAAACTAAGAACATCACCACATATTTCAGTTTTATATACATAACACCTTGATATTCACAAATCACATGTAAATCTAAGCCATTTATACTGATTCACCTGCTGCTTGCATGAAGTAAACTATGAAGAAAACTATGCTTCTCCTAAAAGTCTTTACATTCCAGCAGGCATCCACATTGTATGGCTAATTATAAATCATGTCTTTCCCCCCTGCAAAATGACAAGTGTCAGAACTATGACACAGGTAAGGATATATCTGGAATTCATAGAAAAATACATGCATCACTTGCTTCACAATACATTTTAAGACTTCATCACCAGGACAACCAAATAATAATCTACTCCTCATCTCATTCACTGGTATTCCAAGAAGCAACCTCAACTATGTTCTTTCTATGACGACCTGAGAGAGGAACCACAACACTATTTTGACAATATACTACCAATCACCAAAAGAAACTTGCTACCTTGGCGTCAAAAAAACCCCCACCTCCTTACATTGAGTTGAAAGGCCATTCAGTGAGAGAGGCATCATTTTGACTGATCATATGGAAACGGCAAGCAGAGAGAACTCAAAGAAAGAGAAGCCTCAAATTTGAGATTCCAGGCAGAAATGTCTCTTAGGAACACAGTGCTACTTTCACTAGTGCTTTGACACCAAAAAATGAGAACTAACACTGCTTGCTTCTAATGCCCCCTTCCTGCATTTTAGGTTAGCCACCAGGAGGCAGACTGTTTTTGACCACTATCTCCTCAGAGACACGTGTGGCTGCAATAAAACCTGCGGCCAACAGCGTGAGAATGTACCTTACGCTAGAATGCCTCATTGCTATGGAAAATTTATTAATTGGTATTGCTGAGACTTAATCTTCATTGACTAAATCTACTTCTGTTGGAATTCCAGCAACCCTTCAAACAGCAGGACTATGGTATTACAGGTATCAGCAATATTCACAGCAGCAACAGCAGTGAAATGCCAGAGTAGAAAAAGCTAGACAGTCACAGCGCTCACAACCTTTTCAAACCATCAGTTTCTGATAGTCACATGGGTGTTAAGTTTTCTTTAATTAAACACATACGATCCAAATCAGCTTGACTGTGACGACTCACACATTACTAAGAAGGCACATGACCCCTAAATATACCGTACCTTTTAGCAAAGAGATTGAGTCATTCTGCCCACTCTGAAAACATTCTTAGCAATGTGCACCAGGAGCATCAAGACTCAACTACCCTTCCGAAATAATCTTGTTTTATCTGTTAGTTTAACAATAAGTTCTGGAGTCCCTCACTGAAAATGTAGCTTCTTGCTACCACATGCAGTACACATGGACTGTCACATACAATTTATTTCCTTAAAAATCTGAGATTAAACAGCCACAGGCTTCAAATGAAAATGGACAGAAGATGAATAAATAAAAGCAAGGTATGCAGTCTACATATGTAAAGTGTCCTAGGCAGTAAAATGGTAATATTAATATGAAATTAACCTGAGTCACTTTGTTATGATGACTACAGTATTATTTATCAGTGTATGGGGGAGGGAGGAAAGGTAATGAAAACTGACGATAAAGGCATAGATAATTCTGAGGTATAGCTAGTGGAACTGAAGGGGAGAAGTCACACATTTCTCTCCCATATTTACTTTACTATAATCATGGTTTTGATCTATGTTACTGACATTTACTGCACTGAAAAGGGCATTAAAACTCACCTGGCGAATTACAGGAAGCCATTCCAAGCACGACCCTCAAGTGCCCTTTGTGAAGCAGTGCACAGGTGTAAAATACACGAACACCACCACTACCACCACTTGGTGATAATTAATTTCAACCTCATTTGCCTCATGCTAGCCCATGAAATCCTCCCTCAGAACAGAATTTCTTTCAAACAGTTATGAAGAAAATGTCACTGAGGTAATATATGGTTCAGCCATAACATACTATTAGCAGCACTTCCAGCCACGTGGATGAAAACAGTGCTTGGTGCAAAGGACTCTATCACAAATCATAAAGTAACTTAATTCAGACCTACTAATTAGCTGACAGAAGAATCACTTCAAGCAATTTCATCTCCGGCACTTATGTAAGTTCCCACTGCTGTTGGGAAAGACAAGACAACAAAACTAAACCTTGGTAGTCTCAGAATCCAGTCTGGCCACTGTGAAGTCAGTGCCAGGCTGCAGTAAATGCTAGATTCCCCTTCTGCCAAACTCACTTATTGGAAATGTAACTTTGGTCACTTCACGGGATGTTGAAACAGGAGCCCTCTGGAGAAAGGAAATAAATTAAGTTAACCAGGTAGAAGCTGCATCTTTTGAGTGCTGTACAGTGCCATATGGACAGTGTGTGCTAAGCCAGGAGCTGAAGGTTTGCTGCACAATACAGCTTAGTTTTAGAATTCAAACCACTGCTATGCTAAGTGCTCTTCGGATATGAGGTCTTCATTTGAGACTACAGATAAATCATATTAGCTGCTCCTTGCAGCACTCAATTGCATTTTTAATGTGCAGAAGAAGGCAGCAGTTATGTTCTAGCCTCTATGCAAATGCATGTAGCACGGGGAATAAACAAGAGGAGTTAGAGACATGCACACACCTGCAGGGCTACGATCTTATTGGCATCACCGAGACTGTGGTGGGACGGCTCCTCTGACCGGAGCACTGGAATGGAAGGAGGCAGGCTCTTTAGGAAGGAGGGGCAGGGGAGACGAGGAGGGGGCCTCACCCTCTATGTCAGTGACCAGCTGGAGAGCATGGACCTCCGCTGGGGATGGATGAGGAGCCAACCAAAGGCTTGTGGGTCAGGATTAAAGGGAGGGCAGGGACAGGTGACATTATAGCGAGGGTCTGCTACAGACCACTCAACCAGGAAGACTGAGCAGACAAGGCCCTCTATAGACAGATAGGAGCAGCCTCATGTTCACAAGCCCTGGTCCTCGTGGGGGACTTCAACCACCCCGAGATCTGTTGGAGGGACAACACAGCAGGGCGCAGGCAATCCAGGAGGTTCCTGGAATGTGCTGATGATAGCGGCCTTCTCCAAGTGATGGAGGAGCCAACAAGGAGAGGTGCTGTGCTGGACCTTCTTCTCACCAACAAGGAGGAGCTGGTGGGGAATGTGAAGTTCAAGGGCAGCCTTGGCTGCAGTGACCACGAAATCATGGAGTTCAAGACCGTTAGGGCAGCAAGGAGGGCACACAGCGAACTCTCTGCCCCGAACTTCAAGAGAGCAGACTTTGGCCTCTTCAGGCATCTGCTTGGTAGAGTACCACAGGATACAGCACAGGAGGGAAGAGAGGCCGAAGAAAGCTGATTAATATTCAAGGGTCACCTCCTCCAAGCTTAGGAGCGATGCATCCCAACAAAGAGGAAGTCAGGCATAAATGCCAGTGATGAGCTGCGTTCCTCGGGGGTCAGTATTGGGACCGGTGCTGTTTAACATCTGTCAGCGGCATGGACAGTGGGAGAGAACGCACCCTCAGCCAGTTTGCCAATGACAGCAAGCTGTGTGGTGCGGTCAACACGCTGGAGGGATGGGATGCCATCCAGAGGGTCCTTGACAAGCTTGAGAGGTGAGCCCATGCGAACCTCATGAAGTTCAACAAGGCCAAGTGCAAGGTCCTGCACATGGGTCAAGGCAATCCCAAGGACAAACACAGGCTGGGCAATGAGTGGATTGAGAGGAGCCCTGCAGAGAAGGACTTGGGGGTGTTGGTGGACAAGAAGCTCAACACGACCCAGCAACATGCGCTCGCAGCCCAGGAAGCCAATCAAATCCTGGGCCACATCCAAAGCAGCGTGGCCAGCAGGTCGAGGGAGGCGA